>CABFWO010001057.1:132336-194848 GCA_902155825.1 Timema genevievae | reverse complement strand
TTTAGCACCGCGTCTTACTACCCGTTCGGGTTATACGCTTAAGTACTAATTACGCTAATGGATTAGGAATTGGGAAGGTTGAATAGAGGAAGTGAACCCGCATTTGCGTGGAGGGAGAGTGGAAAACCATTTAGGAAAAACCACCCCCAGTTCACCCGACCGAGATTCGAACCTCGATCTCCCCGTCCTCGGCAGTCGGGCTCAACACGACTAGCGCGTTAGCCAACTACGCCACCAAGGCGGGTATAATTTATTTTAAGTGAATGGTGAGTAACAAATAATAAATATAACACCTTGAAAATAAATTAATTCTACAAAACAGTTGCTTCTCTATAATTCAATACACCTATATCATTTGTAACTTTAAGTAAATTTGTTTCCATCAGGTAAATGTGTTTGTTATTTACAATTTTTAGGAGATAATTCAGATATAAAATTCACGAAATTATTAACTAACATTTAAAAATTAATTTTGAAACAAATGACAAAATGTTGATGACTACATTTTTACAACATTATTATGGACCTGAAAGAGATAGGGTGAAATGAGGTGGTCTGGATAGAACTAGCTCAAGATAAGGATATGATGTAATGAAGTGCATTGGATAGAGATAGCTCAAGGTAGGGATAGGATATATTCAGGTTGACTGGGTAGAACTAACTCAAGATAAGGATATGGTGTAATGAGGTAGAATGGATGGAACTAGCTCAAGATTGAGATAGTGTGTACTGAGGTGGACTGGATAAAACTAGCTCAAGATAGGTATAGGGTGTAATGAAGTGGACTGGATATAACTAGATTCAGATAAGGATAGGAGTTGTACTTTTGTAAGTGCGGCAATGGACTTTCAAGTTCCTAATTACATAAGTAATTAAGTAAACCACTTAAATTAATTATACCCACCTACTGTTTAGGGCGTATGTATACAAATATATTAATACAATGTTAAACAATTACACCTATATAATATTTTTTGTATATTTAAATTATTACTAAAGTATAATATATCGTTTAGGAATGAATACATAATGGTGGTGTTGATGCCAAAGGGTGAATAACTAACAATGACACGCTATTTTTGATATGAGAAAATTGTTTGGGAAAAATCTAACGCAGTTTATACAAATCAACAAAATGTATGGAATTCAAGACGTTCACATGACATGGATAAAAATATTTCTTCGAATGTATAATTTAGAATAATTTATTGTAATGTTTACCATATTATCTTGATAGGTTTCACGTTTTGATATAAAATCATACAAGGTTTGGTTACTTTTTTTTTTACCGGTGGTGGTAATAGCAACGCCAGGAGGAGTTTAACATTCATCAGAATGACACTCTGATATTTGGCCAATTACAAGTTCGATATAGCATGTTATTAGGGATTAGGTTGCTTTAGAGAATAGTTACGATGAAGTCTCATGTCACGCTTCAGAAATATATTTATTTTATTTCACATGCACTTTACAGAAACAAAGGTTTTTATTATCAGCACACGACTAACAAGCTAGCTGGACTTGAAGACTTACCCCTCTAAATATTTATATTAAAGGATAAAATTGTTTCTTAGTAACGCTAAGAAAGATTATCATGCGATATTTGTTTTTTCCCTTATCATACTACCCGTCTGGGATATCCACATTAATGTGATAGGTATGAAAGAGGTAACATTTATAAGAAAGCATACTCTCATCCGCGTGTCCAATAAAAGGGTGAGCCAGTTATGAAGACAAAATTCATCACACTCACCCAAGATTACAACACTCCAAATTCTCCCTCAATGGCAAATCTGTCTAAACGAGACTGACGTATTTGTCAGCATGTCCACTGATGTGAGTCTAATTTTAGGGTAATGCTGGGAAACTACGTTTTTTGTGTAGAATGATTTTTTTCAATCATAGTGACTACGCTTAACAACTTATTAGCGTAGAGAGTGGTTTGAAGGAACGGTACCCGCATTTGCTAGGAACGAGGATTGGAAAAAATATAGATATTTACAAATAAGAAACCACACCTAGCAAAACCATGGAAAATCCAAACCCGAACTCAACAGTGACCTTTTACGATGCAATACTAATTCCTTAGGCCATGCGGTCAACGGTACAGTTACCGGTTAAAAATAAGTGTCACTATAATTAATGTGTAAACTTTAAGGTAAAAACCGTTAAAGCACACAATAATAGACTCAATATTCATGAGCGTAATTTAAAATGTATTGCCTAATCCAGAAACCAAAAAGCCCTTGTATTAGATTAAGGGTACAGGGGAAAAAGGGATAGTTTGATTTCAACTTAAATAGAGCTAGTGTTGCCATCTGTTAGACAATAATGAGGCCTTTCTAATACACTTCAGATTATAGTTAAAAGAGGTCTTTGTCATATTTAAATTAATTAAACAAGTATTTGATGGGGTCCTTATGGATGCTAAGATATAAATGTTGCTGTTCTGAAAAATGTAACTTTCCCCCTTTCGCCCTGTATCCTTCAAGAGATAACGACCCGTTTCGGTGGCGCATGATCTAAAGGAATCTGAATCGCATCGGATCGGATCCTTTTTGAGTTGCATTGCCCATCTCTACCTCCTCTGCTTTAGACCAGTAACAACATCTTAAATGAAGACACTATAGTTGTTACCTCTGTATACGCTGCAGTAGTTGCGACGAAGAAGGAATGGAAACGAAAATAGTCGGATATTATGGGATACCTTGGCAGTTTATTTTTTATTTTGACCTTAGTCCTCAAATTTTACTGAATTACAAATTTTTCGAAAATGTCTTTAACGATCTTGTAAAAAAAAAGTGTACACCTAGGATATGTTTGACACGACTAATAACACTGTATCATCATCGGTGTTTGGGTAAAATTTCATTTAGGGGTGGTTTACTGATGGTAAATTTTGGAAAAAACAAAAGTTTTGAAAATTCCTCAAACTATTTTGTTTATACATATGGAGATTGTGTGGTTTGACAAATAACATTGTTTACTTGTTTTTGGGTTAAAATGGGTTTAACTTTACTGGTAGACCTAACTGATTTTAAAAAAAATCGATAGATTTTTAAAATGGCTCCAACTATTTGGTTCAAAATGGATAGCCTATCTGGTAAGTATTTTAGAATATAAAAAACAGTATGTACTTGATTTTCATATAATCATTCATTCACTTAATGGTAGTTTACTGATGACCGGAAAGTAGAACACACTTGACCAGCTCGTAACGGCATCGCATCACAACGGAAATTATTCTCTCCGGAAAATTCGTTGTTGTCGATACTGCAAAGTGTGTACTGCCATTTCGGATTTAATTTTTGAGACCTCTTAAAATTATATGTATTTATAAATATATCTTATTTAAACTTTAGCCAATACAACCTTCTTAAAAATCTCAACAATTTAATTTCTCGTGCGACTCTTCTACCTAATTCGAATCTCGGTTGGGTGTACTGAGGTTGGTATTTACAATATGGTTTTCCACTCTCCATCAATGCAAAAATGGGTACACTTCCTCTAAATATATCCTTCCTAATCTCGAAAGTAATTAGCGTATTTAGTACATAAGCCTACAACCCGAACGGTTAGTAAGACACGGTTCTAAAAGAAAAATGATAATCAAAAAAGAGGCTACACAGTACCAAAACCAACTATTTTGAAGGAAGTTTGGTCAAGATCCATCAAAATCAATTCCCAACAAAATAATATGGATTATTTGATCATTATTTGATATTATAAATCAGCCTTGAGCTGTTTTATCATTTCTATTTGATTAGAACAATTTATATTAATATTCTATTCAACCCTTTTTTCCTTTTAGTGTGTTTTCTTAAGCTTATATACGCCAAAATTGATATTTCTAGTTCAACGATCTAAAAAAAAAACAGAAATAATGTCAATTTTTCTTCGTCTGAATTTTGGGCTTCATAACGATAATTTAGAGGAAGTGAGTTGCCTTAATGTGTGCCACGTTTGATTGAATTATAATAATCACTTCAACATTTCTAAGGACGACACACAAACCTAGACGTAACGCCCGATTGCATTAGTCTTCTGGTATGAAATTGGGTATAAAAAATACTTAAAAAAAAAAGAAAGATAAAGGACTATTTGAAATAAAAACTAAATCTCATGATCCAAAATGTTGCACTCTTTCTCCCAACGTATTATTTGAGTGGAGGCGTCAGAGGGGATAGCACATACTTATTAATGTTATATTTTTTCTCCCCCCCGAGTGTCTGAGACGGTTGCAGCAGCAGAGGACTGGATGGCGCCAGACCAACACACAGACAGATGGTATCGACAATGACTTCATACCGTCACACCCAGAGCTGGAGCCTGGGAGTGAACTTCAGCTTTACAATGACAGGACAATATTACATCACTGAATGATGTACTCTACCGCATTAGCTGGCTCAGTATATAGTTCTGGAAGAGGTTTTATTAGGAGGGGGAGGGGGAGTGCGGTTGGGTTGGCCACTCACTTGTGCATCGAGCTCTTCGGTTCAGAAGCCTCAAGTTTGATCGCGACTGACACGGACGCCGTCGGAAAATCTAGGAGGTTCCAAAGCTTTATTAACACTTTCGCCGAAAATTGAGAGCACATTCTTCTTTAGTGGGGCAGAAATTCACAAGCTTCGGTGGTTGAGTGATATAGATTGTCACCCTCACAATAGACAATACTATCAATGATGGGTGGATAGGGGTTTGGATCCCAGTCGGGTGTACTGAGGAAGGTTTTTCCTAAATGGTTGTCCACTCTCCATCTACGTGAATTCGGGTAAATTATTTCTATTTCCAACCTTCCATATTACTAACACACTAGCGTAATTAGTATATATGCGTACAACTCAAAATGGTGGTGATAAGCGTTGATTATCAATATATTAATTTTTCAAATGGATCAAACAGACCCTTAAGAGTTCTCGATCAAACAAATCAATACAAAGCTAGAACCACACACACACACACACACACACACACACACACACACACACACACACACAATTTCAATCAAACTAGCATTTATTCCACAACAATAGGCGCAGCTGTCTGCTTGTATCTGGCGTTGTAGGTGTATGCGTGTATTGAGTGGCTTGGGTTTGAAATTTGATTGGCTCTTTCACGAAGATTTTATGAAGAAACGTTGACAAAGCTGAGGTTGTTTCTATCAATGCAGAACGACCTATGCAGTTCGCGTTGATTTCTTGTGATTGGTTTAGAGCTCGTCACGTGAACACATTTCAGTTCTGCTCTTGATTTTCAGGGAAAGTGTGAATCCATGGTAACTGAGTGATCAGACACACCAGTAGGCCTACATAATTCAACAATTATTTTATTTTTTAGCGTATGGCATTGCTTCTATGGAGGGTGTCCACACGTACCCGTAATGAGATGATGTGATGAATACAGAGTTGTGGACCAGTGGGAGTTTTAACCTAACTTGGGCCTGATTTACCAACCCCTGGTCACCGTTGGGATAATTTACCTAAAGAAAAAATAAGAGGAATCGAGCCTGGGACCCCTAAGATCGTAGCCAGGTCTACTGATCCCTACGCCAAGGGGCCAGATATGTATAATAATAAAACTGGTAATGCACGGATTGGTGTACATGTAAACTGAGGTGTCAACCTAGTAGGATATGAATTACTAGTTAAAAGGAGAGCGGGGATCGAGCTACATCTGGGTGTAATGAGATTTTTTATTTCCTTAAGTTGGAATGGAAGGGTACGTGAAAAAAGGCCAGTGTTTTTGCAGATTTTATTGAAAAAAAAATTTTTTTTGGCCAAAATAAATAAAATATTGCTTCAGTAAAAACATAGAATTTAATTTTCTTCGCATAGTGATATCAACAGTTGTTGAATATCTGTCATGAGCATAGCGGAATTATCCAACAAACTTTTTAAATGAAGAGAAAAAGTTGTCATTAAATTTCAGGGCACCCTTGAAAGATATTAAAAAAAGTTTGAGGTCACCATGGGAAGAAAATTAAATTATATGTTTGTAATGAAGCAATATTTTATTTATTTTGTCCAAAAACATATTCTGACATAAAAACTACAAAAACACTGGATTTTTTTCACGTCCCCTTCCATTCCGTTTTTCCATACAAATTGCGGGTAGATTTAATTTAAATTGTATCCTTCTCAGCCATAGTGTAAATATCCGGATATCTTAGGAGGGTACTAAAAGATGCTATTCACAAAAGGTGATAAAAGATTTACAAACATGTCGTATTTTGAAAGTTTAAATTAGTGTTTCAAGATAGGGTTGACTGAATTTGTTTTTTATTAAGTGGTAGAAATTCTATTAAACACACCTATATATTGTATCAATTTATGATTTACAAACTAACATAGGCTAAGTCATTCCATCTAATACCACTAATATTTGGCTGGAGAAAGGTTAGTACAGTAAAATTTTCAAATCAAGGGCCTTTTATAAAATTCAAAATACAGTTTGTGGCCAACTTTGTTAACATCATAATGTATTAATATTGCTATTTTTTATATATAACGTAATGGTAATGGCCATCAAAAGCGACCACGGCAAATCGCATGGTCTGACGTATGAATACTTGAAAGTAGTTCTTGTCATCTCCATAACTTCTGTATGTGTCTACGCGTGTGGGCCTGGAGAACTGTTAGGATGTATTTGGCTGAGGATAAAGGGGGAGGGGGGAGCAGGGGGGCAATATGGTTACTTGTGGGTTTGTGATTGACGTTAGTCTTGAGTTTTCAAAGGTTTATTAATACTATCACTCTACTATGAATGTGGTGTTAGAGTGAAGTTACAATGAAGACCTTAATGGCCCTAGAGAAGCAAGTGACTGAACGAGGTGGTATGAGGTTTTACTTACGGCCTGGCTGACAGCTAGGTGGTCCCTGCACGGACTTCGACCCTGGTTCCCTGGGTTTGAGTGGCAGCGCCGACTGGTACTTGGTGAACACGACGACTTAGCCCCCGTGGCCTCATGACCAGCAGCGTGACCTCCTAGCTACGATATTCTGTAATCAACCAGCCCCGCCGGGCTCCGAACCCTACTCTTTAAACCCCCGTTCGGCCTGGTTTCCCCCTATGGCTTGTCGACATCTCTCTCTCTCGCGCCAACGCTTCTAGTTAGCTTGTTTACTGTTTCATCACAACAAAACTCATACCTCTCGTTATATCACTCACTACTCACAACATTAGATGTTTACACTAACACGCCTTCCATTTGAGGCCATTTGTGACAATCTAGTATTTTTCAACTTTTCAGATGAGACCCGTCCTATAAAAATTGGATTGTAAAGTACATTGGTTGTGGATCCCAAATATATAGTTAGGTAGGGATACAATAACAGCCTCCCACGTTATTCAAGCTCACTATTTGTTAAGGTTTTAAGTCCTAATAAAATTACTTAACCTAAGGAAGCAACACTCGATTTTATACACAAAAACCAAGAATTAAGGATGTCACTATCTAAATAACTATTCCATATCAGTAGTGAATTATAGTAATCCTACTCTAGAGCTGTAGTTGGCTTCCCTAACCACCAATACATGGAAATAAGTCACTAACAAGTAACAACTTGATTATATTTTGGAGACAGAACCATTGCATATATAATCCAAGAGGGATTAGGATTGCTTACTGTGAACTTATAATCTCAGCTGTTTATACTAACATGACTTTCATACTTACTTAAAACACTAAAATAAGTTCTAATCTTCAAGTGATATATAATACATTATTTGGTTTTGTCTAGAACTGAACCTGGCACCAATATGCTGCTAGGAAGATGTGCTACACACCCAGATATGGTACCTGATTTGTATTCACATTCTAATGAGACTATCAATCATAATTAACAGTTTACATATATATATATCAACGGTACATCAATCTGAAGGAGAAAAAAATGTCAGACCAAACTTTGCAAGGCTTTATCCTACAAGAAGTTGACGGGTATAGAACCCTGATCTTTGAGGTCGGACGCCATCATGTGCTGGCATGATATCCCTACATCTAATGATCCAATTTATTTCAAATTACAAGTCCATAAAACACCATTCTTTACTAATTGTTTTATCACTGGTTTGATAAAAAAAAGTCTGCTGGAAAATATAAACAAAATACTCTCATAAACCATTCTGTTTTTTTTTAATCATAAAATATAATCGACTTCAACATGGAAAGAAAGAAAGAAATTAAAGGAGAGACAATAAAAAAACTTTATCAATATGAAATGACATCGCTATTTATTATAAAACCCGTTTTTTCTTTTTTCACCAGATACAAAATTAAAGTAGCCTAGGTATATAGGCTTGTATATCCAATAAAGGAACATTTTTTTTAGTAATTACTTGAAAAATAGCATCGCTCTTCTGGTCAAGGTACGTAGCCTGGCCGAGAAGTTTTTAGAGTTTGTCTAAATACCTGTCTAATTATCCTCGTCATGCCATGTTTCTAAATGAACTAGGAGTGGGAAGGAGGGAAGAAAGGAGAATAAATGGGACATTTACGTAAAGTGGACGAGACCGAGCGGGGGTGTGGGGGGGGGGAGCGATTTGGGGGGGTGAGGCGTGGCGGGAAGAAATGTAGGGGTCAATTTGACTGAATAAATCGGTATTTAAGGGGGAGAGGAAGGTAAATGAGTTTGTGATAGTTTAGCAACAAAAGTGTGCAATTAACCTTTATAGATACATCATTCTAACTCCATCGCAAACACAGTCACACACACACACGTTGGTACAAAATTATCTCCTATAAAGCGTTCGCAGTTCGTTTCAGCCCCATGAGGGAGGGTGGGAAAGTTAATTTTTCAGTGTTGGTGGTAATTGAATGTAAGCGCGTGCTGGAGATTTAGTCTAGAGTCGGATAGAACCTAGATAGCTCAATTAGGTTATCGACAGATTCGGTTGGACTCAAATCTCTTTGGCCGTAACGTTTTTTTCGTAATTTATATTAGTTTACCCGTACTGGTGGACACGTGGACTGAATGTCAGTCTCATCTAGTCTGATTTTACTGTGATGAATCAAATATGGGCTGGGTACAATGAGGTGTTTATTTAAAATAGATTCCCACACTCATTTCAAGCCAATATTGATTCAATTTCTTTGAGTACAAACCTGCTTTATCCCTATCCCATTAGTTTGAATATGCAAATAGCCCTAATCTCTACTAAGACATGGTGAAAGTATGGCTTATTTAACTATACAAACCTTTATAATTAAAATGTAACTACTTTAGTGTGTTTTATATACACATTAAAGTACTAAATCCATAATTAGAAATGATGTCCAAGAAATTAGGCTTCATGACTATATATTCAATTGGATAATGTTTATCGATTTGTGCCTTTCATAACTAGGCCCTATTTCAATATAAATATGTAGCTCACACACGTGGATTGGTGGTTAAAGTGGTGGACTCCAAGTCTACCGAAACCGGCTTCAATTCCGGGTTCTACTGTTTATTAAATGTACTACTTGTAGGCGTAATCGTCTTGCTACCAGATTATTAAATATCTAGGTGCTAGTGATAAAGTGGTAGTATCAGTCATAGTATTATATATTAATTTAATTTGTCAGAAGTACTATAATTTATAATCAGTCTATTAAAAAAGTGTAAGTCAAAAACTTCACTCGATAAAAATTATAGCCGCATTGGTTGCATTGCTAGTGTGATATTTAAGATAACATTATAAGCATAGGACTACACCATTACAAAACTAGTCAAGCTTATAACAACATTACTCAGTATCCAACCCAAGGTCAAACATCTACTAAATTAGTTTAGGCTCCAGCAGTGATCAAACCTAAGCCCCCTAGAAAGAGTTGACGACCTAAAACAGCTGATCGACTTCCCTCACAAAAATGTGGGTACATTCTTCCTAAATCGTACCGTACTCATCCCTAGCCCATTAACATAACCACAATACATGGTTACAATTAAGAATGGTGGTAAAACGATGTGGAAAATTACAAATAAACTAGACCGAGGGGAGAGGGATGAATTAAACTGTGGAAGTGTTATTTGTTGTGATCGGTCCCGTGGTGTAGTGGTCAGCACACTTGGCTAGAAGCCTAGGGATCCCAGGTTCAATTCCCATCTGGTACCTTTGATATTTTTCTCTTAAGGAGAATTATCCCAACAGTCACCAGGGGTTGGTAAATTATGCTTAAGTTAAGTTTAAGACTCCCACTAACCCACACCTCCATATTCATTATCTTCACATCATCTCATAGCGGGTAGACAACCTCCATAGGTGTGCCGTGGCTAACTTTCTGTGCCACCAGAGTGGCGAATAATCCACATGTAAGGCGGCTGAGCTTGTATGTTATGTCCCTCATGGTTATATATGCCATACGATGAAAATAAATTGTTATTTGTGTACACATGACTTAAATTCCGCTATGTTAAGTTAAAGTAACAGTTCAATATAATAGGAAGGACCTTTATCTGACAGCGAAAGAAACCACTAGAGCTACTGTCACGTATTCATACGTCAGTTCATCTGTAGCTGTCACTTTCAATAGTTATTATCAATACCTATAAATTAACACTAATCATACAAAAAGTATCCAAATAAAATATGAGTCAGGTGTACTAAGAGCTCTGGAAATATACCTCAGATAATTGTATCCAATAAAAGTTTATTATACGATTAGATAGAAAGAAAATCACACAAAATAATGAAAAGGCTTATCTGAGGAGGGGGAAAACACGGTATTATAGCGTGATAACATGAAGATTGCAATATATTTATATATAATTTGTTTCCTGCAGCAAAACGATATTTTGTCGTTCAGTGTGTTGATTTAATCTACATAAGGATTTAAACGGGTCGAGGTTCATATAGACAGAGGGACGGAGTGAAGGGGGAGAGTAATTGGAGGCAATTTACTCGTCAAAACGCTTGTAATTATTGATGTTTCATTCAGAAGCCTGTTCTGCCAATGTTTATGTTTTTTGTGGTCCGCTCCACAAGAGCCACAGACCAGTAACGCACGGACATGTTTTTTTTAATCTCACGATGTATTTATTGTTTTAGTTTATTATTAGGGATATTTTAACGTGTAATTTATGTAAACATTAATCATATCAACACACGACTTACACACTAGCCCACTACTAGAACAGGATCCCAACCTAGTCCACCAGCTGACGATACGCCAGTCATTTTCGGCTGTATCAGGAAGCAAACACGGGACTTTTATCTATCAGTTATGCATAAGTACTAATTTCCAATGATTCGATAAAGATGAGGAAGGTGGACAGAGAATGGAAAACCACCCGGGATGAAACTACCCTCCGTACACACCCAACCGGGATTCGAGCCCCGGTTTCCTCGTTATTGTCAGACCATTCTATTACGAGGGCTACGCCTTAGACCATTCAACCCCGGGAGTGCGTTTCTATTAAATTAATTTAAAGAGTTAGCTGAAGGGATTTGAAAGATAGCTGTGTTCATGGGGTATTATTATTATTATTTTTATTATTATATAGTTATTATTATGGATAACTCGAACGAACTGTTAAATGATACAAATTTTAAAGTAGGCTCGGGAAGATACAAAATCCTAGAGGATTTTGAAAACAAGTGTAAATAATCAAATAAAAATAGCTTGAATGTGATCGCTTGGAATACTTGATATTTAAAAGAGAACTAGAGTTGTGTTTATTTATTTGAGATATTTAACGTGCACTTTCTGAGACGACAGACCGTATCAGCCTACGAGAAACTTTCTATGAGCGAGAGCCAAAGGGCCAACAAATTTTGTTGGGAAAGATATTTTCACATACCTTCCAGGTTTCTTTAAATTCCACAATCAACATGGGACCGACGGCTTTACCTCCACTCTGAACGAGGTTGTACATAGGAATTTTTTTTATCGTATAAGAAGAATCCATTGAGCTAGGAATGGTTTAAACCCAAGTGCATCGAGTCCTGAGGCGATCACTTCACCCCAAGACCATCAAGGTCTACAATTGGACTAGTTAATTTGCAATAGTTAGGTCTACATGCATTTATAAAATGAATTTAGGCCCTTCCGAAAACTCCAATCAAATGCTGAAAATTGAAGAATGACAGCTGGACACGGGAATCGAACCCGGGACCTTTGGCTTAGTACGCCAAAGCTCTAACCACTGAGTTATCCAGGAATCGTCCCGTGCCAACTACCTAGTTGAAGGTGGTTGCGTTATCTGATAGCTCGTGAACTTAATAAAATCACACATTTGTAGCCGACAATTTCAGCACGTCCATCATAGACTCTGCCTTAGAATATGAGTGAAGAATGACCCAGAGCACGAGATGATTCCTGGATAGCTCAGTGGTTAGAGCATTAGCGTATTAAGCCAAAGGTCCTGGGTTCGATTCCCGTGGTCAGGTGTCATTTTTCAATTTTCAGAATATTATATCTAGGTGGATAATTCATCACTAAAAAGCATAAATAATTACTTCGGCTATTTGATTCTCCAATCAAATGGTTGAGACAAACAAATTACAAAATAAAACTAACTCAATTGTCCAATACGTCCCATTATTTTACGTGTTTCGTGTCTTACTACCAATCTGGGATATCCGCACATTTCATTAATGGAATAAGGTTAAAAATGGAAGAATTTAGATTAAATATACCATCATACTCGTGAATGGAGAGTGAGAAACAATTAAGGAACCCCCCACTTCATTATAACTAGCTCCAAACCCGCACCTTAATCAACGATAAACCAGACAACATGGATCTGACCCCTTTATCTGCGTGTTCACAGGTGTGTGCTCTATTAAAAAAAATTAGTACAAAAAGTATTCACGTATTGTAATATCTTCTTAAAAAAAGTTTGTTGTCATGACAAGTTACAACTAAACCGTTGAGTCACTATGACTGCTATGTACTGATCTAAGAAATGTGTGAATCAAAGAGAATAAACCAGTGATATAAAAAATAAATTAATAAACACACACAAGGAAAACATGACTAATCTTCACGCAATTTTTTTTATTCTAATATTCGATGATGTGGTTGTCTAGCCTAAAAGCGAAATTGAAGAATTCTAAAATAATTCTGTTATATTGAATTGTTAAATATATAATTTGATTGTAAATATCTTATTAAATAAGTACTATTATAAAGGCTTGTTGAATGAGTCTCATACTTAATTTACTCTATGGAATTAGGAGCTTGGAAGTTGATTGCCGCACCTATGTCACCTATACGTATCTTGAGATAATTCTAATCCAGTCAGCCTCATTACAACCTATCCCTATCTTGAGCTAGTTATATCCGGTCCACCTCATTACACCCTATCCCTATCTTGAGCTAGTTATATCCGGTCCACCTCATTACACCATATCCCTATCTTGAGCTAGTTATATCCGGTCCACCTCATTACACCATATCCCTATCTTGAGCTAGTTATATCCACTCCACCTCATTACACCCTATCCCTATCTTGAATTAGTTCTACCAGTCCACCTCATTACACCATATCCCTATCTTGAGTTAGTTATATTCGATCCACCTCATTACACCATATCCCTATCTTGAGCTAGTTATATCCACTCCATCTCATCACACCCTATCCCTATCTTGAATTAGTTCTACCAGTCCACCTCATTACACCCTATCCCTATCTTGAGCTAGTTCTATCCAGTCCACCTCATTACACCATATCTCTTTCAGGTCCATTCTAATGTTACCCTGCCATCTGCGTTTAGGTCTTCCCAATAGTATTTTCCGATTAGGTCTATCAGTCACTACCTTGAACATGGTTCTAGATTCTTCCATTGGCGCTGCATGTCCTGCCCAAAGCAATCTGCGAAATTTGATTATCCTAACAACGTCTTGTGATGGATACGGGTATTTCGCTCATAATTATGTAACCTCCTCCACTCCCCGGTATAATCATTCCATTTTGGACCGGATATCTTTCTAGGCACCTTGTTTTCAAACACTCTAAACTGGTTTTAGTCATGTAAGCTAAGAGACCATGTTTCACACCCATAGAGAACAACCGGTAAAATTATTGTTTTGTATATTCTGAGTTTTATATTCTCTGAAAGAAGGAGAGATTACGACAACTTACTGACCAAGTAATAGCATGCATTTACCGACTGTATTCTTTTTCTAATTTCTAATCTAATATCGTTATTGCTAGTTAAGATTGTTCCTAAATATTTCAACTCATTGACCATATCACTAAATTTTTTAAATGTCTAAAAATATATCCTTAAATGATGAGATAGAAATTACCTTGAACATAGGATGAAAGTACAGCAACTTTACCCTGAAAGGCATCAGTCTTACCTTGACGTACTACACTATGGTTCTATATTATATCTTGCATCATAGTAGAACCATACAAGATAAGTTTGTTACCTATCAAGGTAAGCGAAGAGTACGTTATATAAAGCAAGTACACAGTAGGATGGGCGGTACCTGACAGTTAAACAAAAGGTATTTAAATTTTAAAAAATATTCCATTTAAAAAAATAAAATAATAAGGAGCGTTATTAAGATAATAGAATTAGACTTTAAACTAAAGTATTGCAAATTTTATAGTAGTGATTTTTGTTGTTGTTAAATAATACATTAACAATTTATAGTGAGTTTGATTGAATAAATATAGAAAAGATTTAATGGTTTTAATAACTAAACATTAAAAATATAAATGTTCAGTAAAAACAATCGTTAATAATACAAATGTTGAAAATTAATAGGTATAATTTGTGTTTTACAAGAAATGAGTAGTAATTATTTGGAATAATAATACCTTATTCGGACACTTAAGACAATTAAAGTGAAACAATACTTAGATTGCTTTCATTTATTCATACGTCAATTCATGTGATCTTTAGCTGTGGTTAGTTGACTAACCGTATATATATATGAATTACGTTTTTATGTTCTAAAAGTGTCTTCATATTAGAATTCTACTATAACAATATTACCTTGACTGATCACCCTATACTCCTATCTTTATTCCTACTCTCCTGTTTGTTCTCCTACTGCCAAACAGCTCCACCGAGTGAAGTTATAAATCCACTTGGTTTCTAACGTTTAAGAATTTCTGTTCGACTATTCTAGCGCCTTAAGGTGGAATGGAAGGGAACGTGAGAAAACGCTAGTGTTTTTGCCTTTTTTATGGCAAAGCATTTTTTTTACCAAATAAATAAAATATTTCTCCAGTACAAATATAGAGTTAAATTTTATTCATGTTAACCTAAAAATTTCTTGAATATGTCTCAAGGATGTTCTGGAATTTAATGATAACTTTTTCCCCTTATTTAAAAAAGTTTGTTAGATAATGCCATCATGCCCATGGCAGATATTTAGGAACTGTTGATATCAACACGCGAAGAAAATTAAAATATATGTTTTTACTGGGGCAATATTTTATTTATTTTGCCACCAAAAAAAGTTTTACCATTTAAACTGCAAAAACACTGGCCTTTTCTCGCTTCCCCTTCCATCCCACCTTGATATATTTCCTTTCTGCGACTGAAAACCCAACCTCGCCTTATCTTCAACTCCAAACTATTGTTTTCCACGTCGTCTAAACCCTCGTATCACACTGTAGCCGATATCTTGCCCGGGTTTATAACGGGGCAACACACGTGATGGACCACGTCCGGGGTCCCAAGTAACGAGGTCTTGTCATTATTAGATCTCTAACTCTTTCTTGTTCCACGACCAACTCGCACAACACAACTCTATTATTACTCCCAAGTACGACGACGCTGCAGTGCAATTTAGTTCCCTGGTGCGTGGTCTTGGCTCAGTCTTGCTAGACCAAAGACTACAACAACAAGGAACTCGGGCTTATCTGCACATACATGGCAGGTGCGCGCCTCAGGAATAGAACCACACAACTCACAGTTTGGAAAACATTCTTGGATGTTTTCATTTTTTAAATAAAGCTACATCAATAAATCGTCTCAAATGAGAGAGCTAAGACTTCCGCCTTATTTTATACTTAACCAAAATAATTAATAATTAAATAAATATGTTTAAGTTTTCAACCAATTAAATAATATAAATAGAGATAAAGAAAACACAAATATATGAAAACACATAAATACAGTTAAAATACAGTTAAATTGTGTACGATAGTTTTGGCTAAGCCTAAAGTGAAGCCAACACATACACACTCACCATAAAGGTCATACAAGTCTTACATTCTTAAATTTTAGTGATTTTTAAAAAAATGTGCAGGATGTTTTTATCTTACAATCCATTCAGCTCATCCGCATACTATTCACATTAATGGGGTAAGTAAGAGGAAGGTAACGTTTAGAGGAAACGTAACTACATTTGTGTGAATGGAGAGTGAGGAACCATTTAGTAATAAACACCCTCAGTACACCCGATCGGGATTCAAACCCCAACCTCCCTGGCATCGACATATCAGACTTGTCTTGTCTGGTTCATCGGTGATGAGCAGGTTGGTTGTACTAAATGGTTTCGCAATCATCCACACCGAAAATATAGTTAAATTTCCTCTAAAATATACCCTCCTTATGCCTAGGTTAGTCAAATAAATTGTCGGAGAGTCCTGAGTTACGAATAAAAGAAAAAATATATCAAATATGTCCCAAAAAAATTTGATAACCTCAATTTACCAATAAAATAAATTGTTAGCTAAGGTTATTGCAAGTTTTATAATATTAAAATTGTATAATTCATAATAATAAATTATTATCTTGAAAATGATGTTACATATTTAAACTCTAGCGTTTGAAGGTTACTTTACCTATGTGTGTATACGTCTAAGGTTTGTCCAGTTTAATATTTTAGGTCCTACTATCCAAAATTTAGCGTTCAATCTTGAACTTGTGTCATATTAAATTAATTTCTGAAAATAAAAATCACTCTAAGTAAAAACCTAGACCTATAATGGTGTGTCATATTTTTTTTTCAATATTTCTTTTCTTCTCATAAATATGTGTGATGTGTGATTTTTCAATGGTCCATTAATGTAAAATATTATCTCTAACACTGTATATAAAAGGTTGCTGCAAACACACTGGTAAGGGTACTACCGGTATGTAATCATGGAGCAATTCAGCCATTTTGTTTCCACGTCTAGAGCGCCCACGCAAACAAGATTCAAGAAATAATAAAAAAAGAAGGTTAAGAACGAAGGAGGGATAAGATAAAAGAGAGAAAAAAAAGGCTAACATATAAACTTTTTTTTTAACTTTACATCATGCAAATCACTCGGAGCGTAAACTCACTATTATCACACACAACTAGAAAGAGAGCCAAAATGGCTGCCTTCGAAAACACACACCCCTCTATTATTATCTTCTGGTAACCCTTTCTTTTTAACAAGGTTGGAATAGGGTTACTGCTCTTTATAAATATATATATATATAAAATATTGTTTTCTTCTTGGGATATTCGAGGGCTTCGACATGCCTTAACTGATTTCAAAGGAGAAATTATGTCCGCAAAAAACAATATAAGAAATACAATTTAGTCAGGTATTCTTCTAGGTACAGTGCCTTCCATGAAAAATGGATAAAAACCAAATTATTTCCTATGGGCACATCAATCATGTTTTTATAAAAAAGGATGATCACATTTAATGTTACGTTGCTCGCAATATGTCAATTTTAAAATTATTCCAAAGACGTCTGTTCTGGATTAAAAAGCTATTGACGTTTAGCACAAGGGCTATGAGTAAGAAGGATAGTGTAAAGGTAATGCACCCACATTAACATGTAAAGAGGATGAGAAATTCCTAGTGGAAATCTCCCCACCCCCCTTCTTTATCTTGATGGGATTCCAACTGCAAATACCCCGTCAACGGCGTCAAGTGCAATGAAAGTATAACATCAATGCAAGTTGTAATTCCTACTGAAATAATTTTTTAAAATGAAATGAAGGAGATTTGGCTGCACAATTTTTCACTATCGATTAAGTTCTGGTATACGTTTATATAATGTATTTATTGCCAAACCCATTAACCTTGTATACAATTATTGTAAATCTGTTTGATTCTAGGGAACATTTTAATATCATTCTTTTATTTTTATTTATATCCATCAGAGCTCAGGGTAAATATAGTATGTATATATATTTTTAAATAAACAAAATCATATTTACAATCGTTTAAGACCATCAATGCCCAAGAAAAACACTCTACAGGCCTAGTGGATAGTGAACACCGAACTCCCTCCCCCAACGAGTGAAGCTAGTATCTTTACCCCATCGGGATTAAAACCCAAGTCTCTCAGAAATGATTGCACATCGTTTTAATTACAACAACCCAACCCTTGTATCCAAGGTGGAGACCAAAATAACTAAAAGATTTTATTTAAATTGTTACACATAATATATGCCTACCATTGGGATCCACTAGTGTTTATGCTATCTAAGGCGTGAAACTCGTCTTGTCTTGATAGCCGGGGACCAGAAGTTCAGGGTTCAAATGCTCGCTCTGGTGTAATAAGGGATTTTTTTTTTCTTAGGGAGTTATCCATTCTCTTTCCACGCAAATACTGATACATTTACTCTCAAGTTTTACCTTTTAATACCGACACAATTAGTGAATATATTCGGATAATCTGGATGGGTAGTAAGACGCGATGAACTAACAACAAAATCGATTTTTTTTAATCATTCATGAGAAGAGATATACATGTTCCTAATATCCTGTGTTTTAACTTAGCTGGTTTTTATTCTGAAGTGACATTGTTATCAAAATAAACATACATCATATTTTTGAAAATGGAGAGGGTAAATGAAATTTTATGTTGTTTTTTTTTGCTTCCCTCCCCCCTCCCCCCCATCAACAAGCAAAAGAGGTGAACGGGGGTGGTTTGTGAATGCACGAGGGTTGGTCGTTTATAACGTGGCAGGGGGAATAGCGCCATATGATTGTAAACTAGATTAACTTCCACCACCACAGGGTGGGGATGGGTAGGAGGGGGGTTCAATTCTCCCCCACCCTCCCTCTCCCCTCTATTTCCCTTCATCAAACACTCGACAGACGACCGAAATAATGAAACCGTGTACCATGCTCACTGTATACCACATTTGTATGTTTTACCAGCGGTGTTGGTTCAACTACCAGGCTCAGCTCTGACTCAGAAGGTCAGCTATAGGTTCAATTCCCAACCGGGTACACTGGGGATAGTTTTTAACAATAATATTTTAACTGTGATTTTACCTTGCTCTTTCCAGGCAACTCCTGGTGCAATTTCTAAAGAGTTCAATTTATTTTGAGCACCCCGTCTTATATCCGTTTGTGTTATACGCATATGTACTAAGTACTAATGTGATAGAAATGAAGAAGGTTGAATTCAAAGGAAGTGTACCCCCATTTGCGTGGAGGAAGAGAGGAAAACCACCCCCAGTTCACCCGACTGAGATTCGAACCTCGATCTCCCCGTCCTCGGCAATCTGGCTCAACACGAACCAGCGCGTTAGCCAACTACGCCATCTAGGCGGGTTAGACTCGTCTTATCTAGTTCAATAACTGGCCCCTTGGTGTAGTGGTCAGTGCACCTGGCTACGAGCCTAGAGGTCTTAAGTTCCATACCAAGGTGGTACCTTTCGTATTTATCCCGAAAGAGGAATCACCCCAGCGGTCACCAGGGTTTGATTAGTTAGGTTTAAGTTAGGTTTTGTTTCCGCTGGTTCTACCCCCTCATACTCACTATCATCATCACCTCATCTCATCGGGACATGGAAAGAGCCTCCATGGAAAGGATGTACGATCAGTACATCCGGGCGTCCCGTGGGCAACGGTACAGTAGTTTTGAATAATCTTTCCACAAACTGAGCTATGAATGATGTAGCTCAGACGTGCAATATTATATTATAGTTCATTGATTATGTAAAGGTCAGGGATCGAACGCCAGCTGGGTTTTTATATAAAAAATTTACCACTCCTTTTTCCATGAAAATTAGGATCTAGGATATAACCTCTAAATCCTACCTTATTCCAACCCCAATAGTGTTAAATTTTTTTATCACCGTGTCTTAATATCTGTTCAGCTTGTACGCAATATATGTTATTAAATTCGTATAAACCTGGTGGGTAGTAATACACGGTGAGTATACATTGTCATAATTGACAAATGGTTATCCACAATTTTTTTTAAACTACATCTTACTACCCATTGATATTTGCTTGAAGGATGGTGTGAAAACCATTTTGGAAAAACCACCTGTACCTGATTGGGATTCGAATACTGACCTACAATTTCCCCGGCAAATCAGACTATATGGGCTTAAAGTTTAGACCACGTGCCCACCGATGTGGGTTGTATTTATGTTAGGCTAACCATATTAACACCTTCTGTAAAAAGTGATAATTACCTCTGAAAAGCACCCATTATTTGTAGAAAGTAGATCTAATATATTTTATTTTACTTTCAGATAAGTTTCTTGCAATAACAATTCAACTATAGCTTACACTCTAACCACTTCATTTCATAAGTGTGGGGGTGTGAGTGAGTGAGTGTGTGTGTGTGTGTGTGTGTGTGTGTGTGTATTCCCATTTTCCCCAAAAGCTCATTAGAATAAAATATCACATTCGATTGAACGTTATTCTAATAAAATTTCAATGGTTTAACGATTTCTATGAGACATTATGTCAATCTACCTCTTATATGTGTTACGTTGAAAAATGGATGTAGTAAATTTTTGTTTTCATAGGTGCTATGCACTAGTGGGGTAGTTCGAGCCTGAGACTTCAATCGTAGCTCGCCTGCTTTCCTAACATGAGAAGACTAATCATTTTTAAATCTCCCATTTCTTAAAGTGCATGACAAATACGTCCTACTTAAAATATTTTGTAGATCGATTAGATTTGTTTGAATTTGATACTTTTTAATTGTATTTTAACATCGTGTATTACTATCCGTTCTGGTGGAATGGCCATAAATATGATTTATTAATTCTTTTAATAAGTTCTAAATATATTCGATATATATATATATTTAATAGACACATATATATAAGGTTATTTTTAGTTTTAACTACGTTCTATTAACTACACAAGCTATCCACATACTTTCACTCACGTGGTGCGTATCAGGAAGGTATAATTTAGAGGAAATGGATCCGTATTTGCGTGGAGGGAGAGTGGGAACGAATAGCTTCAGTACACTCAACCGGGACTCAATACCTGACCTGGCAAGAGTAGGGTGATGCCTAGATCTGCATAGGGACTACCTCCTGATATTGGTAGACGGATTGTAATAAAAGATTTGAAAAATAATTTCCCTTTTGTTTGATTTACATAAATGAATGAAAATGTGTCTTCTAGCCATTTACAGAGATTTTCTAGTGGCAATATTTTTTGTAATTTGTGTGTACAAAAGTCGTGTTTTTTAGCCATATTTATGGAGTTGATTGTACAGATCAGAGTTCACTGTTTGGGGCTAAGTCTGGTTAGATGAAAGAGGGGGAAGGGTTGAAGGGGTGTGATCTGGAGAGAAAAGGGTTGGAGTTATTGATGATATGGTTGAAATATTGTGGTTCTCCTACAAAATGGCTTCCCTTGAGTCTAATTGCTACCATGCGTTTAGTAATAACAAAATATATTCAAAATTGTTTTATATTATGATTTATCGCTACATTTTAAATTAAAAATTACAGTTCTTATGTCTCATCGGTTTGTAAATAAGATTGAACACAAAGAAGGTTTTGCAAATTTTTGTGTCTGGTTAAAAAAAAGAAGTTGAACTGTTTAGTTTTAGCACCGCGTCTTACTTCTCATTCAGGTTATTATATAAGTTTATGTACTAATGGTTTTAGGGATTATTAAGGATATATTTAGAAGAAGTGTAAACGAATTTTCCTGGAAGTAGAGTGGATATTTTTTTTGTATATAAAACACCCTCAGTACACCTGACCTAGATTCGAACCTTGATTTCCCGGTCATCGACAATATAGTCTATTGCTAGAGTGACGCATCAGACCAAGCAGCCACCGAAGCCGATAAGTTGAACTGTTGGCCAGTTGCTGTGGTTAAGTCGTTTTGTAGGTTGATTTTTTTCTTGGAGGACTTTCATCGGTTCTTCGTGTTGCTTGAAATAATCTTATTGAGGCATTTTGGTACGTAACGCTAATGTGTAGTGTCAATACTCATGTCCTTGATTGATTTAGTCTGTAAGACGCGTGCTAATATCCTAAATATTTAAGTTGATATGTATATCTTTAAGTCACACTCTCGTGTGAATGTCTCTCAGCGCCCAAAATAAATTAACCTGAATCAGTGCTCATGCAGACTCAGGTGTTAACTCCATCTGGTCTAGCTTCCCGGTGACACGGAGGTCGGTATTCAAATCCCGGCTGGATGTAGGATACTAAGGGTGTTTTTTCCTATTATCTCTAGGCAAATACGGGTATATTTACACAACATTTCTAACTTCCTAATAACAACCCCATAAGTGTAAAAGTGGGTAGCTAGAATAGATATTAATACTTGATATACAGAAATAAATTTAAAAAATATAAAAATCAACCATACACCAATTGGGGTTCAACCATGGTATCCCTGTAGGAAAATCAAAAATGCTACCACTCAGTTGAATTTGCTGCTAAATGGTCCAAACTATTCCATATAATCACTAAAACTAACCGTTCCCCTTTTCTTTAACGGGTTTTTTATTTGTATAGTACAATTATCCTAGGAAGAGCCTTATCTGACAGATAAAATAGTGATTAGATCTAATTTCACGTCCTCATACGTCAAGACATGTTATCTCTAACTGTACATTTCGATAGATATTATAAATACCTATAAAATAACAGTAGTAGTAGGCATACAGTAACATGTTATCAATGTTGACCTCATTAAACATGTTTGTATTTTCTAAAGAAATTTTTCCACCGAAATCCGACTTTACTTACCTATTGTAATATTAATATTATTATTTATATTACACTGCGTCTTACTACGCGTTCGGCTTATACGCACTTACGCTAATGTGTAATGTTAGGGGTGATTGTGAGATGAAATGGAGGACCTACAGTTTAACGTGGGATCCGAACCACGGTGGAGGCCTGGCATTCCACACATTCACAAGTTGTGATTAATACAAGTCTTGTCAGAGGTAAAGGAAGGGTTTGGCAATCAGATAAATCTGTGCCGGGACCGAGGATTGAACCCCGGACCCGCAGCACAGAAATCTGACACCTTACCCCTAGACCGCCAGGTCACCAATAAAAGGAATTCAAATATTATATTGGTTTCTATATAATTGTTTAGTAGAAACTAAAGAATAGGAAAATATATAGATTATTTTACTATTACTGGTACAAAATTAAACAATTGCGATTATGTAATATATTAAAACGAAGCTTATCTAATCGGAAGTTGACCTATACATTTTGTATTAAGGCTTATTTACCTAAATTTTGACAATAAGTTTATGATCTTGTGATACAAGTAGGACTTGAGAGCTTATAAAAATTAAACTTCTATCGTAACAGTGTTGTTTAAAGTACATTTAAGAGTAAGGCTGTTGACCTTACTCGTCGTCTAGAGACTAAGAATGACATGGCATTCAGGACGTAGTGCCTTCTTGGTCAGTATGGTTCAACTATGGTTTGGGAAGGATTTAATTTTAACTTGATGGAGGATATGTGGATAGCTTGGGTGATTAATAGAGCGCTGTTTATTAATGCCATTATGTGGGGCTGATGAGAAAGGTAGATTTTAGATTAAATTCACCCACATTTGCATGGAGGGAGAGTGGAAATAAATAGCTTCAGTACACCCAACAAGAACTTAATCTATTTTTATTCATTAATCTAAACTATTTAACGTGCACTTTCTAAACCGATTGATTTAATCAACACACAAGATTTTCTAAGAGCGATCAATAAAGGGCCTACCAATTTTTCAGAAGATATTTTCACTCACCTTACAGGTTTTTTTTTTACAATTGACATGGTACTTCACCTCAGAAGGAAGGTGTGCTACGGCTTTTTATCGTTTAAGTTAAAATCCATCGACCTTGGCTGGGTTTGAACTCATGAGCATCATGTCCTGAGGCAAGTACTTCACCCTATGACCACCAAGGTCGATGGAGACTCAATTCCCGACCTGACCAGACAAGGATGATGCCTAGGTATTCATATCCGCTTAAATTTCAAGCTCACTACAAGTGTGGTCCCAGGTAGTAATAGTTCCAGCTGCGGGAAACATCTGTAGAGTAAAAAGTAATAATCTATTGTTTGTAAATGTTTAGTTTTATGTTGTCTAACTCATAAATCTCGTGTTAGACTGGCTAGGTCAGTGACCAGGATATTGGAGTTTGAATCCCGGTCGAGTGTATTGGGGGTGTACTTTTTATAAATGTTTGCGAACGCTCCCTCCACAAAAATTAGGGTACAGTCCTTCTCATAATTCTACCTTGCTCATCCATATTCCATTAGTGTAATAATTTACATATGCGTGTAATACAAATGTATACTTAGACACAGGACTAAAAATTAGTTTCATGTAAAACTATATATATATATATAATTCCTTATTCTACTTAATAAATATTATGAAATCTAAACCTGACGTATCAACACTTGATAGTATTACAGAACTCCTCAGTGTGTTCTAAATTTTTTGCCCACGGATTATACTTGGTAATTTCTGACGCCCAGTAACTTGCCCATAAGTTGTTCTGCTGTAAAACAAAACAATAACGTAAAGATTATTTTTTTTTTAATCTCGCCCTCCCGAAAACCCCCTTCTGAAGAAAGAGTGTTGTTGTTATGATTACATTTTTATTAATAATATGTTAAAAACATTTCTTTAGTTCACTTTGTATCCTCCGTTGTTATTATAGTTGCCTTCCCCTGTAACATGGTAATATAGGAAATTAATATCATTATGGTTCTCCCCATTTACATTATCCTTTGTTTGTGAATCATGATTAACATTTCGAAATAAAAAAATATATATAAATGAGCCAATCATTTTTTGTCTTAGCACTTAGGCCTAATGATGTGAGCACATAGGTTGTTCCCGAGAAATAGGGTCTTAAATAGATAAATAAGAAAAAAAGCATTAAATAAAATTAACATTTTGGTCGTTGGGAGAGGTTTAGAATCCATCAAACTATTAATATGGCGTTTTTAAACCAGGGTGCTGCGAAACATTGGTGTGCCGTGAAGGGTCAGTCGGTGTGCCGTGGGAGTTTAGGGGAAGATCCAAAAAAGCCGAAAAAAAATTTCTAGGAATAAACATATTTCTTTTATTTCGATGATAGACATTATTTTTAATAATAACAAATTAAATAGAATCTTATATATAGATATTGTAGACATAATCTTAAAACTATTTTTTTTTTAAACTATAAAATCTCTCCTTAAAAAAAACTGATGGTGTGCCTTGAATATTTTAGCGCCATTTCAGTGTGCCGTGAGTTGAAAATTGTTGAAAATAGTTGTGTTAATAAAAGCAAAACCTGATTTGGTGGCCGAATGGTCTAAGGCGTCCCTCTCGTGTTATACTAGACTGCCGATGACAGGGAGATCGGGGTTCGAATCCTTGTCGAGTGTACTGAGGGTGGTTTTTCCAAAATGGTTCTCCACTATCCCTCCACATAAATGTGGGTAAACTTAATCTAATATCAACTTTACTCATTACCTAACAAATTAGTTTAATTAGTACATATGCTTATAACCTGAACAGGTAGTAGTAATACGTGGAGCAAAAAAAAATCTAACTTTTGAGATGTGAACTAACATTAATATTTGAATTATAGTTCTAAGTCAAGTGTTGTTTTTATAGTGCTTTTTTTTTTAAAAAAAAGACAATGCATGTATTACAATGGAAGGTTTGTCAATTTAATCTAACTGTTGTGAATTATTTTAAATTCATATTAGAATTTGTCTATATTTTGGAAAAAAAAAATATTGGTAAGAACGTCGATTAAATGCCAAGCTCATCTATTCTGTTTTTCAATGACGGATAGATCAAGGTGAAAATCCCAGCCGGGAATGATGAGGCCGGTTTATCCTAGATAAAGGATACAGGGGGAAAAGGCGGGAAGTCAAATTTTAACTCATATTGAGTTCATGCTGCTTGCTATCTGTTATAAAATCATGAGACCCTTCTAATGCACTTCAGGCTATGGTTAAAAGAGGTCTCTGTCACATTTAAATTAATTTAAGATAAAAGTATTTGCTGGGCTCCTTACGAGATTAGAGATATAAAAGTTTCTCACCTGGTAAACATGTGTAATATGACTTTCCCTCCTTATCTCCAGTATCCTTCAAATGTTTTCATTCTCTTCCTATGAGCAAAATTTGTTACATTTTCTTCCACATCCCTACCTCATTAGTGCTATTTAATGATGTTGATAGCCTGAACAGGAAGTGCAACGTAGCGTAAAAAATTAAATATCAAATATGTGTAACGTCAAAATGAATGCTTATATAAATAAAATTGATGTTAGGAATATTCACGGAAGATAGATTAAAATACATTTTCTTGTCTATGGAGCTGAGTATTCCTATATTTTAAAATACCTATGTTTGAACAAACAAATACAAATAAATATAAAAAATAAATAAATGCATTGTAATAAGAATTATCACTGAACAAAAAGTAATTATATCAAATAATAATCTGCTTTCTACTTCCAATGTCCTCCTATGATCGTTAATTCATGTTTAGGTTATACTCTGGTACAGTTCCTAGACTACTTTCTATGTCCTATGATTGTCAATTCATGTTTAGGTTATACTCTGGTGCAATTCCGGGACTACTTTCCATGTCCTCCTATGATCATCAATTCATGTTTAGGTTATACTCTGGTGCAGTTCCTGGACTACTTTCCATGTCCTCTTATGATCGTCAATTCATGTTTAGGTTATACTCTGGTACAGTTCCTGGTCTACTTTCCATGTCCTCTTATGATCGTCAATTCATGTTTAGGTTATACTTTGGTACAGTTTATGGACTACCTTCCATATCCTCCTATGATCGTCAATTCATGTTTAGGCTATACTCTGGTTCAGTTCTTGGAGTACTTTCCATGTTCTATAATCGTCAAATCATGTTTAGGTTATACTCTGGTGCAGTTCCTGGACTACTTTCCATGTCCTATGATCGTCAATTCATGTTTAGGTTATACTCTGGTGCAGTTCCTGAACTACTTTCCATATCCTTCTATGATCGTCAATTCATGTTTAGGTTATACTCTGGTGCAGTTACTGGACTACTTTCCATGTCCTATGATCGTCAATTCATGTTTAGGTACACTGGTACAGTTCCTGGACTACCTTCCATATCCTCCTATGATCGTCAATTCATGTTTAGGTTATACTCTGGTGCAGTTACTGGACTACTTTCCATGTCCTATGATCGTCAATTCATGTTTTAGGTACATTGGTACAGTTCCTGGTCTACTTTCCATGTCCTGCTATGATCGTCAATTCATGTTTAGGTTATACTCTGGTGCAGTTCCTCGACTACGTTTCATACATTCCTATGATCGTCAATCCGTGTTTTAGGATATGTTTGGGCTATATGACAAATTATAGATGCTGCTAGTCCCAATGAAGTTTATTCAAGTAAATAATAAACAACGAGAAGAGATGATCTGACATGTATCCATTGATTTAAAAAAAAAGCAATTAAATGTAAACTATACAATTTACCAGAGTTTTATTTAAATTTGAGTAAGCTAAAGTGTTCCAAAACAACACGTTTACTTCTCAAATCACCTAATGACATGATATGATTAAAAAAAAAAAGGCGGTGAAAGTCTTATATGAGATGCCATCAACACTACCGAGCCACTTATTTTCGTCACAGTTTTTGCCCAATTTTGTTTGTTGAAGCCACATCTCACAACATGCTGTTCTATTATTGTTATTATTATTTAAATAAGAAAATAATATCTTATTTTAGCTTCTGTGTGCTGACATTAAAAACATAGCAAGCCTCCCCTCTTTCTTTGAACATTTTTTGTTTTTTGCTGCTGTTGTAAGCATTTATGTCAAATGACTGAAATAAGCTACCAACCAGAGCGGTACTACCGAATATTAGAGATAATTGTTGTATTTAAAGATATTAAAATAAGTAGTTGTCTGTGTGAGTAGCAGTTATATGATCTTGGGAGAAAAGAGTGACGAGGAATAAATGGTGTGAGCAGAAGGGAATAGGGGGGGGGGGAATCGAGATTACAATGGAAATGGGCAGAAATAACAGCTCTATAGGTTAAGAGTGGTGCCTTCCAAAAAAATAATTAGTATCATTAGGTTTATTCCTAGCGAACTAAGTACAATAAGTAGAGGATAATTATTGTAAATCGTATTTTCTTTCTCTCTCGATCCTCTTGCTATATTACCATTTCGTTCTGTCCTTTGTTAGACGTTTCAGCAACAATCCATTTTCCATAATAATACTAATGTAGGCCTATTTTCATTTTCTCTGTTACTTCTTTTTATTTTATTTTTTTTAGGTACGCAATTTTCGTTCATTTCCTCCCTACTTTTTTTTCTTTTGTTTTTTGTAGATGTGTTGTTATTATTTAACTGTTGGATAAATGCTCTTTTTTGGTTTGGGTGAGTGGGGACAGAGAAGTGAAGTGATGTTCAGTTTCATTTCGAGTTGTAGCCGGGGTTGAAGTGTTAAAAGTCGGGTCCCAACATTTGGGAAGTGTTTCAAGTTTCACTTTCAATTGAATTCTTTTTGAAAAAATATTTTTACATTCGTGTAAGGTTTTATAAGGCTTTTAAAGTGTTAACAGTGAACAATTCTATTGATTAATTATGTTTTAAATATTTTAATCATAATTCAAATAGTTAAACAGTGCAACCGTGTGATTAACACATCTAAGGCACAAGTGTTTCAAGTTTTTTAAATGTCAGTCTGGGACTGTTCCAGTTCTATTTAACATCACGAAACAAGTTCAAAGCTGTATACAAATATGGATAACTCATCATACATCCAACTATATGAGACCATCGTTGCGGTCATAACTATGTCATGAATATTATCATTATATTAGTGATAGCATGGTTTTACAAACAAAATCACCATCTCAATCCTTAAACGCACATAAAGGCTTCCAATACCATAGCATAACCACATAGATTTATTCCGTTAAAGAAATAATTTTCACTATTCAATGTGGGCCACACTACCGAGCATTATTATCCATAAAAGTTTCCAAAGAATTGTTTTATAGCTGTGAAATGATTTTCGTAACACATAATATACTAGATCATAGTTTACTGTGTCTTTAATAAATATATGATTGAATTTCATAGGAATGGCGTTTACATAATAATATAGCTCATCGATTCCACATAATAATCTAAATGTGATAGTATTATCAATGTGGCCAAAATTCTTACTATGAAAAAAGCATTATTTTAACCATCGATATTATATAAAAATTATAACCCTTTCTACTATAGTTTTAATCCAAGTAACAACATATTTGTGTCCAAGTCAATTTTACATTATTTTATTACTATTTTATTGTGCTATGATTTTAATAGGCGAAAAAAAATAGCTATTTATAAATATCGTATTATGCTACACATGCCTAAAGAAGCTTACTATAAAACAATTTATTTACAAATATTTATATATATATATGTACCGGTATATTATAAAAAATTATACATACTATAATATACATATATATAATATATTTATACATACTATAATATACATATATAATATATTTATACATACTATAATATACATATATTAAATGAACTTTAGAGTTCCTAATGCCATAGACTGAGTAAGTAAGTAAATAAGTGAGTGAGTAGATTTTATTATATTATAAAATAAATTACTAAATAGTGTATGTTCATATAACGATAGTCTATAAAATAATAAACATTATTACTATTAAATAATATATGTACATAAATCTATAGTCTATAAAATAATAATATATATAAAATTATAGCATATAATATAGTAATATATAATTATTGTTTATAATATAATAATATATGTACTTATACATAATTTTACATAATAGGCCTACTATAGGCATATATAACATAGTAATCTAATTAAAAATATATATTTTTATGTGTCATAAAAGTTATCATAAAATAGTAATAAAACAAAAATACATTATAATAATGAAGTGAAGGGAAAATGTATTTTTCATTCAACTAAAATAAGTAGAAATGGTTTAGTTAAGAAAAATAAATTCTCGATAGTGTTTTATCGAGTTTATATCTTAATTATTTTTTAAATACGAGAAAAATAGTCACAAAACTATAGACTAAGCTTTATACCACTAATAAAAAACAAGAAACCAAAATGATAATAAATTATTACAAATATTATTTGTTATTTTATAGAGATTTATATTCCATCATATAAACAAATTTAAAATAATTTTATTGGAAACTTAACTAATATTAAAAATAAGTCAAATATCTCACTTAAAGAAAGTATACTTGGCTTTATTAATGTATTAAATTATTATTTGTGTTGAGAATAAATAAGAAGAATGTGGAGAAACAAACTAAATATAAATTCAAATGCAAAATGCTAAAATCACTAGTAAATAACTTATTTATTTAACTATATTTATTTAACTATAGCCTTTAATTAGTTTGTGGATATAATATTTTAAGCCAACTATAAAGCTACACATATTTGTTCTGGAATAAACTAAATAATTTCTTTAGCTAGAAGTAGAACTATGGTGGTTACTTTGGCGATATATATTTTGCCTATTGGACCATCAATCGAATGGAAATAGTAATGTCGTCTATATTAGGATGAAATTTAGAAAAGTTCCCTTTCCTACAATTAACCAAAAATAGCGTGATACATTAACATAGCTATTGTAATTTTAGTACAACTAAATAAAATTTAAATTTTAGAATAAATAATGTCAGCATAAAAAAGTACTACTAATGATTAATCTTCGATATAATATAACTGTCTCCTTTTACATTCCCACTACCGCCAGTGTACTTGTGTACTACTAGTGTGCCTATGTACTGCCAAAATGCCACCAGTATACCTGTGTACCCCACTGTACCACAAGTCTCCTAGTACCAATGTATCGCCAGTATACCTGTGTACCCCACTGTACCACAAGTCTGCTTGTACCAATGTACCACCAGTATACCTGTGTACCCCACTGTACCACAAGTCTGCTTGTACAAATGTACCGCCAGTATACCTGTGTACCCCACTGTACCATAAGTCTGCTTGTACCAATGTACCACCAGTATACCTGTGTACCCCACTGTACCACAAGTCTGCTTTTACCAATGAACCGCCAGTATACCTGTGTACCACCGGTGTGATTGTGTACCCCATTGTACCACCAGTGTGATTGTGTACCTCATTGTACCACCAGTGTGATTGTGTATCCCACTGTACCACAAGTCTGATTGTACCAATGTTCCGCCAGTATACCTGTGTACCACCAGCATACATGTGTACCACCAATGTGATTGTGTACCACAAGTATGCTTGTACCAATGTTCCGCCAGTATACCTGTGTACCACCAGTGTGATTGTATACCCCACTGTAGCACAAGTCTGATTGTACCAATGTACCGCCAGTGAGCCTGTGTACCCCCAGTGTACCTGTATGTTAGTGTACCACCGCGCGTGTGAACCCCAGGGACAATGTTTGTCGGTGTCACTGGCTAGAGATCCCCGGCCTTCCCTGGCCTCTATTGACGCCACAAACAGTCCGTACACCGGCCTAGTCGGACCAATCAACTCATTTAGATACATCGCTATAACGTGGGGCTTACCTAGCACCACACACTAACTTAACGGAATCCTCGTTGGTGGCTACGCAGTCTAAACATTAGTCTCGTTTTCCTAAATGTTTTCTCAATATATTTTAAGCAAGTTTAGGTGCATTTAATCTAAATCATGCCATTTTTATTCCTACCTAAAGAGTGTAGTTAGGTGCAGCTATTAAGGATGAGTAGAAATACAAAATAAAATCACTTAATCATACTTTACACACCTATCTATGAGCTATGTTACCTATATGTGAGGAAGAGTCCAAACACCACAAGGTAATGCACCCGGGAACACATACGTTAGAGCTTACCGAAATGTTCACTTTGTAAATATATAAAATTACGAGTGTTTTAAGAACACGTGAATTAGTAAAGCACCCGTGTATAATACGATCCTGGCAGGAAGTAGCTTTTAGAAAATATAAATATTTGTTCAAGGATAAAATGTTTAATATTATTCTGTAGTATTAGTGCTATTTAAAGGTATTGCTAGTATCTATGAAAAGGGACAGTTTTACATCACATGATTTGATGTATAAATAAATAAAAGTGGTTTTAGTAACTTTTATAACTGTCGAAGAAGTTTCTTCATATCTAAATGTTTGTCTGCCTGCGAGGCAAAAGATTTACTTGAAGACAATTTCAAAGTAGATACAAATTTATGATAAATGTATAGGGGGGCTTTTTTTTAAGTCAATAAAAGGCGAGAAGTAATTTTTCAAGACAGTTTTCGTAGGTTAAATATATTTGATACTTAAATATTGGTAGATTTGAAAATAATCTTATTCATTTTTAATGCATACTGAACCACTTTGAAAAAATAAGTGGTATTTCTCTCTTTTCAAATGTAGGGTTTAAAATTTAACTGCAGCCAATTTAATAAAATCTGAGGACAGGTAACCAAAAAAACTAAACTTAGTGAAATATGGTCGAAATCATTTATAATATATTTGAACGTAATCAAAATTATTTTAAGGTGAATGTTTAGTTCCCAATGGAATTGAATGATTAATTCTATGACATATTTAAATTTACTGTTTGTTTTAATTTAAAGTTTATAATTTATATTGAAATGTTAAATACATCAATTTATTTAATTGATAAAGGATTTAAACAATATGTTTAGCGCGATTTATAGTTTATTAGATCGAATACTTATTTTGAAGTTAAAATTTTGCCTTATTTTTAAGTGGGACTCAAATAGCTGATGGTTTCAGAGAGTTTAAAAAAATACAGTGAAAGTATTTGTTAATTTTACTGAGTAAAATTGATTAACAAGTTAGTTAATTTACATTTGAAAATAGATTTGCATAGCTTAAGCTATAAAACATTAGATTGTAATGATAGATAATTAATTGAATTTATTAAAACTGTATTAGGACATCATTGATACATTATTTTGTGATTATTATTGTTATTTAAGTTACGAATCTTCCTGTTTAAGACATTAAATGTTAGCGAACATAAGGCAAAAGCTATAATTACCTAGATGTATTGTGCACTATTATAATACAAGTAGGTCTTTTGCAATAGTAAGATTAAATATTGACACTAGAATAGTTTTAATGTAATGTATATAGAGGAAATGCTAATACGTTGAGAACAATATGAATTTCATAGCCATTCGTTTAAATTTGTTACACTCTTATTCCGTTTTAAGGCATAATATATCTACCACAATTCTCTCGTTGATTAAAATTTGGAACACCTCTTCAACCTGAGAGATACGTCCATACGATACGTAATAAAATAGGGGTAGATAGGGCTTATACATGTTTCATTAATTTGACTCAAATGTACGAGTTAAGGAGTGCTTAAAGTTTTTTTTTCAAACAGCCGTTTACACTGTTTGTTTAAAAGTTTAAGAGAAATTTTAACCTAATATGCTATCAACCTACAATACTAGCCTTACCTAAACAATTTAGACATTACTTCACTTAAATTTAATCCCGTGCCGGTGGGCACGCGGTATGGATGTCAGGCTAGAGATGGTGATGTTAAGTTTCAAATAATGGGCCCGTGTACAAAAGGTGGTCATTACAAAATGGTTTACCACCTTCCCTCCACGCAAACTTGAGTATGTTTACTTCAAACTCTACCTTCCTTGTCAATGTAGTTAATATATATATATATATATATATATATATATATAGGTATGTATATCTCGAATGGGTGGTGAGACGCGGCCAATAAGAAACTAAATTAATTGTAATTAACGTTGGGCCTACCTTAAAAAAGAAAATAGCTTTATTTTGAAACTTGGTAACTTAATTAAACCATATAATATCTTGACAATAAATTAATTTGCTAAATCAAGTCTATTACTCTTTATTGATAATGCTCGTAACACTTTTTACATAGGGCTTAAACATTTGCAGAGGCAATGTTGTCAAGATTTTAAATATAATACCACGCCCGTTTGATCAGCGTAAACTACCAGTAAACTATCACCATAAAACACAAGATAAACAAGATAAAGCTCAAAAAGTCATTACCAAATCAAGCATTTTCAACAAAAATACCACTGAAAGTAAAGTGAGCTATTTTTATTTATTTTATTGTGATCGCAAAATGATTATTAAGGTGGAATTGAGGGGAGTGTAAGCTAAAATCATTGTCTTTTGTAGGTTTTGAAACCTAACTATTTGGACCTAATAAATAAATAATAATGTCGTATCTAGGCTACATCAGTCGTGGAATGATTAGCCAGTACTAAAGTACCGTTGCCCAGAGGACGCCCAAAAGTTCTAATCATAATAAATTCCGTGGAGGTTGTTTTCATGTTCCGATAAGATGAGAGGATGATGATAGTGAAAATGACGGCATATGAAGCTCTTAAACCTACCTAGCTTAAGCCTAACTAACCAAATCTCGGCTACCATGGCAATTAATACTTTTTCAAAAAATCCCCCAGTACCAGCTGGGAATCGAACCAGGGACCTCTAAATCAGCTGCCACGGGGGTTTGGTGCTAGAATTTGATGAAAGCTTTTACCTTCATTTAAGAAGTTTTTTTATCAAATACCAAAATTCGCTTTCATAACAGAGATTCAAGAACTGTTGATATTACTATGTAGAGAGAATAAAAGTAAATTCGTCTACTGTAGCAATAATTTATTTATTGGTTCTCAAAAATGGTTTCGAAAACCACAATGATAATGGCCTTAACCAAGCTTCTTTCCTTTTCACCTCAGGGCCCGCGCTAAGGGTAGCCCATTGATGGGCGATCATGATGATAAGGTATTCGGAATAATGATGACAATATTTTACTGCGTCAAAAAAAATATATTCAATAAAAACTGTGATTTTTGATTACTAATGCTTTCAACACCGACGCTATTTTAGGCTAAGGACAGAATAATATATAGAAACTGCACCAACATTAACTTAGAGTGGAGATTCTACCTTTGACATCCACATCACCAACACCTCAGTCCATCGTGAGTCTGACACCTTGTATCACGCGTGCACAGGTGCAGCTGTAGAAGCTATTATTTCAGAGTTTTTGTCAGCCTCTTGCGTTTGATGGAACTGCTCAATTTTTATTGTGCACGACAAAATACCAACAAAAACAATAACAGTTTCGTGTTATCAAACGAATAAATTGAAACATCAATCGTATGCACCCCAAATTACAATGGAAAGTAATTTCATCAATGAGGCACGAAAACGATGCTTTCACTGATGAAACTATTTCATAATCAGTCGTTACGAAACGAGCGATATAATGAACAATCAGAGACTAATTAAAAGAAAACACTGCACTCGTCCACAAAGTCTGGTGTAATTATGGCTTCTTTATGATTACCACATTCCTGGGAAATTGCATCAATTGACTTCATCGCTGGCTCATCCCACTTCTCTTAGAGAACACGTCCATGGTCTACACCGCGTCTTACTAGCCGTCTGGCTTTCAGCAACTAATAACACTAATAGTGTAGGGATGAGGAGGGTAGAATAAGAGGAAATGTACTCGCATAGGCTTAGGAGTAGATTGAGAAACAATCCAAGAAAATCCCTAGGAGTACATAAGTATATGGTTCAAAACCCAATATCCCCGTAAAAGGCAAGCGAAAAGTGATGGTTTTGATGTCTAGTTCGCGTGTTCACCGATACAGTTGACAACATTATTGATTTGATGACTAGTTGATTTGGTGAGAAGATATAGGCCTAGTTATTTTTATACCCCCGCGTCGTCTGGGCAATACGCATATGAAGGGGAGGCCCAAGGAAAATGTTGCTCCCTGGCGCGATTGCTTTTTTATGGGATAGTAGGAAAATATGAAAATAGTCCCAAACCCAACAACTCCAAACCTAACGTAACCTGGGCATAATAGAGTAAATAATCTAAAGGTACATTTTACAAATGGTAATCGTACTCCAAACGTTTCACTGCGAGATTATCTGAAAACGATTAATTAGGATAACAAAGAAAATTATAAAAGCATGTAATGTAGACAAATGTTCACCTCTCTATTTTCTTATTATAGCGAGCACTTTAATATGAACGGCTTACAAAATAATTGCAAAACACATTCCAAGACGGCGGATAGATAAGAACTTTTTTTATAGTGGTTAAATTTGGTTAGTAGTTAGAGGTTTGGGGATTACTTTTATTATTTTAGGCTAGGTTGGTGCTCTGTTTGGCGCCCGACTTGAGGTGGCGCCCCGGGTGGCCGCCCAGTCTGCCCAGCCCTTAAGCCGCCCCTGCGCATATGCACTAATAATGAAAAATTGTTAGGGATGAAAAAGTTAGGATTTAGAGTAAATGAGCCGATATTTTAATGTAGGGAGAGTGGAAAACAATCTAGGATAAACCACCCTCAATACATCCGACCAGGACTCCAACCCCGATCTCCTCGTCAACGGAAGTCTAGCCTATTACTAGAATGACTCCTTAGATCAAACAAAGGTATGCTTACTATTCTAGATTAAATATGTTTTGAAATGTAAATATAACAGCTTTATGGATTGAAATGAATTAGTTAAATCCATTAAGAATAATACAATCTAAATTTCAAATTGTTTGCCTCCAGAGAAAGTCGGTGTTGAATCAAAATGTTTGAACGTGTATAATTATAATTATTAAATAATGGTCAATAAAGCATAAAATGTAGTAAAAAGAAAGGATCGTCCAGTAATTATAAAGTATTATGCAAGTAAGGAATCAAAAGAGGTTTTTATTTTTTTAATAACTCTTCAGACCAATTATGAACCCATAAGTCAAATGCTTCTCATGTTGAATGTTAACAGTGCATATAGATCGTCCACAAGAGACTTACTTACTTACATCCATTACTGTTTCCAGCCGGTGGCCTGGTTCAGTTTTTCATTCAAGCCATATATTTTCAACTGATATATATTACAGTCTAAACCCCGATTCTAAGACAAACTATATCGGACTAGGCCAAATCGGTACTTCCTGTCGCTTGTAGGTTAAACCGGTATAGCCTGATATTTTCAGGCAATACTAGTTTTCATCCTTCTTAGCCCATACGAGGAGTCGATCTTAGACATGTTTCATCATGCACAGATCGCGCGAAAATGTTGTTAAATAACCTAACCTAAACCTGGTTTGGCCTAATACAACTTTAGGCCTTACTAGTTTAACCTACGAGCTAGGCCAAAATTTCTTGATTAATTAATTTAGACTCTGCTAAACTAGTAAATCCTTAGGCTCTTAAGCTATATTGATTCGGCCTTGTCCGATCTAGTTTTTCCTGGAATCGGGTTTGGATGGTAAAATATACAATATATACACATATATATACATATATAAATATATATATATTTATATATATATATTTATATATATATTTATATATATATTTATATATATATTTATATATATATAAATATATATATATATATGCCTGTCTTGCCTACATCGTTCGTAGCCCAGCAGTGTAAAGATTAGCCAGTACTAATGTACCGTTGCCCAGGGGATGCCCGAATGTACTAATCGTACATCCTTTCCGTGGAGGCTCTTTCCCTGTTCCATATAAAATGATATGATGGTGATAGTGAGTATGACGGTGTGTAACCAGTGGAAACTCTTAAACCTAAATTAAGCTTATTTAACCAAAACCAGTGACTGTTGGAGTGATTCCCCTTTCGGGATATTACCCATAACACCAACCGAGTATCGAACCCGGGACCCCTAGTTCGTAGTGAGGTGCACTGACCACTACACCATGTAATCGGTTAATATTTTAATACCATTATTTAACTATCGATTGTCGTGACCAGGACTCTAGCTTTAATAGAGAGAGAGGGAAAAACTATTTATGAAAACTCGCTTCAGTACACGTGTCTGGGATTCGAACTTCGAGCTCTTCGTTACCGGAAAAACAAGAATGATAATGCGGTTTATTTTGATTCTATTTCTAAAAGAATGTTACATTAATTACTTTCTTACTCTCTAGAATAAATGGTCAATAGTCCATCTATTTAATGTATCAATAATTTAAAACAATGTTAATGTTTAAACAAATTCGTCATTCCAAGTTATTTGAAATAAAAACCCTGTGAAAGTAGACTATTCCGTGCCCAGATCACATCAGCTTGACAATCATAATGGTAGTCCGTGAGACATAGAATATTTTTCATAGAAAATCACCAGTTTTCAACCTTCACAGTCCGCGTCATGTCAATAAAAAAAAAGGGGGGGGTAAATTGTTGTCCGTAATCATTTTAAAACATGGTATTGATAACCACTTAACGCTATTCACATAGGTCTCTGTTCGGAAATATATGGTGTTTTTCGAACATGAACTTGGATAACATCTACGTAGCTTTTTATTTTCCACCTTCATCTTCCCTATATCTCTCTCTCTTTCTCTCTTTGTTTACGATCGTGGTCAACCATTATCAACAAATCATTATCCATCATTTAGTATGGGAACACGTGCTTGTATATATTTACACATACCTGCGCTTGTTGGGGGAGCTTTATTCAATTTAAGTAATCTCGTTGTACGAACAATAAATAGATTTACAGTCCAATTATTATAGGAAGTGCCTTCTAGAAAAAATCAAATATTGATAACATTATACTATATTAATAGTGTTATTTTTTAAATATTGACAAAATAGGCCTATATGAAAAGTGACTACAGATCATGTCTTTACGTATGAATATCTCATTTTAAGCCTTTAATAAACTCGTTATTTTATGAGCTACAGTATCTTAAACAGTCTGCAGTAATTTTCTAAATATGGAGAAACATGTCTTACTTAACTTTTCAACTAACAAAAACTATTTGAAGTAACAAATTTATCAAAACTTGTAATGAATGGGGTCAATAATCTATGGAAACCTCTATTTAGTAACTTTTCAAGCTGTCAGATGCCTTTCCTATGAAAATTGAACTGTATAGCCTATTTATTTTGGGTGAAACTTAGTCATATATATATACATATATATACACGTGTCTAAGATACAACACTCGTAGTCCAGTTCGAGGAAAGATTAGATGGTACTAAAGTACCGTTGCTCAGGGGACGCCCATATGTATTAATCGTACATCCTTTCCTTGGAGGCTCTTTCCATGTCCCGATGAGATGAGGTGAGATAATGATGATAGTGAATATGGGTGAGTGGAACCACTATAAACTCTTAAACCTAACTTTAGCTTAACTAACTAAACCCTGGTTACCTATGGGATAGTTCCCCTATCAGGAAAAATTACCCATGGTACCAGCTGGGAATCAAACCCGGGACCCTTAGGTTCGTATCCAGGTGGACTGACCAATCTACCACAGATGTAGTAAGGGTCCTGAATGTATTATTATCATGGGGATGTTTAAACCACGGAGCAAATAATTTTATCGATATGAAATTGAATATATTAGTTTAGTATAAAATGTAAATAGCCGGGTTTTGTGGTTTGCAATTTTTTTATTGGCGTTTTAACGTAAGTGCTAGTTACGAATTATCTACACCCACGGATAGGTGGGCAAAGGTGTCAGTTTAAACTTGGTTTGCCGATGACAAAGACATCACAGCATATCATGACAATGGTACGGGGAAAACATAAAATAGCAAGTGTGATGCCTTATAATTCGTGAACTGTAATGATTTGAAATAATTGAATCACTGTTTACGTCATGGTGCAAGCCCGCAAGCAAGTTAGAGTGCCAATATTTTCAGATAGAAGGTGTCATGTGGTCAGCACAACAAACCTTCTGGTCGTTAATCTCAGTTTTCTAGACCAGATCTGCTACTTCTTTATTCAATTATCTCCTCATTTGTCTTCATGAGACTGAGTTTGATCCCGATCCAGACCTATCTACTCCCTTACAGATACATTTTGGAGGTGGCGGGGATCGAACCCAGGACCTCTGTTTCTGTAGCGAGGAACTATGAAGACTAGACAACGGAGACGGCCATTGAATCACTATTTATAACTTACTAAAATCACACAACTTTTTTTTTCGAACGACCTCAGCTGCTAACCACCAAAAAACCACGATGAATTGATAAAACAGCTTGAAAAAAAAAGTCATTTGTGTTTTTAAAGAATCTTAACAAACTGTGGTGTGACTAAAACATACAGAAATAATGTAATACAATACAGTAAAAGTAACGTAATTTTATTTGTTGTTTATATCACGTTTTTTAAGGTTAGGTGATCGGTTGAAACGCTTGAATCCTGACTCAATGGGTTTTTGTTCAATTCCAGACAACCGTGCAAAGTGGTTTATCATGGGCTACGCTTTGAATTGTGGGTATGCCCTAAACAAGCGACTTTTTAAGAATTAACATGTTAACTGAAAAACAAGAGCAGAACTGAAATGTGGTCACGTGACTTTATCTAAACCAATCACAAGAAATCCGCTCGAGCTGTGTGGGTCATTCTACTCTAGTAGAAACAATCTCAGCTTTGTACGCGCTTCTCCATAAACTCTGCGTGGAAGAACTATTCAAATTTAAAAAAAAACTCAATTGGTGCGCATGCGCATGCACCAACCTAATTAATACAAGCATGCGCCTACAAGATAAGATATTATCAGACAGCTGCATATACTGTTATGGTCAACCTCGGTTGTTTTGGGGGTAAAGTGCTCGCCTCGGGATCCAATGCTCGTGGGTTCAAATCTAGCTGGGGTCAATGGATTTCTCTTGAGCTATACAAATCCATAGAACAACTTCCTTCAGAGGTGAAGTAAAGCCGTCGGTCCCATGTTGATGGTGGCATGTGAAAGAACCCTAGCAGGTATGGTATGGGATAATACCTTTCTCGGAAAAATTGGTAATTCCCTTCGCTCTCTCTCATAGAAATTCTCTTGTGCTGATGTAATCAGTGGGTTCAGAAAATGCACATTAAATACGTTAAATAAATAAAGTACATTTACTCTTGTGAAATGATTTGAAATAGCTTTTTGTGTGTCTCGTTTTGTGTTGGTTTGTTTCACTACTCGGTGATAATAAGAATCATCCATCCCAGTAATAATCTACATTATTTCTTTATCGATTTAATAACTATTGATAGTGAAATGTTTTAAGTTTTTTTGCAAGACATAATGGGTCAACATATATTTCTGCTCAACTCAAATAAATTTTGCTCCATGTTTTAGCTGAACATGTATATCAAGATTTAATCATGTTTGTTAATTACCAAGTCTGACTTTACGTTTTATAATTAATTCATGCTTATGATAGTCTCTATCGTAAACCAACAACCCTCTAAGAAAACATCTGTCACTATATGCATATTTGTAATTCATCATCTGATTGAATCTGTGAACTGAAATAGTTCTCCTAGCTTACCTTCATCACAAGCCAAGCACCAATAATCAATGTATCTTTTAAAAAAACTTTTTTATGTCCCTTATAAATATTCAAAACACAATCAGTATACATCCTCAACAAGAATCGTTTTGAATTTTTTTTTTTAGATAATTGGTTAAGATGCCGACCAAACTTTGTAACTGTAATTTGTTGCCATGCTGGAAAACATAATTTCCATAAACATGATTATTTCTTAAGTTTTAAGCTGCTAGTTTTTCACAATGATGGCTACCCCTCTTCCTTTCCCCATTTTATTTTTATTTTCCTTTTTAAAAACATTAAAAATTCCCATTGTGGTAGCATAATAATCACATGCCCTATAGGCGACCCTGTTTAGCTCCAAGCTCTATTAGCCTCGTCTTAAAATGAAGGGACACAATTTTATAGTGGGTTTCGAAATGTTTTATACATATTACTAAACGAGGTAGTATATGAAATTGTGGACAGGATAAAGGTGATTGGGGTGGCATTAAAACTAAAACATAATTGATGTTTTACATTTAGATGGCTATAAACCATATCGACCTTAAAAACACAGTGCTTATTTGGAAAATTATAAGCTTGTTTTGGAAATTATGTGATAACGGGAAGTTTGAGGGAGCATATTTGGGGGTTAAATTAACCAAATGTTTTTATAAAATACAACCCATTTTAGTAAATATTTTATTAATATTGAAATAAAGTATATGTTATAAAATATTATGAATATTATAAAATATTTTGACGTTACTTAAAACAATTACTTAGTCAAATTTATCTATATTTTTTGAAACATTAACTTATGTTTACTCTCACCCTAAGTCGATTTTTTTTGTGCATTTAGAAATAAAGGACTGATGAAAATGATTTTTTTCCAGAAAATCTTGGTATTTGACAACAAATATTAGTTGGATAGAACAGATTAGATTTTTTCTCATTAAACTTGGACAATATTACATAATTTAATTCATTAAATCAGTTATGAACAAATTAAAATTGATTAAAATTTTAAAATTTATTAGGTGAAAAAATACATTAAATAAAGAGAACACAACTATCCACAGTAATCGTGATATTAAATAAAACATTTGAAGATTTAAAAATATACAATAGTGAAGTATTTACTAATTGTTGAAATAAATTATGGAATTATAAATCATTTAAAGTTTGTGTGCCGCTAAATTTGTTGAATGCTATCTTTATTGAACAAGTTGATTTTTTGTTTCACCGCATTTAAAACAAGAATGCAAATTGTGTAACAAAGGCAACATTCAAAAATCTTAGCACCAAATAAATTTAAACTAATTTTATCCCATAATTTATCTAAAAATCTGGTAAATAAATAGCATTGTGTGTTTTTATATATTCTAATGTTGTATTGCTCATCACAATGATGATAAAAATATTCATTTTGATTCATTAATGGGGCTTTTACACTGTAAATTTATCATTTATCAACTTTTAAATTTCCATTCCTATTTTAACAAATTTTATTTTGTTGGTTGTTATAGTGACCATAATTATATAATATGTCACACACCTCCGGAAAAATGTTCTTTGAGATAATCTTTCTTTCGTATAAATGGAAAGATAATTGTTACATTGGAAATAAATGTAAATGTATGAATAATATTTGTTACATTTTGAGCCAATGTTATGCTTCCTTTCTTAAAAATTATTTTTTTATCTAGCACCGCATCTTACTGCCCGTTCGGGCTATACGCTTAAGTACTAATTACGCTAATAGTTTAGGAATTGGGAAGGTTGAATATAGAGGAAGTGAACCCACATTTGCGTAGAGGGAGAGTGGAAAACCATTTAAGAAGAACCACCTCAGTTCCCCCGAGTGAGATTCGAACCTCGATTTCTTCATGCTCGGCAGTCTAGCACTACACAAAACTAGCGCGTTAGCTAACTACGCCACCGAGGTTGGTTAAAAATTATGTTAAACCCGTGCTTACTTTACAGTAATAACAGCGAATAACCCGAATGGGTAGTAGGATGTTGTGCTAAATTAATTAATTAATTAATAATAATTTTTACAGTAATAACAAATATAACATTTAAGTTTAAAAATTAAATATAAAAAAAAATTTGAGGCAACCAATATTTTTCTCTTGGTAGAATAAAAATAAAAGCTGTTAAATACATAACCTGTTTTGTTTTTTTAAGTTACTTGTTCCGTTTTTTCATGAACTACATTTATTTTTATTTCCTTGAAGTCTAGTCCTGGAAGAAGTATAAGAAATCCTGCGCCACAAAAGAAGCAAAGTACTACCCACTTTTCCCGTATGGCCTCAGGCGAGCGAATAGGGAATATACTTACAGGACAAAAAAGAATCCCGACTCGAATGCTTGGAGGCTATTCCATTCAAATACAAGATGTAACGAAAAAATTTGTCCACTTTTGGCACGAAGCAATCCAGCCGGAAAGCAATATAGTCACCGATTGCTAAAAGGCTCTTCTTTCGAAATATAAGATGGTACAATTCTGTATATATCTTCCCCGACTATTGTTGAAATGTGATCTCTTCTTACATACACGAATAAAATATGTTAGGCATTGTTTAAATCGCTCTACTTAACATTAAAACTTGTTAACTTGAATGAAAAGGCACTAATATAATCTTAAATGGCCAAAACGAGAGCTTAAATAAGTTTATCAATGATTATTTTAATAAACAATAGATTATAATATAAAGAGTTCAACTTGGAATTAATTTATAAGAATCTTATTAAGTCTGTGCAGCTATAATTTTAATTAAGTAAAACATTTTCAACAGTCTTTATTTAACCATGCAATTTAAATTTATACATATATATATATATATATATATATATATTAAGTATTTATATTAGAAAAAAGTATTTTTTGCTACAAATATGTATGAAGAGCTAATTGCTGTATATACTTCGTACTGATATATAGAATATGGCATACGAATACACTATTTAAACACTAGATTTTTCAATCAAACCAATATTAAATGGAGTAATGCAGATTAAGGTGGTTGATCTTTTAAGGAGTACAGGAAGACCTCTTAAAAACTCAGTTTTTGAACATTTTAATTAAATTAAATTGGGGAGAATATTATTTTACATTAATTTTAATTAGTAAAACCTATATAAATATTTTGTTTATTTAATTTTAAAACAATGTTTTTATTTTATCAATATTCGAATATGAGTAAAGATTACAACTCTTCAGGAAAAGGTTAATCAAGTCTTTCTTTTTTTTTTATGGCAGTTGTTTTTGTTGGGTTTAATATTACTTCAAAATATAGGCCTTTTTTTTCTCCACAAACAAATTTGTAAGAAAAATATGTTGCCTGTTTTCCAACCCTAATATTGACTATCAATCGATATTTTCTCTTCAAATTATTGCCTATTATGGCTGTAGAGAGACCCAATGTAGTGTATAACAACTCGATAGTATCGAACTGGAAATTGTAGGGCTTCTTTATGGGTCTTACCCGTTTACAAAGAAATATTCACAACAGAACAGTGTGAGGGGGTGCAATACACAAAATAATGGTAGGTGGCGGGTGCCTAATGGACGTACAGCAATTTTCTAGCTCATGCTTTTCAATACATTTCACCCTGATATAAGACTAGCTCATCAAATATGCAAATTGCTTGAAATTGAATTACGTTTTTCTTAAGGGGTTGGAGTAATCTTTTGTTCATGAGCAAATTGAAATATCAATCAAAAAGTACTCTTCAGTGAAACGTAAATCCATTTATTTCTATAGACCCAAAATAAACATATACTAAGCCTGGTACTTGAAGGGTGTCTTGTAGATATTTTATTTATTTTTGATGACCTGGTGCTCTAAGGGTAAGGTGTCGTCAGACTTCTGTGCTGGGGGTCCGGGGTTCAATCCTCAGTCCCCAGCACAGATTTATCTGATTGCCAAACCCTTCCTTCACCTCTGACAAGACGTGTATTAATCATAACTTGTGAATCTGTGGAAAGCCAGGCCTCCAGCGTGGTTCGGATCCGGATCCCACGTTAAACTGTAGGTCCTCCCTTTCATCTCACAATCATCCTACCATTACACATTAGCCTAAGTGCGCATAGCCCAAACGGGTAGTAATACGTGGTGCTAATAATAATAATAATAATAATAATGTATTTATTATTAAGTTTTTATTCTATAATTCTCATTAATAAGGTAGTACTTCATTTTATGTATTTTTTTACATATGAAGTGAATATCTATTTATACATAAGAATATTCTAGGACGTAAGTAGGGCAGAAAGACTTCGACAAAGAACACGGATAGAATCTATATATTTTTAAGCTATAGGTAAACCATCTCAAACTAGAGCTTGTAATAATTAATTGATTTAAAAAAATATTATTCTATAGGCCTGTATTCGATAAATATATGTGCCCTTTTAACTTTCAATTATTTTTTATTTTCTATTTTATCCCCAATAATTGACTTCCTAATGCTGAGCAAGAAAGATTGCAATGCAATAGGCTGCTAACTATTTAAAAACTTATTCTTTCTTACTATTTATATTGATACATTTAATAAAGCCCTTTAAAACAATGCCACAGACATTAGCTAAAATATTTGGAGCCCATATAACGGTTGAAACCGACAGTTAAGGATGCCTTTTCCATAATTAGATAATATATCTTAATTCGTAGCAGAGCTAACTCTCCCGTCTGAGTCCAAACAGAAAGTCGGATACACCCGCCAGAAATTAATCTTCCCTCCGGCAGAAAGTTTTCCCTTTATAAAATTCTAATATATTTTTCACATTTTCATTTTACTTGTTTCATTAGTTTATCTATTTTTTCTTACTTAAAAACTAAATCCAAAGGGATGGATGGCATCTTATGATTAAATGAGGAGTATTTTTACTTTCTTATATTGTAATCGTTAAAATTTTTGACCTCGTGATTATTATGAATCTTTAAGTTTTATGTCTGTCTGAATCCGAAAAAAGTGGATATTACAATAATGAATATGTTACCGTTTAGGTAATAAATTAATTATAATGCATGATGACAGGCTATTTTCTAAAGTAACCCATATACCCCTATTAGTTGTTAATGTGATTAAATACATGCAATTTAATATTTTAACCGGTTATATTACATAACAACAAAACCTCTTTGGCTGAAATGATAAATTATAATATTCTGAAGGTTAGGTTAGGTTAGATTAGATTAGGCTAAGTTAGGTTAGGTTAAACGAACAGATTCCATATCAAGATAACACCACATGTCCGCACTCAATATAAGATGGACCTTTATACGCACAACGCACAACATACTTCACGTATGATTCAGAGAGGTTCAAATTTGCACAAACGTGAGATTTATCACTTTAACCAGAGGATTCTGGTTATTTTACATAATAACATGATAATGTCAATAATTTGACTACTACATGAAAAATTTATCACATTTATCAGAATTGTTGGTGATAAAATTTATCATGCATAAAATTCGGTGATTAAGTATATTAATATGATTTATCGAATTAACAGTAACATATACGTCACAATGTATATCTGTCTGTCTGTCTAGCCCTGGCCACAGACCTGAAACGGTTTGATTGATTTTGTTCAAACCTGATAACTAGATGTTATAGGGCAATCAATACCTTGGGAGACTTTATTTTATTTTGACCCAAGCTTTAAAATTAAGGATAACTAGAGTGATTTTTTTTAATTTCTAATTAGTTGAAAATGGCTATAACAATATTTAATGGATATCTAGGGATTTTCTGACCTCCAAAATAACAATATATACTTGATGTTTTGGTAAAAATTCGTTAAAGAGTAGCTTACTGATGAGTGTTTTTCAAAAATTTGAAATGTTTTCAAATTTGCTCTAATTTGCTATTAAAATATTTATCTGGGGAATGTTTGGCAAGTGAATTACAACTGTGTACTTGTTTTTTGGGAGAAAATTCGTTTAAGGGTAGTTTATTAATATTATTAGCACCGCGTCTTACTACCAATTCTGGTTATAAGCACTTACGATAATGTGTAATGGTAGGGTGATTGTGAGATGAAATGGATGACCTACAGTTTAACGTGGAATCCGAACAACATTGGAGGCCTGGCATTCCTCACATTCACAAGTTGTGATTAATACACGTCTTTTCAGAGGTGAAGGAAGGGTTTGGCAATCAGATAAATCTGTGCCAGGACCGAGGACTACCGGTACCGGTGGACTATTTTACATGATCAATAATAATGTATGTCTATTTTTCTAAAATAAAATAATCTAAGGGTAGCTTACTTGAAACAAATTCTAGAAACATTTTTTTAATTAGCCTTTAAGATTTAGTTAAAAATGGGTATTTAGGAATAGCTTTTCATGACAAATTTAAGTATAACTTTCATTTGCACAAATTAAAACTAATTTGATGGTGGATTACAAATAATTTATATGAGAAAATTTAGAAATTATTAAAAATAATTGAACCATTTTGTCAAAAGTTTATAAATAAAGAGTATATAATGTTATTAGCAATTGTTATTAACAAGATGATGTGTTTGTTTTTATGAGAAAGCATTCTCAAGGGTAGTTTACTGAAGGCCTGTTTTTGAAAATTTTGTTCCAAGCTATAATAACACAATATTATAAAGTTTGGGCGATTGTGTCATACTGTATATTTTCTTCATAATGTCGACACACTGTCTCCATCCCTTATACTTTAGTTAATACTTAGACATAATTTTATACAGAAACGATAAAAAGAAAACATTTTACTAAGATGTTTTCTTAAAGTGAATGTCTGTCTACGTTCGTTCGATTTTTTTCGCACTGGAATATAATAATAGCTTAGAACCAACTATGTTGTGAAATTATAGTTCTCAGGTTCGTGTTTTTAACTCCTCAAGGAGAATATAACATATATTTAATATCCTTCTGGTGATTCTTGGAGACTTAATAATAATGTAAGTTTATTTTAGAACGCGTATCTATTTAGTGAAACAAAAAACAAAGAAGTTGGACATTAATGAAGGTCAGTTATTGAAAAAATTAATTTTGAAAAAATTCCTTTAATTCATATTAAAATTGTATTATTTGTTTAAATGTATTATGAAAATTCTAGTGTTATAAAATGTTAGCTAATATTTATAAAAAAAATTATAATTGTGTGATGCCTAAGCTAGAGCGCAATATTAATATGCAATCTAGAGCACAATAAAAGTATGCAATCTAGAGCACAATATCAGTATGCCACTGTTTGATTTGATCACTGAAAAATCAGAAAAGACAATAATACATTTTATTTAATTTTAAATTAACATTATAATTTTTTTGAATGGTAAATTGTGTTTCATACCAAGTTCTATAAAAGATGAAAAATAATAATAGTTTATTAAAAAATATTTCACGTCTGATTATTTCGTTAATATCACAAAAGGCTTGGATTGTGAAATTTATGTTTTTTAAACCATAAATGTAGATTTAATTTTGTTTCTTGGAGGGCAAAATTAAAACTATATATATATGTATTTATTTACTATTTATTATATAGGCCTTTTTAACTGTAAAACATTATCAACCGAAGCTTTAATAAAAAATTGTCTTGTTATTTATTTAGTTATTTATCAACATATATCACTACTATATATATATATACATTTCAATTTTGTTGTATTCTTTTAAAATATGGTAACATGACTTGACTTGTCTTAATTCCACTTTCTTCTCATGAGAACTACTAATAACCAAACAACCAAGCGACGCCTGGTTCGAACTGTATCACTTACCTAAGATACACTTTATCCGTGGTGTGAGACAGGGTCCTTAATATACTATAAATACCTTTAGATATTGTATAATTTAATATTAATACTAGTATATTATTTTTCAAGCTGAAAGAGAAGGCAGAATACAGGGTAGGGCGCATTGGCGGTCTAGTTTCACTGACAAAAGGAATGGACCTGTCGTAAGACAAAACACCTAGTAAATATATTATATATATATATATATATATATATATATATAGCTTTAAAAGCTCTTGTAACTTGATGACCTAAAGTTTGAACCAAATCTTTATGAATTACTACGTTTACTTTGAAATATTTGAAGGTTTTCCCCCCTATCATTTTATGTGTATTATTTACCAAAAGTTTGGTAGAGTACATTAATAAATACAGTAACAAAATTGTACTGTCAATTTATTATAGTAAGCCTAAAAAATTGTCATATATATATTAGGGGCCTTTTTTTAAAATAAAAAGGATAATCAACTGCATTAGATTTTTATTACGCTCTGTAGAGAATTCTTTAAGTTGTTCAAACAAGCTTTTGATATATTAATTCTTCGACCTTCAACATAAATCTATTTTAGGACAATCTATGTCCAATTTGTTAACATTTTGATTGACAGGGTCTGCAATTTTCTTGAGCGCCTTACAGTTTAATGTTCGTGGTGAGAGCTTCTTCTTTTAGATTGCTTTCTTTGTATTACTATTATTTTTCACCAGAAGGAAATGGAATTAAAAGGCTGACCTTCGTATAACAATTCACCCAACACCTTTTAGGTTGCTGAGCAGTGAAAACATTTTGAAAGGAAAATATGCAACTAAAGATTACTGTGCGCGTTCATCAGGTTGATTATTTAAATATATTAACACGCTTGACAAACAAATTAGATTTTTGAATTCTGATTAAAATATGCAATTATAGTTGTAAATGTTTAAAATCATAAATAATTTTAAATATATGCCTGCAAGATATAAAAAATGAAACAATAGGGCGAATTTGATGGAAAAAAACTTTTAGCAAATATAAGTATTTTTTTTTGTGTGGAAATCATTGAAAACATCTTACTCTATTATTATTGTTATTTTATAAGTATTGATACATTCTACAAAAAGTGATATATGTATAATGTAGATCATATGTCTTGATGTTTTAATATGTGAAAGTAGTTTTAATCAATTTTTTAACCGCTATAAAAGTTCCTTCCTATCTAAATCATGCTGAATGTAAGGTAAGCTTCTGTATATTTTAGTTTAAAAAGAAGGAAGCCCTTGCCGGTGGACACGCTCATTGAGATTCCCATATCTCTCAAACCCCTAGACCTGAATCTTGAAATTCGGCAGGGGGGTTCCTTTCAGGTCGTAGGAATCCGATAAGAATTGGTTTTGAAAAATTCAGCCCCAAAGGGGATGAAACGGGGATTGAAACATTGGGATTGCAAAAAAAAAAAAAAATCCATAGATAAGCGGTAAAATTGAAATTTGGCGGGAAGTCAAAGGTATTGCTCCATATAATCAGGAAAAAAATTAAAAATGGGAGATATAAAAATATGGCTGAGATATAACTCCAGATAAACAAATAAATATTGAAATATTAAATTTCAAAGCGTGAGCTGGAGAAAAGGAGATGGGGTTCAAAGTTTCCAGAACTAATATAAATAACTAGTTATCAATGTGGTAGCAAATTGAAATTTGACAGGCAGTTAAAGGGACCACTCAAAATAGTCAATAAATGATGAAAACCTTATATTTTGATTAGGACAATAGTGAAAATGGGGGAAGTATTTAAAAAATTAAAATAAAAGGAAACCTTTTAAATGTGGTAGAAATTTTAAATTAGTCGCGTAGTTAGAAGTTTGGATCCAAACAAGCAATATGTCAACATTTTTAATTGTATTTGTAAAAATGGGGGGAGAGGGAAGGTTTTTAAAATTTCCTAGACTAATATAAAAAAACACCACAGTGCTACCAAGTGTGGTAAGAAAATGAAATTCAAAAGGAAGTTGTAGAGATTATTTCAAATAAACATAAGAGCCTAAAAGATTTGATTTTTAAATTGGACCCCGGGAAACAAAGGAGGGAGAGTGGGTTTATAAATACCCTTTTAGGGACGGTAAGAAAAAATTGGTAAACAGATAGAAGGACGTTAAAAAGGGGGTATTTCAACCAAAACTCTTCGACCTGGACGTGACAGGGATGCAAAAGCTATAGGAACTCATTTCAACAAATGTAATTTGTTTAGGATTTAAAAAATCTATTTGATTTAAATAAGCCAGCAATTATTTCTAAATAAACTAGAAATATTTAAATGTTTTATTTAACACAAAGAATATATTTTCTTAAAAATATTGAATAACAACATTGTAATTTTTATGGTTTTATGACATTCATAGACATTTGCTAATTTTATTTTTGATTAAAAGATTCAAAAAATATTAATAGAAAAAGAAGAAAAAAGATATAATATTTTTGCACCCATTGATTGAGACGGAAAAGGCGGGTCAACACTTATTTTCGGTTTATTTATATAGTTTATATTATTTTTTCCAGTTATTTTTGCATCCCTCAATTTTTTTTTTGTCATGCAGGGGGTGAAAATAGATTACTATTATACAGAATACAGCTAGGGCGCAACCCTAATGTCCCACCCAGGGCGGGTGAAACTCTTGAGCCGGCCACGCAGAGACGATGTATGGTCAACTCCACGCGGTGTCTCTCGGGTAACGCTAAGAATCGATCCAAAACTATCACATAATGTAGTCCAAGACACCTGTATTACTAAAAATGGAAACGTTCATTCACTGAATTCACTAAACATACAAAAGCCGTGCAAAGCACGGGCTATCGGCTAGTTGAAGTATAATTTTACACAGAGGTTATTGAGATTCCATATTTTTAGGAAATAAAATTACATATTTGATTTTAAAATATTTAAATTTAAAAAAATAAACTTACTTAATAATATCTTATTTTTGTGGTATTTTGTGTTTGGATAAATATAAAAATATGTTCCTTTGCTTACGTGATGCTAGTCAATAAAATTTATTACTCATTATACGCTAGATCACATAAATTAGTGCAAAAATATTAAATATACTTTGTGCAGGTTTTCTTTTAATAGGCCCCTATGATTATAGATTGTCACTCCATATAATATTGGTACATCTCACACAAGTTTATTGGTGCCTTGATGATAGTAATATCTCTTCACTGTTTGAAATAATGATAAAACTCACAAAAGATATTGGTGCCTTGATGATAGTAATCTCTCTTTACTGCTTGAAATAATTATAAAACTCACAAAAGATATTGGTGCCTTGATGATAGTAATATCTCTTCACTGTTTGGAATAATGATAAAACTCACAAAAGTTATTGGTGCCTTGATGAAAGTAATCTATCTTCACTGCTTGAAATAATGATAAAATTCATAAAAGTTATTGGTGCCTTGATGAAAGTAATCTTTCTTCACTGCTTGAAATAATTATAAAACTCACAAAAGTTATTGGTGCCTTGATGAAAGTAATCTATCTTCACAGCTTGAAATAATGATAAATGTCATAAAAGTTATTGGTGCCTTGATGAAAGTAATCTTTCTTCACTGCTTGAAATAATGATAAAACTCACAAAAGTTATTGGTGCCTTGATGAAAGTAATCTATCTTCACTGCTTGAAATAATGATAAAATTCACAAAATTTATTGGTGCCTTGATGAAAATAATGTTTATTTAATGTTTGAAATAATGATAAAACTAACAAAAATTATTGGTGCCTTGATGAAAGTAATCTATCTTCACTGCTTGAAATAATGATAAAACTCACAAAAGTTATTGGTGCCTTGATGAAAGTAATCTATCTTCACTGCTTGAAATAATGATAAAATTCACAAAATTTATTGGTGCCTTGATGAAAATAATGTTTATTTAATGTTTGAAATAATGATAAAACTAACAAAAATTATTGGTGCCTTGATGAAAGTAATCTATCTTCACTGCTTGAAATAATGATAAAACTCACAAAAGTTATTGGTGCCTTGATGAAAGTAATCTTTCTTCACTGTTTGAAATAATGATAAAACTCACAAAAGTTATTGGTACCTTGATGAAAGTAATCTTTCTTCACTGCTTGAAATAATGATAAAACTCACAAAATTATTGGTGCCTTGATGAAAGTAATCTATCTTCACTGCTTGAAATAATGATAAAACTCACAAAAGTTATTGGTGCCTTGATGAAAGTAATTTATCTTAACTGCTTGAAATAATTATAAAACTCACAAAAGTTATTGGTGCCTTGATGAAAGTAATCTATCTTCACTGCTTGAAATAATGATAAAACTCACAAAAGTTATTGGTGCCTTGATGAAAGTAATCTATCTTAACTGCTTGAAATAATGATAAAACTCACAAAAGTTATTGGTTCCTTGATGAAAGTAATCTTTCTTCACTGCTTGAAATAATGATAAAACTCACAAAGTTATTGTTGCCTTGATGAGAGTAATCTATCTTCACTTTTAGGAACAGAGGGATAAATCACACTAATTATTGGTGACTTGTTGAGAGTATTTTTTTTATATTTCTCTGTTGTTTTATGAGCAGTTGAACTTAATGTAATCAGTGTAATTTTTATTTTGAATAAATATCTATATTAGACTCCAGAAACCGAGTTTGTATATTTTCCTAATCCACCATTTAAATTTTTTTCAACTCTTTAATGTGTCGTATAGTAACAATGGCTAATATATGTGGAAGGTAGAATTTATAGAAAGTATACCTACATTTTCTTATGGTGAGAGTAGAAAACCACTAATGATAGATCACTTCCAATGTACCAGATTGGTATAAATACCCCGATATCTCCATCACTAGAAATCCAGTTTAATGAGAAAAGGTTGTTCCAGACCTTACGATGGACGTTGATTGTGAAAGTTATATAGAAGAGAATAATAATTCTCTAGCCACAAACCACAAATTTAAGTTTTTTACCAATATTTTCAGACTAATTTAATGTTAATCCTTGATTTAATTTTTGAGCTACAATACAACAAATCTACCAGCGAGTTTTTCTCCTGCTAGTAGTAAACTTGATCCATATAACTGTCCGTTTAAATAACGTTAACAACCCTTTCTTCTTCTATGATGGTAACATTTTAAAACTTACATTTTTTATAGAGTGAGCCGGCATAATATCTGGGGGTGAATTTGTAGACCATTCAATTCGTTATAAAAAAAATAACATTTTTTTAGTCATTGTATTTCTTCTAATTTTTGTTTTATGTGTTTTATGATAGTTTAGGGAATTAAATAAGTTTATTGGGGGGGAACTAATTTTAAATACTTCAGAAAACTAAGTATTCACATGTTTGAGGGCATGTGGATATAAGGTCGAACTCACCTAGTTTGAATTGCCGGTAATGGAGAGGTATGGGCTTTAATTCAGGTTGGGTATACTTAGTGTTTAAAAAAACATTTCCCTCTTTTCCTTCCACGAAAAGATGGATGAAGGTAACTTATCCTGTCGTATAGCCCGGATAACATAATATTAAAACACAGCGTAAAAAAACCAGACCTAAATAACATGAGAAATTTAAAAAGTATATTAAAGTTAAGGGTTTATTCTAGTGTGCTTAAAGTCTTATTATCTGATCCTACGTGATAGTTATAATGTTACATTGCGTTTAAATTAGGTAAATAATTTGTTTCCTCCATTGATATTTTCAGTCGTCTTACTAACCGTTCGGGTTCTACGCTTAACTACTAATTACGCTAATGGATTAGGAATTGGGAAGGTTGAATTTAGAAGAAATGAACCCACATTTGCGTGGAGTGAGAGTGGAAAACCATTTAGGAAAACCACCCAAGTTCACTCAACCAAGATTAGAACCTCTTGATCTTCTCATCCTCGGCAGTCTAGCTCAACACGACTAGTGTGTTAGCCAACTACCACCGAGGCGGGTCACAGAGTATTGATGAAAAATTTGTAATACTAGTCAATGGCCCGCGAGGTCGTTATTCGCTTTTAAATCTGACGCTAATCAAACAATAAAATTGAGCCATAATTTAACACAAGTAATCTAATTTTCTCGAATTGTGTTGTTTCAATCAATATCAAGCAATTGCATTGGCGTCATTATTTTGTAACCAGACTCTTGACAGTTGTCGTGTGTGCCTGGCCCGTGTAAAATGTCATCCAAGTGGTCAAAACTCTCGGCGCCGATAAAGTGTCGGACAGCCGCCATTGGGTCTACTTGGACAACAGAGTCGTCTAGAGTCTATGTTTCATCATCATAATCATCAACTGTTTCCAGCCTGTCACCGGGTCAGTTTAGTAAGATGCATCCATCTTCTTCTATCCTTCCACCTTTCTTCCTCCTTTAATTTCTTCCGTTCTTCTCCTCTCACTTGCACACTCTCTGTTATAAGCTCCTCCCATCTCTTTCTTGGCCTCCCTTGTGGTCTTTTTTCTTACATACTTCATTTCCAACATTTTCTTTGGCATCCTCTCTTTTTCTGTTTCATAATTATCTTTAATGTAAGAAAGCTATAATATATGTAAGCTTAACACCTTATCTATTTAAAATACAATTTCATTTTTTTAAAGAAACGGAATTTTTTTAAGTACTTTGACTTTTTAATAGGAAAATAACCATTGATGGATATTTATTTTATGAATGCAACCCAATTAAAACGAAACATGTTTAAAATTAAGCAATAACTTTAATTTAAGCAACTTCAGATCAATTAATGTTATTTTACGTAATTTGGGCATTTTCCTCATCTTTAGACTGGTAATATAATTTAACTAAACAATTTATTTTAACCATAAGTTATCCTAATCCTCCCTTTGCAAATCTTGCTAGTTTATAATTTTCACAGCAATATAGTAGTAAATTATTATTGAGAGCTTTTAGAATAATTATATATTATATTATTAAATCAATTAAATGTCTATAAATATCAAGTTTTTATTATTAATGGCAATCAGTTGATTATTTTCATTTCCATCATACAAAGACTTGTCCTTTTAGGATATCATTACTAGTTCGGGCTATCCACATATATACAATTATGAGTTTATGATGAAGGTAGGTTTTAGAATAAATGAATCCGTTCTTACTTGAAAAGAGAGTGGGGAACCATTTAGAAAAACCACCCTTTATACACCCGACTGCGATTCGATCCCATATATCCATGCACTCGACGATATAGTTTATTGCAAGATGTACGCCTTAGATTGGGCATGTTAGTTGTAAATTAAGTACACTTTCCAAAAATAATAACAATTATAGTAGTAAAAATAATAATCGTAAGTTTATTGCCATAACCTATTAAATAATAATCTCTTAGTAAATTAGTCCTACTTACTTATTTACTTAATCTATGGTATTAGGAACTCAAAAGTTCATTGCCGCACTTATGACAATACATCTCCTATATGGGCTAGTTCTATCCAGTCCACGTCATTAAATCCTATTTCTTTAAGGTCCATTCTAATGTTATCCTCCCATCTGCGTCTAGGTCTTCCCAATGGTCTCTTCTCATTGGTTTGCCAGTCAGTAACCTAGACACGGTCACATATTCTCACACTTATACTGCATGTTCTACTCACCGTAATCTACGAGACTTGATTTTCATAGCAATGTCTTGAGATGAGTATATGGTATGTAGCTCATCATTATGTAACGAATCAACAATAATATTTTAATCATTTATATAAATACATATATAGTATATTTGTCATCAATTAGGAGGCAAGCCCATGAGGCCGAATTAGTCTTACAGTGGATATAATTATTACGATCCAAAAAGTATTATTTATACGTTAATTTACTTAATAATTCATAAAATAAACATTTTAGAAACAAAATACCACCAACTCTCTCCAAATTTTGCTGTCGTTGAACGTTTAAAAATTCAGGATATTGATTGTTTTATTGTTTTGTTGAGGATTACACCTAAATTAGTGACACGGGGAAAATAACACTTAAAAGGGCTATAACATGTGTAAATTCATCGCTTCTGCAATTCGAACCCCGACTATGGCAGCCAAATGCCACCATAACTGGTGTTTACAAATATCGTAAATTAATCTGTCACAAGTAATTTAAGTTGCTATAAAATTCAATTACCCTTCAAACCACTAACAATGACGGCATGTTAAGAATTAAATCACGGCGACCTCTTGTCTTGGACACGGATAATTACCATCGTTTTAACGACGACTCTTTATCAATTGCCTTAAACCTCGCAAAAGTCAACAGCCCATGCATTACTCAACGAGTCAAAGGCATTATGTGGTTTCCTCTGAGAAACGCACCTTTAATTTTTGATCGGAACACTAGAAACAAAGTTTGAAAGCTTTCAGGGAGAGTAGTAAAGTAAAAAAAAAAAAATAATCAAAAGAGAAAGAAACATAAGTTAAAAAAAAGGCTTTTTACGAAATTTAATAAAGAAATTATTTAAAATCGTACACACATAGATATAGATTTGAGGCTAAATGGGGCTGAGGTTAGGTAAGTAGGGTGGGTCGTGGGATTGAGTCCAGATGTCGCTTTTTTTCTTGATCTTTCTTGGAAGTACGAGTTTTGTCACGCAGCACCTTCGACTTTGCTCAAGAATCAGTACTAGGAGGAAGTTTTAAAAAAGAACTTTAATAATTGACGAAAATAAAGAGGGGGTTAAGATACAGCAACCGTCCACAGCTCTGGACACCCCCCACCCAGTTTCAATCAAACTAGGATTGATTAAAATATTTACTATCACCGTTTGGTCCTGTAGACTTATAATGGTGAGATCATGTTGAAAGGTCCGGGCTAAATGTATTAATTAACTATTTACTATCATCCTGATACTTATGTCATGATAAGATAGAAAAGAGAAAATTATTTCTATACTCCCTTGGGTGTATTTTTTTAAACCATATTTTTACCATGGATTTCATGACAATGCTATTGGAAGTGGAACCACAAATCAATATGTATAGAGCTCACATCGGTGGCCATATGGTCTTAGGGCGTTACTCTCGCAGTAGACTAGACTGCCTATGATGTAAAGTTCGAGGTTATAACCTGCATTTTGATTAGTGTGGTGTATAGCCTATTTGGTTAGACAAAGAAGTTGAAGGAATGTGTACATCCATACGGAAGGGTTTAGATTTAAATTTAAGAAAATATAAATATATTTAACATTTTAAATTCAATTGCACTAGATCCGCATTATTTAAGTGCAATGGATTGAACATAATCTGTATTTTATGCCAGCTTCAATAAAATACAGTTAATTATACATTCCCCATCCAAATAAAAAATTAATCATTATTTTACTAATAATATTGATACATAAACAAGTGAATTTCTAAAAATATATAATATGAGATTCTTTGTTAAAAGTAGATTATAATATGCATTAATAGTTTATTATCCTAATTTACAAATATCATGTAACACTATCGAAATAAGTAATGTACAAAAGCTTATTCGTTAAGTTTTATAAATTAGTAAATATAACAGAATGAACTTATACAAATATATTTTCTATTTATTATAGATATAGTTAATCTTAATAATTAATGTTAGCTAAAATTTTCTCCAAGCCACTCATTTTTATTTTAGATCTTATAAATTTTAACTTGTCTGTTCAATCGTCATATTCCTTTGTTTGAGATTTTATATTTTTTAATTATACCTTCATACGAGAATATAACTAGGAACTAAACTACATAAATTGTCTAGTTAAATTGGCATGCTCTGATTTACGTGTCTCGGTGTCACTCTAAATATAATTTAATATTTATATATGATATCATTCATATAATTAAACTAAATAAATAAATTTATCTACATTACACCAAATGTGTTCTATTTTACCCTGCAGGCATAATAAATTACAAGGTGTTTTTTTTACAGTTAATTTTTCTGCAACGCATTTTACTACCCGTTTGGTTTATTCGTATCTTTAACATTAATAGGGTAAGGATGAAGAAGGTAGAGTTTAGAGAAAATGTACCGGAACTTTAGTTGATAGGAAGTGAAAAAAACCACTCAAAATACACCTTGCTGCTGTTCGAAACCCAACCACCCCCCGTAACAGTAAAACCACACCATCCGAGGTTGAACTCTGGACCAGCATTCACAGCGACACAGGATTTAAAAAATAACTTCTATTCATAGACCTAATATTTGTGAGAAGGTTGTACTAAAATTACAACAGTTTATTGGTATAACCAATTTTTTTTAAAAATGAATGACCAACGTTAAAACTGACATACAAATTGTTTATAGGTAATATTATTTTTTGGTTTGAATATGTAATTATTCTCGCTTTTCTGGCTCGTCGGTTCTGGGCGGTACATTATTAATTCCCATCTAAGTGCATGTTGAAAACATTAAATACACATACACATGTATTTACATATTATTCTCATTCATTGTTCCATTCAAGCTTTTCTCTTCACATGAGACCTATACGGCGGACATCCATACATCCTACATGCGATGTCACACACGTACACACATACACACACAGACACACACACACACACACACACTCACACAGGCACAAGTCAATTCCTGTTCAGGCGAGCGTAACTCCAAACAACATGCTGTAACAAGCTGATCATTACGGTCATTATTCTCTCATTTTGTTACTTGTTAACTTTTGTTTGTCGAGTAAAAATTTTTCCAGCCATTCATTCATCTTTCCAAGTGAAGTGAATCTGTGCGTGGGAGGAGGGAGAGAGAGAAAAACTTGCCATTCGCGTGTTTTTGCTGTTGACTATGGCTCCGACAATACTAGAAACATTACAATACCACAAATAAACAAAACATCAACAATGATATATTTCGTCTATTCGACATATCAGGGCTTCTTTTCTTTGTATGTATAGAGATATTAATAACGTTTGCTAACCACCTAAATTGCCGTACGTAATGACGTTTAATAGACGTCGTTTCTGAACGCATCATGCGAATAGTAAGTCTTCGTTTCCCGACAGAGAGACCAAATTTTTCTCCATAGTATAAAAAGTTAGTGAAAATAAACTCACTAAAAAGATTTTATTTTCTAAGATAAAGACTAAAAATAGAATTGTTTATAGCAAGGTTGTGGTTTTTTTTCCATGTCTCACCCGTGTGGGATTTACGCATATGCGCTAACTATTTTATTGTACTATAGATGAGGAAGGTTGAATTTTTAGGAAGTGTACCAACATCTGCGCAAGGAGAGTGGAAGACCATTTAGTAAAAACCACACTCAATACACCCGTATTGGTTTCAAACCCCGATCTCCCCGTCTTCAACAACTTAGTCTATTTTGAAGGTGACGCCTTACTGCTTAAACCATCCATCCACCGAAGACAATGGTTTTTCCACCACATTCTCATGAAAATGCAGATACACTTCCTCTCAATTGTACCTCCTTCCCATAGTGTAAATAAGAAGATGAGTAGTAAGATGCAATGCAGAAACAATTTTTTAAGCTATAACCTAAAAATAAAATAGCCCTTATAAATCTCCTCCACTCTTTTTACTGTACACATCATAAAACAAAACCAGCCAAGTAAAAATAAACCACTTCTTCCGACGTGTACATGAAAGTATTTCGTGATAAACCTTCCCCCCCTTTTCCCTTTCCTTTGTTCCCTTCCCTTTTATATCCAATCAAATTAAAGTTATGTTACCTGGTACAGGGTCGTGACTGAAGAGTTGAATCTCCTGATTGGTCAGCGGGGATGCACCACGTTCTTCATGCTTCATATTTTCCCCAAATTATACACCTTTAGTAGTGTTAACATTGTCTGGAATGAGTGCAAGAAAGTGTTAAACAATTATAGAACATTTTTAACATCGTGGAGGGAAGATTTGTGAGTTTGGAAACGGCACACAACACAAATCATAGGCAGCCTATGTTTGTATATTTCCAAAGTCAATCAGTTTGGGTTTTATTTCATTTAATCTACAATTATTGTAAAGTAGTGTTGTAGAATTATTGTAGGAAGAAACTTTGAGACACTACTATATTAATAGTGTTGATAGTGATATTATCTATCAAAAAGGACATATTAAAGTCACATCATCTGACGTATGAATACATGGAAATAGACTTAGTAACTTCTCTAGCTGTCCCTTTCCAGGATAATAATAACCATACCGTGCATAATATTATCTCCTGGTTATTAACACAAGCTAAGGGTGGTTAGCATCTGGGTCTTAATACACTTATAATTAGCTCCAAGCCCTCTTCGGTGGCCGCATTGTCTAACGCGCTACTCTTGCAGTAGAGTAGACTGCCGATGACGGGGAAATCGAGGTTCAAATCTCGGTTGGTTGTATTTAGGGTGGTTATTCCAAAGTGGTTTTCCATTCTTTCTCTCTCCAAGAAAATGTGAGTAAGCTTACTCTAAATAAAGCCTTCCTAATCCCAAAAACCATTAGCATAATTAGTATACAATCATATAACCTGAACGGATAGTAAGGCACAACGCTAAAAAAAAAATCTAATTTACTCGTACTCCATCTGTCAGGGTACCAGTGGGCACGAGGATTCATGCTTCAGTATCGTCTTGTCTGGCTTGCCTGTAACTGGGAGGTCGAGCTTCAAATCCAGGTTAGTGGTTTCGAGGTAGTTATTTTTAAATTACTTTCCAGCCTCTCTCCACACCAATTTAGATACACGTCCTCAGAAACTTTACAATCTTCATTCCCTACCCCGATGAGAATATGAACATAAAATGTATAGGCCTACACATTTTACTGCCATATATTGTAACAAGTAAAAAAGAAAAAGTCATGTAGTTGATTCAATGGTTACCTTAAAAGTTACAAAATGCTCAAAATGACCACCATCTGCAACAATGCATAGTCGACAAAGATGTGCAACAAAACGTCATAATATGTGGATTATTTTCTATAGTGTAATAGCAGCACAGGCATTTTAAATTTCGTGTAACATATCCTGCAGTGTTATTAGTTTTTGTTTTGTAAACAGTATTCTTTAGAATACTCCACAGTTAAAAGTACTTTGGCGATTGCACCTCAATGACATTCTCCGTTTTCCAATAAGACTTAAGAATCCACTTAAGTTGCTCAAACGAAAAACGTGGCTTCACCATTTTCATTCACATTTTTGTGAAGCCACCTGGCAGAATATACCACTACTAAACTACTGAAGGCAAAGTTAAAAGCACTGAATCTAACATTCTCACTTTTATTTTTATTTAATTACCATTTACATGTTTCATACTAACATTCAAACAAAGTGCTTATGCATTTTATTGGAATATTTGTATA
>CABFWO010001057.1:115535-132012 GCA_902155825.1 Timema genevievae | reverse complement strand
TGTTGTATTTATAGGAAGTATAACAGCATATTTGGGGAGGGAGAGTTTGAAACCATTAAGAAAAAAAAAACCACCCTCAGTACACCCAACTGGGATTCGTAAACCAATCTCCCCGTCATCAGTAGTTTAGTCTATTGCGAGAGTGACGCCTTAAACCATTCAATCGCTGAATCGGGTGTTTGTGCATTTAAATTTTAAGCGAGTTAGTTTTATTGTCCTTTTTAGATCCATATTGTTTAATGGAAACGAGATGACTAAGCAAGTAAACCTAACACATCAGCGATTGTTCACTACACTTGATATCATATCTGAGGGAACTGCTTGGTTACTATTGGGAAAACAGCGTGGTCATTATCTCGTTTATTTGTGGTCAATCTCCCCTCAAATATAAGACAAGTTTCACAAAGCTGGTTAGTCAATGTTGCGAGTAGCTTCTTCTTACACCGGAACACCACCTTCTGACAACTGAGAACTAGGATATTGGGCAACAGTTAACTGAGAGAGAGCGAATATAGATCTTTTCACCTTAAGACCTGCAGTTCCCTCAGCGTGTTGAAGGCTGGGTGTTGAGAGTCGTCTCCTAGTCGGGGGAGAGTCTTTCTCGTCGAGCTGGTTTTAAATCATCTCTTCAGACAAAACTCCGGTGAAGTTATTTTAATTATCCTCTTAATCCATAAGCATCAAGTCATTAAAACTACCAATTATCGTGGCAAAATATTAAATTTTATATCATGCAGCCTTCCTGGCTACTATAGTATTTACACTAAGGAGCTAAGAATTAGGAAGGTAAGTTTCAGAGTAAATGTACCAGAGCTTGCTTCAAGGGTAAGCAGGAAACCAACTAGGATAAAAAAAAATCACATTACAGCACGCCGGGATTCAAATCCCAACCACCCTAATCATCCAATCTATCAATAAGAGCCCCTCACTCCATTGTCCTTATCCACACTAGTGAGGGTAGCATTTTATTATATTAAACAAAATTGAATCATTGAAAGGAATTGAACTATGGTCAAAATTATAACTTGGACAAGGAATGGAACTTAGTACTTTTGGCTTCATGCCCATACTCTCGTATTCAGAGCAATTCTTCCCTGGTGGTAGTTGTGTTGAGTCTAATAATTGTGGTCTCTGGCGAAAGTGTCCACTCGGTATTATCCACAATCACAGTTTACGGTGACCCAGTATACTACCATGTTCTGAATTGTCCTAAATAGTTGGTGAAACCGGTTGGTTCTGTGGCACAAAAAGCCAAGGGATTAAAGTTCGATTCTCATGAACGAGTTTTCATTTTTAAATTTATTGAATTTGCTCCTGTGAACTATCGTAACGTATCAGTTTGTGATACACATGAGCTCAAAGCCTTAAGATGAAGTTTTTCTCGTTAATTATAAACTTAACTATGCACGTAAATATATTATTTTTCGGGTTTTAAACACAAACAATGAGAGTGTTACAGTGACACTTGGAATATATCTGAGATATATCCAAATTAAAAATGAGTTTAAAGATCAGGAACCTCTACATTTTGAATATTTTTTAATTTCCTTAAAGAACAAAATTTAACTATTTAAATCCATACATTAAATTGGTAAACACATTCTCTTTTCTCGTAGCTTGATCATGAATCAGTAGTATAACTAAAATAAAATAAATTATCAATATAAGTTAAAATAGTTTGAGATTATTAAAATAAACAAAAAATATTTTTCCAAATTAAGTAAAAAAATTTTTTTAGTAAAAGTTGAATATTTTATTTTTCACAAGATTTATAAATAAATCTAAAAATAATATTTATATATTTATTTAATATCAAGTAGATACACTTAAAATATCCAGTCTAGAAAACTGAGATTAATGGCCTGAGGTTTCGTTGTGCTAACCACATGACACTCTATATTCACAAAAGCAATCCCTCGCTGACAGGCGGCCGCCGCTTGGTTTGTATGGCTCGAATGAGAGCTCACGTCATAGAGTTTTTTACATTTAAAATTCATAATTTACATTTTGATGCTTCAGTAAACAATCAGAAAGACACCCGCATCGGTGGTCACGTGGTCTAACGCGCAACTCACGCAGTAGACTAGACTACCGATGACAGGAAGATCTAGGTTTGAATCTCGGTAGGGTTTACTGATGGTGGTTTTTTCAAAATGTTTTTTCCACTCACCCTCCACGCAAGTCTGGTTACACTTGCTTTAATATAACCTTCCTAATCCCTAAAAACATAATTGTAATTAGTAGGCTACATATGCTTATGTCCCTAATGGGTAGTAAGATGCGATGCTGAAAAAAATAATTGTAACTAAACATGAAATTTAATAGGAGCCTCACATAAGCATACACGCCAATGTACCTGGAGAAGTTGGAATATTATCTTATCATCTACATTTGTCTACTAGCGCCTTAAACAATGCAGTCTTGGAACTTCTTTCAAACCAAAGATAAAATTATTATAAATTTGTTAAAATTAAAAGATATCTTTCATATTTTACACCACACAGTAATTAATTAAAGTATAACTCGTGTAATCCTACTTGACTTTATTCAAATATTTATAATGTAAGAATTATTTAAACAACAAATTTAAAGCTAGATGTTGGTAAGCTTATCAAAGAGGTCGTTGTGGCCATTACAAAACGATGCTTCTTAGGATAAGTTTAAATGAAAATAATGTACAAGTCAAAGCAACGGAGAGTGAGAAGAAGTATATTGGGGGAAAGGGGAGAGAGGATGAGGGAAATAGTGAGAGATGAATTAGAAGAAGAGAAGAGTAAAGTAACAACACAGGACTATCGTTCCCTCATTAAAATTAAGTGGCTTTTCGATAATGATGGAGTTGGAACGTGGTTCTGAAAAAAACTAGGACGAGATAAACAGAAGAGAAAAACAACATGGCTGCCTTTTGGAGTTTGGAGACGGTCACTTTATGAAAGACGTAGGAAGGAAGATATCCTAACTAGCTCTAAGAATAAAAACGTAAGTTTTTTCTAGACAATAATAATTATGAACTTTGGGATTCATTTTGAAAAAAAAAAATACTTATTTTAGTTTTAATGAATGCTTGGATAGAAATTTCTTATTTTATCATGAACGCAAAAAAATTACGACAAAAATAGCATCGTTTTATGCCTTTTTTTTAAATCGCTACGTCTTACTACTCATTCGGGCTATATGCATACTACGTATTAATTGCGCTGATGATTTTAGGAATTAGGAAGGTTATATTAAAGGAAGTTATCCACATTTGTGTGAGGTGACCTGGTGGTCTAGGGGTAAGGTGTCTGACTTCTGTTCTAAGGGTCCGGGGTTCAATCCTCGGTCCCGGCACAGATTTATCTGATTGCCAAACCCTTCCTTCACCTCTGACAATACGTGTATTAATCACAACTTGTGAATGTGTGGAATGCCAGGCCTCCACCGTGGTTCGGATTCCACGTTAAACTGTAGGTCCTCCATTTATCTCACAATCACCCTACCATTACACATTAGCGTAAGTGCGTATAAGCCGAACGGGTAGTAAGACGTGGTTCTAATAATAACACATTTGCGTTAAGGGAGAGTGGAATACCATTTTGGAAAAACCACCCAACCAATATTCGAACCTCTATCTCCCCGTCATAGGTGGTTTAGTATACTGTAAGAGTAGCACGTTAGACCACACTACCACCGAAGTGGGTAGTTACAGTTTATTCGTGAAATTCTGTCTTGTTCTCTTCACTGGTGTATATGATGGATTTATTAGAAATGTTTGTTTCAGTTAATATTAAGTTAGCTCAGATTACTTTGAGTGTTTAAACGGGGAGTCAAACTAGAACCGATAGCCGTAATTAATAGTTATTTTAAGGAATTAGAGCCGGAACAGGTACCCAAAAAGTAAATTACTTTAAAACCAGAACCGGAGTTGTTATATATTTTTTTGGTTAATAAAAGTTATTATCAGTTCTTAAAATTTACAACGTTTTATAAAAATAAATTATAATTGCATTTTATGACCTTATTTCTGAAATTTTATTTTATTTTGAAAATAAAATTCTCTCTTTTCTCAGAAACTTTTGTAAGAGTAGGATATATTTATTATCCAAGGGATTATAGAAGTATCAATGAGCATTTAGCAGTAATTACTAATGAGTTCAAATTTTTGAGGAATGATTATTGTCTCATTGTGTAGGGTTTTCTCATTTTATTCTTTAGGCTAATAGCTTAGGATGATGTATTTAACTTTGAATGACATCAAACATATCTAAGAAATGAGAGTACTGATCGATGAGAAATCGCCCATCCATACAAGAAGTCCAAACTAAATACGAAGATATTTATCTAGAAGTGTTATTCCTAAAAGTTAAACAATTTAAGTGGTTGTCACTTGGAGGGGTAAGTGGGGGAGTTGCAAATTGTTAATCTTTTCACTCTGTCTTCAAATATCAAGTAAGAAGTAGTCCCAAGTTTGTGTTCATTGTGTGTAATTGTTCAGATATGCTTTTATAGTTTAAAAAATAATCAATTATTTGATATATGGGGCGAAATAAGTACTACCCGGTTCGGAATATCTTTAAACGACGTAAGGTGACCTGGTAGTCTAGGGGTAGGGTGTCAGACTTCTGTGCTAGGGGTCCGGGGTTCAATCCTCGGTCCCGGCATAGATTTATCTGATTGCCAAACCCTTCCTTCACCTCTGACGAGACGTGTATTAATCACAACTTGTGAATGTGTGGAGTGCCAGGCCTCCACCGTGGTTCGGATTCCACGTTAAACTGTAGGTCCACCATTTCATCTCACAATCAGCCTACCATTGCACATTAGCGTAAGTGCGTATAACCCGAACGGGTAGTAAGACGCGGTGCTAATAATATTATTATTATTATTAATAATAATAATAATAATAATAATAATAATAATAATAATAATTTAAATGACGTAAAGAGTGAGTGATCAAGGATAATATTAGGATGGTTCTTAATGTAAATTACATAAGGTTGGTATATTGTAACCCTGCATAGTACTCATTTCTTACCGTGGTGTGTCTACAAATGAAGGACTTCAAGACTATACTAACATTTAAATTAAAAACGTACAAATTGAAATTGAGAATCTTGCTTTAAAATTATTAAAATATCCTGTTAATATAATATTTTTATACATACAAAAATTAACAGGCACAATACACTATATATAGATGATTTAAATGTTAAGACAAATAAACTAAAATCATAGATCTACATTATTTCTTTTTGGTTACGACATGGTAAGTAGCTAGTTTGTTTGCGTCAAACCAGGCTTAGATAATTTATTGGTTTTATCAATTGAAAATATGCATGAATTAAAGTGTTTGTATGTATATTTATATAAATTAAAAATAAAATAAAATTATTTTCAAAACTATAAATAAAATTCTATGGTAGCATCCCAAAATCGAGCCATACTGAATGAGCCGCCTCCATCTGTTGGTGGAGATAGTGCCAACACTCACTAGGAACTGACCAGTACTTGATCTATAAGGCCTATATGTAACTAGGGCCTGGCCTATACTTGGCCTGTCAAGTATCGCTGTCAATAAGACCTGACCTGTACTTGGCCTGTCCAGCCCCTTTGCCCCTAAGAACAGTAATAGCAATCATTTCAACAAGCGCGTGTTGGCAACATCTGTTACCTTGATTTATCAAGGTATTGAGACTAGTACATGAGGTTGCCTTTCAACATGCGGGTGATGCGATACTCTCAACGGATCATGAAAGGGTTAGTATAAGGCCTGATCACCCTGGATTCACGTGCGTCAGTTTATATCTCAGCGCCAGATTTAAATATTTAAGTACATTGTGTTCGGGCGCCAGGTAGTTTCACGTTCCTATCAATGATTAGACGAGGTTTGATTTAAATTAAAGATATCTTGAATTAAATATCACAAATGAATATTTATGATTAATGTATTGCACAATTTGGTTAATTATGAACTAGTGAATTAGTGAATATAAATAGTGGAAGTTGAGTTGGAGAGACTAGTTCATCTCCAACTCTTTGACTGAGCGAGGTTTAACACACGTCCACTCTGTTTGCTGGTGTTATCGCGAGTGTTTTTTTTAATGACTGCCACGAAGGCTTTTTGCAACCCTCAACATGTCCCCTTGAAAGATCTTCCATCTTAGAAAGAAATTGGCCAAGGTCCCTTTCACTGTCACTTAAAAAAAATTGCAGCTCAGTTTGAGGAAGATCTTTTACAATTTATCCTGTTATTTACGGCTAGTTTTTAAGGATAATAAATACTAAATAAACACAATCTGTACTGTACCCTTATTTTAGAAAGTGAGGCCAATTGACGCTTCAGTACGTCCGTCATTAAAATTCATAAATCCTGCTAAAGTTAGTATGAAATATAGCAAGGCCGTAGTCAGGGGGGGGTTTTCGGGGTTCAAACCCCCCCCNTTTAGAAAGTGAGGCCAATTGACGCTTCAGTACGTCCGTCATTAAAATTCATAAATCCTGCTAAAGTTAGTATGAAATATAGCAAGGCCGTAGTCAGGGGGGGGTTTTCGGGGTTCAAACCCCCCCCCCCGAAATTTTATGAACAAAATATATATGGCTTTATTTATGTTTCAAACTATATCAAAATTAAGGTACAAGTACAAATTAGGGGGCTGTATTACCATAAAAAGCACTTCAGAGAGCTTCCAGAGGTGTTTATTATTTAGAATTTTTTCTAGCCTTCGGCAGTTATGGTGTTATATTGTCATAAAAAAATTTCAAATAGCTTCTAGAGCCGTTTAATAATTAGAATTTGTTCTAGCCTCCGATAGTTGGGGTAGTGTTGCCATAAAAAACACTTCAGATAGCTTCTAGAACAGTTACAGTTTTTATTTAGAATTTTTTCTAGCCTCCGTCAATTGAAGGAGGGGCCCACCAAACCCCCCTGAAATTATTGGCTGGCTACGGCCTTGAAATATAGTGTTATGCTTCAGTATTCATGGCTTCATGAAAATCAAGTGACTTTGCCACTTGTGTCTTTTCAAAATTTTCACGATCCTTATTTCCCCACTCATCCTGACCTTTTCACCTCCTACCTATAGAAATATTGTTATCATCTGAGTTAAGTTGATGTTTACAAAACAATACACGTTCCCAGCGGAGGTTGGTGACAAGGCATGTACAAAATATGACACCCACCTGAAAGTATTTTATATTTCAAAATACAATAGAAAATAAATAATTGTTTAGCATAAATAAAACTAAAGTGTAAAATAAAAGGTTTGTATTATGTTGTATTTATTTATAATTATATTTATCATGATAACTAGTTTCTAAGACCCGTTTCGGTGGCCACATGGTCTAAGGCGCTAGTCATACATTAGACTAGACTGCCGAAGATAGGGATATCGGGGTACAATCTCAGTTGGGTGCACTGAGGGTGGTTTTCCTTAACTGGTTTTTTCACTCTTCCTCAACACAAGTGCGGGTGCAATTTTCTAAATTAAATCTTACTAATCTCCAACACATTCTTGTGTAATTAGTGCATAGACGTACAGCCCGTAAGATGCGGTGCTAAAATAAAAACAATAGTTTATAAATCTGTTTATGACAGTTTTATTATGACAATACTACCCAACCTTGGAATAAACTCAAGTGATGGCATCTTGAAAGAGTAGAATATGAGATTACTTTTGCCAGTCCACCTAGAATAATAGAATTCAGAATGAACTTAATCTAAAACATTACAATATAGAATATGTGATAACAACATTTTGTTATAGGCATTTATATACACAACACATTCTATATACTTCAAATAAACTATCAATAAATCTAGCTTTTAACTAAATAGGCGCTTCATTTATGTGTACCGCTTAGAGTGGGATGGAAGGGGGCGCGAGAAAAGACCTGTGTTTTTGCAGTTTTTATGGCTAAACATATTTTGACTAAAATAAATAAAATATTGCTCCAGTACAAACATAAAGTTTAATTTTCTTCACATGTTGATATCAACAGTTCCTTAATATCTATTATGAGCATAGCGGCATTAGATGAGAAACTTTTTAAATTATGATAAAAAGTTGTCATTAAATTCCTGGACACCCTTAACAGCTAATCAATAAATTTTGAGGTAAATTTGAAAAGAAAATTAAATTATATGTTTGTACTGGAGCGATATTTGATATATTTTGGAAAAAAAATTTTAGCCATAAAACTGCAAAAACACTGTCTTTTTTTTAGCATTTACTACTTCCATCCCAACTATATAATATAGTTTCTCCAGAAGATCCTAAATGACAAATAAAAATGAAACTTTATACACGTTTTATAGGATGGACCACGGAACAGAACAGAAAGATATTTTTAATTTTCAAATATTGTTTTCAATTATTTTATTTGGTAGATAAATATATAATTTATTTAGTTAATTTTACCTTTATCCACTCCTGCGTAGTAAGTGACATAAATTTACTTCTTTTTACAAGCAAAGCCCAACTTCTAAGCACTTATTAATGGAAGGAAGTATTTGGTTAGGATGGTTAATAATATAATCAACGTATCGTAGACAGACATAAAAACTAGGGTTAGGGATGAGAAAAGAAGAAATTTTAGGGAAATGTAATCATAACTGTGTAGAGGGAGAGTGGAAAATACCCGAAATGTATCCGTCAAAGAATTTAACCCCATTCTCACCTCCATAGGGAAACCAGACCTTCTGAGAGTGACGACTTGACCTGCTTGTCCATCAATGTGGGCATATATAAAATATTCGTCGTTAAATTTCTATATACCTATTACTCATTCACATTTATGAAGCAGCATTTTTAAAGTGTCCAAGCTATTTTAACATATAAATTATTTGGAATATTATTTTTTACTTCATAAAAACAGAAATTAACCTTTACATCTAAAAAAGATATTTTAAGAAGATAATAATATGTATACGCATAGGAAATAGCTTCGCTAATGTGTAAGGGATGAGGACGGTTAAATTTAAAGGAAATATCACCGCATTTGCGTGGAAGGAGATGGTAAAACTATTTATTTAAAACTATCTTCAGAATACCCGACCGGGATTCCAACCCCGGTCTCCATGTCATTAGCCATACAGTCCAATCGGAAAGTGGCTCCTAAGAGTATAGACGTTCCGACCAACGAAGTGAGCTAATTAATATATATTTTTCATTTAAAACCACTATTGCACATTATTTACAAGAAACATTTTATATTAATTACGTACTTTCTCTCGACCCCTCTTGAAAGGAGTATTGTGATCATGAAAAAATCTAATTCAAAATTTTGACGAATATTGACGTTTCGTGACCCCCTGAAGGCGAAAAAGTATTTTCACGATGCCATCTATCTGTATCTAGAACTTAGAACCGGAACGATTTTATCAATCGGGCTAAAACCTGGTATCTAGTATTTTAATAAGGTTCCCATAGGGAAATTTTGCAATAAGATATCTATACCTAAAATTAATGGTAGATTACTTAAGGATTAATACAGAAAACATCGAGTTTCTCCAAATAAGCTCTAACGATTTTAATTAAAATTTGTATTTAATCACTGAGTAACATTACAAACAAAATTGTGCATCTAGCTTTTTCCGGGAAAATGACTTAGAATGTACTTTACAATGAGGATATCTACAATTTTGATCATTTATATCTAAATCCTTTGAGAGAGTAAATAACCTGTCATTGCAAAGTTGTAGGATTAGGTTTTAAAAATATAAAACATTAAATTGAAATCAATTTTTGAAAACCAATAGTTTCTGAGGTATTGACAAATCTATTTTTTATATTGAGTTTTAATAAATTGAGAGTTGATTGTTATGCTTTCTTTTTTATGAACAAAGATGTTACTTTTATCTCAATACGTTTCTGTAGCAGGAATATTATTTAATTTATGCTCTTTAGTGGAATGTTTCTGCAACAATCTTCACTACTTGGCTACGATATTTAAGTATATATTCTCATTTTTAAGTAAAGGAACGATAAAGTATGTATGGTGTATGATAGAATTTATTTTTTCCATAAAACCATCAAATAAACCAAGCCGATCTCCTCCATGAAAGGTTTGTCAATTCACCAGCATGGTTTATGGTGGCAACCTCAAGCAATCTTTATATCTTGGTGCAACGGTAACTCGTGGTCTTACTTGAGTGCGAATAACAATGTTGTGGCAAATAGATCACTGTAATTTAGCTATTACCTTTTTTTTTTAACGTTTCATTTCTCCCTCTCTCGTCCAAGATTCGCGTGCCATGTTTTCATATCTCTTTCCTCACGGCCCATTAGATAACCGAGCAATCATCCCCTTAGTAAGAGCAACTCAGCGAAACAAAGACACATTTTGAGACACGGCCTAGTTGAGTTAATAATTTGGGTCTTCTCTCAGTTTGGAGAGCTCTTAGTTAAGCGATGATCTGTCAATACGTGTACAGTTTTAGCAGGATACCCCGCTGTCTGTCAGTCTTGGAACGTTTCAACTAATAGTTCTTTGAACGAGATACATGGCTCTCTCCATGTTATCATCGTTACTACAACCTTACAAGTAGTTGTGTGAAAAGTAGACCTCGCTTTTTCTATCTTATCATCGTTAATGCAATCTTACGAGTTGTTCTGTGGACAGTAGACCTCGATTAAGATAATGTATTTAGGTTTGTCTGTGACTAGTAAGATGTTAGTTTGAATCCTAGCCTATTAAAACGAACTTTAAAAAAATTCCACTCTACCTAAACGTAAATGTGGGCACATTTCATAAAATTCCACCTTCATTATTATTATCTTACTAGCTTTTGCCCGCGGCTTCGCTCGCGTTAATGTAGATTTTATCAATAAATTCAGGTTGTCGATTGACACAGGGAATATGACAATAAAAACTATGAACCTATTGAGGTTGTTAGTCAATAGAGGTAGAGATAAAGAAAAATAAATGGTACGGCGCACCGCACAGACTTTCTCTCTCTTTCTATAAACTCGTAAGATTTCTGAACGGAATAATGTACATTGTATCATCACCACTCCACATAAGAACACGCATAAAATAATATACAATGATATAGAATCAATGAGAAAAGAGGCGCATCTTTGTCCACCTAAGAACATTTCAAACAGTTTAATGTCTTCCACAAGGGTCAACACTTCGTATTAAAATTTCGATTTCTGGTTAAAATTTTAACATTTTATAAGGTGTTGCAGATCTTCAAGTCATCGCATTGATATTTAATTATTCATTTATACATTTTGACCAATAAAAAATGTAAATATTGACTATTGAGTCTAAAATGGAGATAGATCATTGCTATGCAAACATTTCTCCTAAGAGCTTTAAGGAAAAATAACATACTTTTTTAGATACTTATATTTAATTACTCTATGGCATTGGAGAATTATTGCGTTAAGACTTAAGTAGTATATGTTTACAACTAAAGCTCACAAAATTGTATTAATATATTTGCAAATATCTCAGAAACTGTTGCTTTTATAAAAATATATGTCAAATAAAAGTTTTTTATTTCTAATAGTCCTACAATTTTGCAATGATAAGTTGTTTAGTTTCTCAAATAGTTGTGGAGATACGGAAATTAACGCTTCTGTAAAGTACCCTAAAAATCATTTTCATAGGAAAATGAAAATAGCCAGTTTATTTATAATCTTAATCAACGCCTAGATACGAATTTTAATCAAAATCGTTTGAGCAGATTTTGAGAAAACCAAATTTTTCTCTTTTCGCCCTTCAGTAAACTACCCTTAATTTTAAGTTTTTATAGACACACAGACAGACGGCATTGCAAAGACTATTTTTTAGGGTTCGGGGGGTCATGAGACGTCGACATCCATCAACATTTCAGGTTAGTTTTTTTTACGGTCGCAATACTTAAACTTTAATGTCCAAAAAGTTAAAAAAATTATATAATTGCGTATAGATTGAAAGTTATTGATTTTATAAAAATATGTTTCGGATAAAATATCTGTATTATAAATATATATACATATTTGTAATGCTAAGTAATTTCATATCTCAAATAGTTTCGGAGCTATTATAAAAAATGTTAATTTACGCATCAGACCGGAGCCCTTAAAGCCATTTTGCCGAAATATTGAGAGTAGCCATTTTGTTTGGAATATTTATTAATGTTCATAAATGAAATTTAATCAAAATCGTTAGAGCCGATTTTGAGAAAATCGACTTTTTCTCTTTTTTCCCTTCAGTAAACTACCCTTAATTTTAGGGGTAGATATCCAATTCCAAAAACCCCTCGGGGCAACCCTATGAAAACCCTAGATATCAAGTTTCAGCTCAATCGGTAAAATAGTTTAGGCTCTAGTTGGAGGTACAGACATACAGACAAACAGACAGACGGAAATTCAAAAACCACTTTTTCGGATTCAGGAAGTCATGAAACGTCAAAATTCATCAAAATCTCGAGTTCGATTTTTTTGACGATCACCATACTTTCTCTACCTATAAGATAGAGAGAAAGTAAAAATTCAGCCTAACAATGAATATGAGAGTCCACCTTTACAATGACGTAGATTCAGGACATTACAACATCGCAACACTCCGATAATTTTTCTCAAAAACTAAAATAAGGTCAAATTTACCTTGAAATTTACTATTTTTGATTGATCTACAAATAAAGATATTCTGAAAATTGAAAAATGACACCTGGACACGGGAATCGAATCCGGGACCTTTGACTTAGAACACCAATGCTCTACCACTGAGCTATCCAGGAGTCGTCCTGTAATTAGGGTCATTCTTCACTCATATTTTAAGGCAGAGTCTATGATGGACGTGCGGAACTCTTCAGCTTTATTCACGAGCCATCAGATAACGCAGCCATCTTCAACTCGGCAGTTGGCTTGTTACTGCCACTCGTACAAGCTGACGATTTCCGCACGTCCATCATAGACTCTGCCTTAAAATATGAGTGAAGAATGACCCTGGGGACGGGTCGACTCCTGGATAGATCAGTGGTAGAGCATTGGTGCTCTAAGCCAAAGGTCCCGGGTACGATTCCCGTGTCCATGTGTCATTTTTCAATTTTCAGAATATGATATCTAGATGGTGAATTCCTCTCTAAAATTAATAACAGCTTCGGCTATTTGATTCCTTACAAGCAAAGAGTTTAATTGCACAACCGCACCAAAGCTATAAAATGTGTCTAACTCAGAACATCTTAATAAAAAATAAGCGAAGTTACTCCAATTATAATGTTTTTCACCACAAAAAATTAAATGTGGCCATAACATTAATTACAAATATAATTATACTATAATACAGCTAAAACTTGTCCTCGATTGAATTAATTCAAACAAGTCTAAGCACATGTACTGTACAGTTCAATGTTCATAGAAGTCTTATTTATCATGTAGTAAAGCTATTATCAGGTCATGCATGTTATCTGCAGTGGTCACTTTTGTAATATTCATCCAGTCCACCTCATTACACCATATCCCTATCTTGAGCTATTTCTAGCCAGTCTAACTCATTACACCCTATCTCTATCTTGAGCTAGCTCTATCCAGTCCACCTCATTACACCCTATCCCTATCCCTATGTAGTTCTAGCTAGTCTAACTCATTACACCCTATCTCTATCTTGAGCTAGCTCTATCCAGTCCACCTCATTACACCCTATCCCTATCCCTATATAGTTCTAGCCAGTTGAACTCATTACACCCTATCTCTATCTTGAGCTAGTTCAATCCAGTCCACCTTATTACACCCTATCCCTATCTTAAGCTAGTTTCATCCATTCCACCTCATTACACCCTAGCTCTATCTTGAGCTAGCTCTATCCAGTCCACCTCATTACACCCTATCCCTATCTCTATATAGTTCTAGCCAGTTGAACTCATTACACCCTATCTCTATCTTGAGCTAGTTCAATCCAGTCCACCTTATTACACCCTATCCCTATCTTAAGCTAGTTCCATCCATTCCACCTCATTACACCCTAGCTCTATCTTGAGCTATCTCTATCCAATCCACCTCATTACACCCTATCCCTATCTAGTTCTAGCCAGTTGAATTCATTACACCCTATCTCTATCTTGAGCTAGTTCAATCCAGTCCACCTCATTACACCATATCCCTATCTTGAGCTAGTTCAATCCAGTCCACCTTATTACACCCTACCCTATCTTAAGCTAGTTTCATCCATTCCACCTCATTACACTCTAGCTCTATCTTGAGCTAGATATATCCATTCCACCTCATTACACCCTATCCCTATCTTAAGCTAGTTCCATCCATTCCACCTCATTACACCCTAGCTCTATCTTGAGCTATCTCTATCTAATCCACCTCATTACACCCTATCCCTATCTAGTTCTAGCCAGTTGAATTAATTACACCCTATCTCTATCTTGAGCTAGCTCTATCCATTCCACCTCATTACACCCTATCCCTAGCTTAAGCTAGTTCCATCCATTCCACCTCATTACACCCTAGCTCTATCTTGAGCTATCTCTATCCAATCCATCTCATTACACCCTATCCCTATCCCTATCTAGTTCTAGCCAGTTGAATTAATTACACCCTATCCCTATCCCTATCTAGTTCTAGCCAGTTGAATTAATTACACCCTATCTCTATCTTGAGCTAGCTCTATCCAGTCCACCTCATTACACCCTATCCCTATCCCTATCTAGTTCTAGCCAGCTGAACTCATTACACCCTAGCTCTATCTTGAGCTATCTCTATCCAATCCACCTCATTACACCCTATCCCTATCCCTATCTAGTTCTAGCCAGTTGAATTCATTACACCCTATTTCTATCTTGAGCTAGTTCTATCCAATCCACCCTATATCGATCATGTTCATTCTAATTTTGTCCTCACAATCTACGTCTAGGTCTTTCCAATGGTCTCTTCCCATTGGGCTTACCAGTTAATACTTTGAACCAGGCCCACCAGGGGCTCAAATCTGGTCCGGTACCAGGGGCAAAGAGGGGGCTCCCTTCTGTTTGTGATACTTGACTTCAGATACGATGAAACCTTGTTTGTATTGAGGGCAGCAAAAAAAAGGGGTTTGTTTGAGGGGCCTAGGGACCATCCCTCGTCAAATGTCTAGAAAATATTTACACTGGCCTTCATCTAGATTATTTTTAAATTAGACTCTTCTATAAACGATTTGGAATGGTCCTTCTCCATAACCCTTTTGAAATTTGAATGTCCCTGGAAGCTATTTAGAGTGGAATTCATCTATAATTTAGTGCCTATTATAGAAGCTATTTGAGTATTCTTTCCCCAACAAATTTTTAGAAAATTTTGTTACCTTATAAGCTATTTGGAGTGTCCTCACCTGGAAAATCTTTGAAAATTAAATGTCTTTTTAAGATATTATAGTGGGCCTCTTGCAGCAAATTTGAAAAATTGTATTTTTTAGAAGGCGTTTTGAATAATCTTCCTCCAGAAATTTTGATGATAAGATATCTCTAGAACCTATTTAGAGTGATTTTCTCCAAATAAATGTTGGAAAATTGTATGCCTCTAGAAGTAATTTATAGTTTGATGAAAGTCTATCTTTGATCTTCATGTTCGAGATTATCAGAGGGTAGTGAGATAAATCCAAAAGGGAGCAAGTTTATTCAAGGGGAGGGAGGCGTTTATTTCAGTAAGAGAGCAGATAAGTTATTTCTAAAAGGATAACGCCCCCCACCTCCCTGATCCACACACAAAGTCTTGACTTTGGTTTTTAGATAAAAAAATTTCAAACTTCGTTTTCACTTTTACGAAAGAAAATTACAAAAGTACAAAAATTAAAACGTGACTTATGTTGAAGTATTTAAATGGAATTTGATCTACCGCTCAACCCCTCTTTGTGTGCCAGATTTAGTTTAAGTACAAAAATTATAGACACCGCGAAATTTCCAAACACTTTAAAACGAAGAACAAGACTAGGCCAAACCAATGATGTAAATGTGACCAATGGCAGTAAGTTCCTCCGTAGTAAACCCCATCTGGTGGGCTGGGCATGTACTGTTCTTTAGTATGGAGAGGCATTTTATTGCTTGGAATTCAGTATTTTTTGGTATTTTTTTATCTTCTAATTTTTTTCTAAACATTTGAATCTGGATATTGGGCCCAGGCCCCTGGAAATCCCGGGTCTGACACCATGGTACCAATAATCCACCCCTCGTGGCAGGCCTGACCTGAACACAGTTAAAGATTATTCCATTCTCGCTGCATGTCCTTGCCCACCGTAATCTTTGAGATTTGACTATCGTAACAATGTCTGGTCATTATAATATTGTATGTAACTTAGCACTATGTAACCACATCCAATATCCACTATCTTAATCTCCCTTTGAACCAGATAAATAACGTTCTAATTATCTTTTACGGACACACTACAGTTCTTCTCGTCATGTAAGGTACTAGACCAAGTTTCAAAACCATAAATAACATTCTATAAAACTATTATTTTGTATATTATGATACTAAAATACTTTATTAATAATTTGTGGATAGGTTTGAATTCATAAAATACCCCCCCC
>CABFWO010001057.1:23814-106716 GCA_902155825.1 Timema genevievae | reverse complement strand
TCCTTAGAACTGCTTGTTATTTGTATATTGGGAGATTGGTTGACTCCCGAGACTAGACTATAGTCCTTAGAACTGCTTGTTATTTGTATATTGGGAGATTGGTTGACTCCCGAGACTAGACTATAGTCCTTAGAACTGCTTGTTATTTGTATATTGGGAGATTGGTTGACTCCCGAGACTAGACTATAGTCCTTAGAACTGCTTGTTATTTGTATATTGGGAGATTGGTTGACTCCCGAGACTAGACTATAGTCCTTAGAACTGCTTGTTATTTGTATATTGGGAGATTGGTTGACTCCCGAGACTAGACTATAGTCCTTAGAACTGCTTGTTATTTGTATATTGGGAGATTGGTTGACTCCCGAGACTAGACTATAGTCCTTAGAACTGCTTGAGATTTGCTGACTACCGAGACTAGAATGTAAATATGGTTCTTATAGGTGTTTGTTATTGGTATATTGGGAGATTGATTGACTCCCAAAATTATACCATTAAAAAGGTCTTAAATGTCAGATTTTTCTATCGTGTAAGAAACATAAAGGAAATTTTTCAAATACTCAAAAGCAAAGTTGCACCTCTGAGAATAAAAATCAACAAAAGTGATTTCTCAATCTAAATACGTTTTCTCGAGTGACGTATGTTGAAGTGAAGCTCTGCTCTGCTCATCACCATACCCCCCCTCTTCCTCTCCAACCCTCCCCCCGAGTGTGCGTTCGTATCTGGACAGGAGTCGTCGTGTGTATCCTGCAGGATCAATAAGGAGGTGTATGCTCTGGTTGGTACCACTACTCGACAGCCTCCCTCTCTCATTGGTCGACACAGCACCAGGGCGAGGGGGTGAAGAGTGGGTTCATGAAGGCAGGGGGAGTGGGGGATGGTGCTCCTTAAAGATGATATCTCGGTTGCGGGGGTGGAGCCGCACTCTACTCCAGACTGCTGCAAGTAATGGAAGACATGGAGTCTCAGTTTCATAGGAAAAGCCTTACTAGATAGCTAGAAAAACTAACAGATCTACTTACACTTATTAATACGGCAATTATTGCCAAAACAATTAAATAGCATCTATATTAAGGTGGTCAGATCGGTCAGCGAGAAAATATCAATCGCTTTCATTCCACACGGCTAAAATACGATGGTCTGTGTCGTTTTCTGGAACTAGTTCTCTATTCTGTCCATGCTTATACTCCCTTTTGCATTACATCTACAACCACCCTTTGTCACCTATATAAGAAAGAGATGAAAGAAAACTACAAAATTTATTATCTCAATATAAAGAAGAAAGGTCGCTGTTAGTTCTCAAATATCTTGAATTTTTCTGTTGTGTGCCTTTCAAAAAATTAATTTATTGGTTAAAAGAAGGTTACATCTAAAACCCTTTTTAGTCAAGTCTAATTTCAAAACTCCGCAAATATGCTAAAAATATTCGTTGAAAATGAGTTAATGTTACATTTAAACACATTTGTTAATAGAGTAGAGTCTTGAAAACTTGACTTAATGTGGACAGAGATGGTGTCGAGTTATTGAAATGTCGAGTTTTACGAATCAACTGTATTTAACATGCGCTTTCTAAATCGACTGATTATATCACCACATGACTTCTAAACTAACTTAAATTTAGAATATACACAGCACCCAGCAACCAGGCCGTAAATTCATCCCTGGGAAAGGGGGAACATAATATCACCAATGATACATTTTTGAGCCATTCCTAGAATTGAACACTAGACTCTTGAGCATACACGCTACCAACTGAGCTAAGATATCACACGACCTAAGACTATTGCTGTGTTTGTAAAATACAACCTAAACATAAATTTGAACCCTGGAAAGTCTATTGTAGAGTCTATGTGTATATCATTCCAATCTCTAACAACCCATTATATCCAGTTTCTCAACCATGATAATTTGACAGCGCGGTGAATCCAAGTAGTTAAACTTGCCGCTACTAGAGCGCATTGGCGTAAGGCAACGATGCGAGAACTTTTTTATTAAAGTGTTTACTGTTTATTGTCAACAGGACTGTAGTTAAAATTAGTTGAGTAATTTGTTACATGGAAATGAATAAGGGTGTAACATATATGCATAGTGTGAGCCTCAATTGGTTGTATATTATGATTCCCTTCTCGCCATTACAGGAGACTTTATGTGTTCATTGTCCCGGCACAGATTTATCTGATTGCCAAACCCTTCCTTCACCTCTGACAAGATGTGTATTAATCACAACTTGTGAATGTGAGGAATGCCAGGCCACTACCGTGGTTCGGATTCCACGTTAAACTGTAGGTCCTCCATTTCATCTCACAATCACCCTACCATTGCACATTTAGCGTAAGTGCGTATAACCCGAACGGGTAGTAAGACGCGGTGCTAATAATAATAATTTATGTGTTCATTTTACCGTATTTTTATAGCCACAGTAGCCATTATGTTTGATGGAGAGAGTTTTTATTCTTAAATTTCCACGCCCTTAATCTAAAAAAGAAGATAACTTTTGAGGGCCTTACGGGGCTGGTGAGTGCTGTTTTATTCGTGCGTTAAATGTCTCACACAGGTAGAAATAAACCATAGTACCTATATCATTGCCACAACTAACTCTGACCTAACCTATTCAATTTACATGGCATAGCTAAGAGATAAGCGAGATTTTTGGTATTGTTTAATTCTACCAGTCTCAGTGTATCTATGTAAATTAAATATTGATGTTTTTATGATATTAATAAAAGTCTTAAAATGACTATTTTTTTAATTATATACTTATAAACTGGAACTAGTGCCAATATTCAATAGTCCAAAGGATAGAATTTTAAACATAAATATAGGGAACATATATTAATAAAATGAAGAGTTTATTTCTCATTAACGTTACGCGATATTTATCGCACGTAAAGGTCTGAAATTTTATAAATTAGTAGCCCCTGTGCACGAACATGTGCAATTTGAAGGCGGAATTTTAATTTTTTTTTTAATATTTTCACTTTCTACCCTGTTTACTCTTTTCACTTTTTATATCTTTGTAGCTCTTTTTACGGTTTAACCTTTTTACCCATTTCATTCATTTTACCTTTTTAATCCTCTTTACCCTTTTTTTATACTTTTTAACCTTTTAGTGACTTTATCAGTTTTTAAAAAACTAATTGGATTTACCTTTTTACTCTTTTTTTACTTTCCACGCCTTTTTTTTCACTTTTGCAACTTTTACACACCTATTTAATCTTTTTACCCCTTTGACCCAAAAATATTTGTCTGGGTATAGGACGGGTAATTAATGTAAATAAATGTAAACATTTTTAAAAAAGGTCAAAAGGCCTAAGTAGGCTTAAAAGTAAATCTAATTAAAAAGGGCAATAAGGTCAAAATTGTAAAACTGGTAAAAAATAAATAAAGGATAGATGATAAAAAGCGCAAAATTAAATATAGTAAAATTAAAGGGGTAAAGGGGCAGTAAGGGACAAAAGTGTAAATCGTATTTAAGGGTAAAAAAGGTTAAAAGTTCTAAAAAAGGGAAAAAGAGCAAAACTGGGCTAAATAAGGGCTTTTAACAAAGCCAATCAAAATTATTTTAGCATTTTCTTACCGCAATTATTCAGTTTAACTTTTTTTACCTCATCTATCCCGTTTCCCCCATGACACTTTTAAACCTGTTTAACCTTTTTAACCTTTTTACACCGTTTAACTTTTTGTCCTTTTTACCTTTCTTGCTCCTTCTACCACTTTTTACCCATTTTACCCGTTTTATATCTTTACACTTTTTACATTAATGGTAAGGTTGTTTCTTTTTATCATTCAAAACATAAAGGATCTCATCTCAATACTTATTGACCTACATTGTAAGCTCAAGTAGGGTACGGATAAATTATGGGCACCTTAACTAAACCAAAAAAATACAAAACATTATTTTCAAAAAATTAAAAATTATTTAATTTTATGCACCATATCTTGTTACCTGTTCAAATTATCCATTTTTATTCACATTAATGTGGTTGGTATGATTAAAATAGATTGTAGAGGAAATTAATTTGCATTTGCGTATGAGGGGAGAGTAGGAAACCATTAAAAATAGTCCCATTCTCCTCAGTAAGCCCAGCCGGTATTCGAACTCTAAACTCCCATTCACCGACAAACTATACAAGACGAGCCTGCCATTTAATCTCAGCGCTTACTGACACGGATAAAAACTGATTTTAAATGTTGATCCTGGTTACTCTTCTGGGGCAGCGGTTCTCAACCTTTACAAGTGAAAATACAGCTTTCACACTTGCAACCCCCGCCCCCTTCCGTTCCCACTCTCACCCCCATTCCCCCCTACCCCCCTCCCTCAATACATGATAAGAGTTGAGCTTTAGTCACCGTTAACGGTATTTAACAATTAAGAAGTGTGATGAACTCAGAAACGGTTATTATTGTTTTAAACTGGAATTTACCAACAATTTTATCAACAAAACAAGCTCATTTCAAGGATAGTATAATATTTATGAGACATAATGAGTCGATAGTTAAGCGGAAATAAATTACCAATTCAGTTGGAATCAACAACAAATTAGCTTGTTAAGATGTTGATACATGTGTTTTATTACTTCATAATGAGAATGATTTTAGATAAGTACGTAAATTTGTATGCTCTTATTCACAAAACGCTGTAAATTATTCACTTTGCTCATAAGGCCGTGTAAAATGTTTTTTACTTCAATATTTACGTGTTATTTTATTGATAAAATAGATTGTGACATCGCTTATATGATTAGTCAAATATGATATTAAAACACATTAAAAATTTGGTCTTCTACAAAGAATATCCTAAACTTAAACAAAATAAGCACGCCTATAAATTGTATAAAAAACAGTCAAATTAAACAAAACACAATGGAATCAGCCCCCAAGTAAGGTATACCGAGTGGTCGTCATATGTTGGCGAATATAGTTTCAACATTTGGGGATAAATAGTATCGTGTGGACAGCACAATGAACCCTCTGGCCCTTATTCTCAGTTTTCTAAACCGGAGCTGCTACTTCTTTATTCACGTAGCTTCCTCATTTGTCCTCAGGAGGCGGAGTGTGACCTCGTTTCAGCCCCAATGCTTCACAGATACATTTTGTAAGCGCCGGGGATTGAACCCGGGACCTCTGGATCTGTAGCCAGGAACTCTGGACACTAGTACACAAAGGTGGCCAAACAAAATATAGGCTAAACATAATTAAATCTATCATATTTACAAATAAAACAATCAGAACGGTTAGGTAGAAATATTATTGTGAAACACCCTTAAGATGCGGCAGAAGGGAGTGCAAGTATATTTACAGTTTTTATAGAATTGACATTTTTTGGCCAAAATAAATCAAATATTTCTCCAGTAGCAGCGTAGAGTTTAGTTTTCTAAACATACTAATATCAACAGATCTTGAATATTTATCAAAGGTGTCCTGGAATTTTATCAAAACATTTTCTCTTTATTTAATATTTTTTGACAAAATTCCAGGACACCTTTGATAGATATTCAAGATCTGTTGATATTAGCATGTGCAGAAAACTAAACTCTATGTTACTACTGGAGGAATATTTGATGTATTTTGGCCAAAAAATGTCAATTCTATAAAAACTGTAGAATGACTCCCGCTCCTTTCTGCCGCACCTTAAGATAATTTAAATCGAGTTCACTTTAAAGAAATGATTTAAAATGTGTTTGCTTACATAGATAATGTCTGTTTGAAAGCGAGACACTTCCCCAAACATATGCTATGGAATGTGAATCCGACACCTTAGCTCAGTCGGTAGTGTGTTTGTCTACTGAGCTAAGGGTCCTGAGATCCCGGCATGGCCGAAAAATGTATCATTGGTGAAATGTGGGTTTGCCCTTTCATAGTGATGAATTAACAGCTGGGGACTAGATGTTGTGCCTGTCCTGGTATTAAGTTATATATTATAAGGCATATGAATCTACGACAGGCCTAGCAAGCCAGTAATGGAAAATATATGTCTTGAATAAAAAACTGACCCCGGCCACAGATTGGAAACAGTGATGGGTGTAAAATGTTATGGAATGTACAGTACATCATGTACTTCATGAATGTATCAATGTTCTAGACGAGCATGTAGCCAGCAATACATTTAAACTATAATTTATAGGTTTGAGCCCCTTTCAAGACCTTTCTTCCGACGTTTCGGGTATAGTTACTACCGCCATCATCCGAATAAATGTCTGAAACGCGGCTCAAGTCCGAAGATAATAATCTCAATTCAAACAATGACCGCTAAAGACAAATGTAGCCATAAGTCCTACAGAGTATTCTATATGGAGACTATTTATAAAGAGTTAAGTTAATTGAATTCACGGACCTCTTCAAATAACTTACCAAGTTAAGAACGAATGCTATAGGCAGTATGATACATAGTACTGGTGAGGATTCCTTTTCAATAATACCAATATGAAGTTTGATTCAATTAAGTGAAAATGACAACCTGGACACAGGAATCAAACTCGGGACTTTTGGCTTAGCATGCCAAAGCCCTACAACTGAACCATCGTGGTTTGTCTCGTGGGTTATGTTTTTAGTTGTTGTATTGAGTCTAATTGAGGTAACCGGTGAAGGTAAAAGAAAAAAGTAATTTGTTTATTTTAAAATTTATGAAAACGCACAATGTTATATGACTTCAAGGCCTAGTTCCAAAGGGTTTAGGGCTATTATATTATTTTCTGATAAGTCAGTTTATAAATGTATATATTATTTCTGTTGCCAACATCCCTTTTTCTCAACTAATACAAAACCTTTAGCGATGAATAAGGTATCAGTGGACAGGATTTTTTTACCGACTTCTGACATAGCATACTCAGTTTACGTTAAAACACATTGTTTGTTTAAAATTTAAGTTAAAAGAAAAATCAAGATTCAAGATGATTGCATTCTAACATCAAATATTGTATACAAAGAGGTATTGTAAATTGTAAATACTTCCAAATTAATAAACTCTCTTTGCTATTTTGTGTATACACTACGCTGAGTATTTAAATTAACAACCCAAAAAAAGACTTTTTTTTAGGGGTGGGGGGAGGGGAAGGTTGAAAGTGCGAAAGTTTCGCAAAGGCTTACTGGTTTATCATTTAAAGTTTGTCAATGTATATCAACATGTAAACTAGAAATCGAGATCCATTTCGGTGCTCGAATATTCTTGGGCGTCACTCTCGCAATATACCGGGTTGACGATGACGGGAAGATCGTGGTTCGAATGCTGGTAGGGTGTACTGAGGTTTTTTTTTCTTAAATGGTTTTTCACTCTTCCTTCACGCAAATGCAGGTAAACATCTTATAGATTAATTATTCTTTTTTCCAAACCCATTTAGCGTGATAAGTACACATGCCTAAACCTATACAGGTATTTAGACATGTTGCTAAAAAAAATGAGAGAAGCTACAATACCAAAAGCAACAAACAGCAAAATATAAATATGAGAGTATTAATATGACACATTCTGCATCGTATAGACCAGCAGCTCACAAACTTTTTGAATCACGTAACACCCCAAAAATTTCCTTAATTCGGAGTACCACTAAATATTTACTAAATCGATACATTTTTAATGGTGGGCATGTGAATAATAACAGACTGCGCGGCTGCACCGACTATCTGAGCTTGGATCAATGTTGACACCCCACCAACCACTGTTTAAATCTGTTTTATTTTTGGTTAAACTTGGTTTGATGAGGACTTATCTTTATATAACTTTAGTTTGCTTGTTTTGTTTGGCTCCTCATGGCGTACCACCAGGAATAAATAAACGTACCACTGGTGGTCCGCGTAGTACAGTTTCGGAACCACTAGAATAGAATTTTTATAGTAGGCCTACACAATTTTTTTTATCATAATAGGGTTTTATATATATATGCTTAGCCTATGTAATAGTCCCTGAAGTAAAAACACATTTTTGAAGTTAAAAATTTCGGTCCTATATTATATTTGACTTAATTATCATAAAGAATGTTTTATATTTTGAATACAAATTTAAAACAACGACTACAAACTATTTGAAATGGTCTGAAATGATTCCCTTACACGTACAGTACGTTGTCAAGCTGCCAGCCCTGATATATCCGGGTGAGTAGGGACAGAGGGTGTGTGTGGGGGCTGAGGAAGGGAAGAGGAAGCCCGCGAGAAGGGGGATAGACACCCCCCTACCGCCTCTCTTTATATATGGTTACCATGGCAACAACGATCTGTCTGTAGCAACCGCTCACGCGATCTCTTCTACTTTTATTTTTTTATAGCATCACCATTTCCATTTGCTCGTCGTGTGGTTAAAAATGAATTTTTAACTATTTATTCTCAAACTAGAGAATTTTTTTGCAGCTGTTTATCTATTACATACATATTTTTTAATTAATGTTTTTAATTAATATTATTTATTTTTATATTTACAAGGAATAGTTTTAAAATACACGTGGAACCTTGATATAACAACTTTAAGGAAAATATAACTATTATTATTATTATTATTAGCACCACGTCTTACTACCCTTTTTTGGTTACTATTAAACTAATTTAGTTGACTATTTATAAACTAACAATTTTATATATTTAAATATGTTTGTCAGTCACTCAGTAAAGTACATTTAATTTTAGATAAGGCTTGAATAGTATTAGAGTTAACTAATACTAGCTTTGTAATTTTTTAAAAGATTTGAATCCTCAACTCCCAGCTACTGGCAAATTCAAACTATATGAGCTTGCTTGATATTTCTTTAAATAGGCTACAATAACAGACACACACAATAACGAACCTTTAAAACGCTCTTCAGTGGCTGCATTGTTTAAAGCGCTACTCTCGCAATAGACTAAATTGCCGAGGGTGGTTATATCGTGGTTCGACCCCGGCTAGGTATACAAAGGGTGGTTTTCCTTAAATGGTTTTCCACTCTCTTTCCACGCAAATGGGAGTATACTTCCTCTTAATTCAACCTTTCTCATCCCTAACCCATTAGCCCCATTAACCTAACTACTACATGGGCGTATAGCCCGAATGGGTAGTAATACGAGGGGCTAAAAAAAATTAAACGATTATTGTAATTTTTAATATGAGTGCGTTAAATCTCGTTAAAAGTCCATTTTCTGAACGGACTGATTATATAAGCACACGACTTATAAATTAACTTAAACCTATAACGGACACAACATCCAGTCCCGAGCCGTTAATTCTTCACTGTGAAAGAATATACCACATTTCACTAAAGATAAATTTTTCTTCCACTCAGGAATCGAACCCGGGACCTTTAGCTCAGAAGGCATACACGCTACCGACTGGGCTAAAGTGTCTGACAATACAAAATTATATCGTAGACCCTCGAATGATGTCACAAAATTAAACGTTAAATTTTTGTATTCAACTTAACAAAGGGACGGTAATTACATGATAAAACTTGATGCAGCTAAATAAGAAAGATGAATATAAATGTTATATTATTTTATACCATTAATATTTACAACCCTGTAGCTAGGGTGGTGGTGAGGGGGGTGAATAAAAAAGGGTAAGTTAAGAGGCGAGTCCTGCGTAAAGAAAGAAAGAATGTTTAAAATCCCGTTCACGATTCACGATTCTTCCTAGTACTCCTCCATTATTATGATCAGGTCTAGCAAAGACCATGTAATCAATGTAATCAACTATATAAAACTAGTTTTTTTTTGTGACGTCTCTCAGTTTTGTTCTTTCCCTAAAAAAAAATATATAAAGAAATATGCCCAACCCAAGCTTGTTGTTTTTTTTATTTTTTTTTTGTTAAGTTCCAGCGCACTCACGCCTTTATATTCTAAAACATGGCGGCACAATCTGAAGAAAACTGGTGTTGACCTCGACGCTTGGAGTAACTTAATTGTGCTTTTGTGAGACCAACAGTTTTGGAGCTTGGAAATCACTAAGACTATCCAAAACTATCCTAATATATTTTTTTGAAAAAAGTTTTAATTTTATAAGAGTGGTAGTTATAATGTCACATTTATTTTACTAAAGAAAAATATTTATTTAATAAAATATCTCATAAAAGAGTTGACATCTCCTTTGATAGAATGTGTCTAGGCCTACATCACATTTCCTACAAATTTTGACTAGTAAAATTATATGTGGTTACAAAAATGGACGCCAATCATATAAAACATATTTATGAATGAACTATGAAACTTTAAAATATTTGGTAACCAAAGAAGCTCCTCTAATTAAAATAATTACACTATACTATAGCTTAAGTGTGAAGTTTGTCTCTTCATTTTGTACAGTTACATTTTTTTAAACTGATTTTCATGTATAGGTTAAACTTAATGATTCCGCCATTTTATTTGATAAAACCCTAGAACATGTTCTATAAGGTAGATATTTTACTAAATATTTTAAAAATAACTAAATTTGATGGATTGTCAAATTTACATAGTATTTCTTTTATCAAGGAATTTTATAAGGCGTACAACCCGAATGTATAGTAAGAGAGACAGCGCTAAGAATAAATAAAAAATAAACTTTTACAAAATAAACCTGATGGTGTAAATATAGCCCTGATGAAGTCTAAACTTAGAAATGTAAAATTCCGCGTGAAGTGTCTTTGAAAATGAGCTAATTTTAGCTTTCCATAAAAAAATTAATTTATAAAACTTGAAATTTTAAGTTTGTATCCCTATATTATAAAGATAAATTTTAAATCTAAACATGTTTTGAATTAATAAAAACCTTATTAAATAATAAGAAAATTCTAAAGATCTATAACGTGTTTGAGTATATTGGTAGCTGGCCTCCTTAATATGTTTAACTAAGCACGTATTATTAACTCTAATAAGTTAAAGAGGAGTAAGGTAGAGTTAAAAGTAAATTTAGTTCCATTTACTTACGTGAAAGGAGAGGTAAATGAAATACACCCAATGAAGACCTAGATTAGAGCACCGATATTCCCATCTTTGGCAAACTACCAGATGAGGTTGACGCGTTAGACCGTATTCTCACCACAGTGGATATATTTTAGTTTCAACTTTAAGAAATGATTAAAATAGTTTGATTTGTATTGAAAATTGTTCATTATTTAATAATGATATTTAATGAAACACATATACCAGTAGGCACGCGAATAAAGGCGTTAGGCTCATTTTGTCTGGTTTGCTAGTGATGGGGAGATTGGGGTTTGAACCCTGGCCGAAAATAATGAGATATCCTCCCCTGAATGGCTTTACAATCTCGCTCTACCCAAATGAGGGTACAATTCCTTTATATTTTACTTTTATTAATCCTTACCGTTTAGTGTAAATATACGGATATCCAGGGTTGGTGGTAATACGTGGCCTCTGGTAGCTGAAGAGGTGCTTTTGTTGACCACAAGGAACGCTTTAGTGAATAATAATAGACTGATAATATATTCTCAAAACTGATTTTTTTATGGCTACGCGTCTTAAGAGTCCATACGAGCTAACCGAAAACTATTTATAAAAACCTCCATGGTATCAGTCCGCAAAGCGAGCTATACCGAATGAACTGTCGCCATCTGTTGGCAAAGATAGTGCCTACATTTGCGGATAGAGGGGGTCATGTGGTCAACACAACGTATACTCTATTCACGGTAGGAATTACTCTCTGAAAGGTCTTTTTTCCTACCAAAATCTAACTATATAATAGCTTTCTGGTAGGGAAAAGGGCCTTTCAGAAAACAATTCCTACGCTGAACAGACTTTACCCTACAGCTGTTAATCTACGTTTTCTAAACCAGAGCTGCTACTTCTTTATTAAAGTAGCTCCTCATTTGTCCTCACCAGGATGACCAGTTTCAGATCCATTGCTTCACAGATAAATTTTGGAAGTGCTGGGGATTGAACCCGAGATATCTGGATCTGTAGACAGGAAATCTGACCACCGGATCACAGAGGGGGTTTACCGAAATCTACACCTTAGTTTTATTCTACAAATGGACATTTAGAGCACCTTTTAGAAGGTATCAATATAATTTATATGCCGTGGTCAACAATGATAACTCTTCATCATAATTATTATTATTGTTATTGTTATTTAGAGTAGTTGTCTTCTCTATAATAGCAACCAGTTCTTCCGCCCAGCCATACACATCTCGAAATATAGAAGACCTATGAAGCTGAAATTTTGCTGGCAAGTAGTCTCAAACCCCAAAGAAGGGTGCAGGAATACATAATGATCCGTAATTACAAGACTGGGGCGGGAGAGGGAGGGGGTAGAAAAAAGTCTAAGAACTCTCAAAGCTCAAAAGACCTAGGAAATTGAAATTTTTCAGACAGGTGGCTCCTGACCAAAAAGGGTACAGGAATAATAGGTGACCAAAAATTTACATGGGGGGTTCCCAAAAAACAAAAAATTATATATAACAAAAACTTATTTATAATAAAATATTCAATTGAGGAACAGTTTCACACTTTTATTAGAGTAAATATTTGACCTACTATAGAGTCTTTAATTTAAATGAGCCACCCAAATTTTGGGGGTCGCTAAAAATTATTCCCCCTCACAGTCATTGTCTCCCAAATATCAATGTAACATCTTACAGGAACCGAGATAAAACAATTATTTTTAACGAGTATTATACTAGTTGATAATATTTGTCAAAAATGGCAGCTGAGTATAACATGACTTGACATATGAATACGTGAAATTGAATATAGTAACATGTCAGCCAGATATTTCCACTCGTAAGAAAATTGCGCTACACAATAATTATAGTACGCAGGAGAAGAGAGGTGAAAATTTAATAAATCTCATTTGTATATTTTGAATCACATATTACAGTGTAGTAAAGAGAGATGATATTAATTTGTAAATCAATCAATGCACTGTACTATGAAATTTAATAAATTAATTTCGTAGTACATTAATTGATTCACAAATTAATAATTCGTCTTTGCATAAAAAGTAGATGAAAGCACAACTGTGGGAATAACAGCGTGTAAAAGAAAACCTTCAAGCCATCCGGTCGAGACTCGAACTGAATCCGACATCCTGGACCAGATTTAAGCGCGCGCGTGAGTCGAGCCAACACTGCCAGAGTTCTCTATATCCTCCCCACCACCGTCTAATGAGAGTAACAGTTTGACATTCAGTCAATATCTTCCCCCTCTCCCATTAGAACGTTTAACACAATGGCTACTAACGATTTAATACAAGGGATGAAAATGAGGAGGTTAGTTTGGAGGTAATGAAGCTGCATTTGAGAGGAGAGAGGCTAAGAAACTTCCATTGAAAATCACACGTATAAAAACCCACCCTTATCACTTCCTGCCGAGATTAAAGCACCATCCCTCTTCAACAAGGAAAATGTGAATCTAATGCCTTAGACACCTTGGTCCCCACCATGGGTATAATATAATACTTATATTGCCTAGGCTGTTATACGCACCCTATATTTATCCCTTCCTTTGTAATCTTGCGTTCAAATTGAGAACTACAACATACACTGTTTGTGGCCAGCCTTGCCCGTTGTTGAGAACATCCAGTTAGAAGCTCTAAAGAGCATGCATCACAGGCCAATCAACTAACTCTGTGATGCAGTAGGCTAGAAATCGTATATTTACACGAACACTATTGCACGTGGATCATTTCTGATTAAACATTGATGGAGATAAAGAGTTATTATATGTTCCTAAAACCAAACCTTGTTGAAATATTACAAGTTATCTAGATAAAAACTCCACTGAAAATGTCATTTTTGACCATTTTAGAATGGCTTCACAGCTAAGCATTGCGCACAAATGTTCATTCTGTCATAATAGGGACATACTGTAGTTATTAGCATGATACTTTTTTGCTCTATCACCCATCGTCAACACGGAAAATGTCGAGTAATTATTCAAATATGAATGCACTCCACACATTTCTGTCATATCGTAGGTATTTTCTTTTCCCTTTTACTCCCATACCTCGCGCGAGCTGGGAGCTGAGTTGGGCCTGCTAGGATGAAGGCTCTTAACTTCAGACTCTGGCTTAACGTTTAGCTCAAGTATGGACTCACTTCAGTGGTCACGTGGTCTATGGCACCATTCTTACAACAGACTGGTTTGGTTCGGTTTGGTTTGAATTAATGTCATATACATAAGGAGGAATGGGGTTCTAAATGTTATTTATCTCTGAATTTTCTATCTTCTTTATATTCTAATTTGCGTGCATTTATTCCCAAAGCTATCCTCTCCAATCTTGTCCCATATTTTAAGCCATTAATAACCTGGCTGTAAGCTTACTACTACGACTGCTACTACTACTACTACTACTACTACTACTACTACTACTACTACTAATTTGTGACACCAACGGTTCATAAATCGGTGATATTACCGGCTTGATATGCAAATATAAATACTCCCTGCATTTGCGTGTCACCAAATGGCGGTTGATATATACTTTTTATAAGTATTATTTATTCAGGATCTTCAAATTACAAATTTATATAAATACACATATATAGATAGTCTCGTCATACATAGACCATTCCTGTGGGGCTCTCGGTTGTAAACGACACAAGTACACATCGCACCTATTGAAGACGCTGTCCATTTTATCAGGGACATTTCCTTTTATTCTAACTAAAACTTTTCTCAAGGATTTACAATACAGCCTGGGGAAATACCTTGTTTTATTAACAGGAGTATAAAATAACCCCTGCTCCCCTGCCTGACATTTATGAACATGGGTCGAAGAATATACCAAAATTGAAGTATTCTATCAGGGGAACATATGCTGTAATAATTTGAATAAATCAATCCTTTAATATATTATGCTACGAGTCAGACTACAACAACATCAACAACAACAACTACAACTACTACTATTACTACTACTACTACTACTACTACTACTACTACTACTACTAATAATAATAATAATAATAATAATAGGTTCAAGCTAATTATCATTCCAATGAGTGATTCCCAGTTCATTAAAGGTTTGTTACAGCCCCTTTACCTCCGTATTAAAACCAAATCTAAACTAATAGTTCATGTGTATTAAATACCAGTTTAGTTACGGCCATATTTAATCATTTATCGGCCACTTCTTCTCACATGAACTGACTATAAATTTATCACTAAATAGTCAGCACAGTGGCGGTGAAACCAGAGGTGCAGGGGTGGCTTTGCCCCCCTGGGAAGGATTTGACCAACCCCCCCCCCCATCTGGAATAAATCTGCACCACCCCTAGATATATTTCAAATCATCTGATATTATCAAATATGAAGCTGAAAGATGGCCTTAATTGAAACTCCAAATAACTTCTAGATGTATTCAATTTTAAAAAAATTTAACGGAAAGTAACATTCCAAACAGCTTTTAGGGATATCCAACTTCCAAACATTTATCGGGGAGGTGGAGGTAGTGGTAGGGTTAGGGGGTTATGGGTTAAGGTGGAAAGGCAAGTCCCAAAAAAACTATTTTTTTAGTTTGAATCCTCTGATAAGAAACATACGAACTGCGTCCAGATAATTTATAATAAACAAATGAGCTACGTCCCAATTTTTTTTAGTCATCAAACGAATTGCATCCCAACTTGTTATGTTACCTTCATGATTTGTTCCATTAAAATTCAAATTTTCATCCACCACGGTCGCTCTTCGGTCCCACTCCCACTTTCAAAAACAGCGGAGGAACTGCATTCTTTTTTGGGAAAATTGGACACTAAGGGGAGTAAGGAAAAATCTTTTTTATTAATGAATGATAGCGAAAGAAATATTTTTCTTTTTTTTACGGTATCAAATTTGAAGTTTTTGAAACAGCTTAGCGTCATTTACATGGGAGTTTTCCATGATATCCTCAAAACTGTATTTGCAATCATTATAGGTTGTAAAGATGACATACGCACTCCTTTGGTCTTCTTTTTGCTTTCAAACCAAACCACAAATACTTACACTGCATCTCTTCAACACTTAATTTTAAAATTTCGTGACTATGGTTTGGACTTTGTTCTATCTACAGTACGCATTGACTTTTAAGAGGCTATTTATCAAGCTATGGTAAGAGTATTATTACTACTACTATTATTATTATTATTAACCGTTCGGGTTATACGCACTTACGCTAATGTTCAATTGTAGGGTGATTGTGAGATGAAATGGAGGACCTACAGTTTAACGTGGAATCCGAACCACGGTGGAGGCCTGGTATTCCTCACATTCACAAGTTGTGATTAATACACGTCTTGTCAGAGGTGAAGGTAGGGTTTGGCAATCAGATACATCTGTGCCGGGACCGAGGATTGAAACCCGGACCCTCAGCACAGAAGTCTGACACCTTACCCCCAGACCACCACAAACCATCAAAGGTTGTAGGTTTCATTTAGCCCTGAGTTGGTGGAGGAAAATCCAACAACTAAACCTTACTCAATAGTCTGAAATGGGACAAATTTTAAAATACTTTTTCGCACTACCATTCCTGAATCCTGGCTACGTGCACGACTGCTTTGCTGATGACCTCATGGTGATCCATCCTGAAGACGACAGAGTAAGAAGCTTTGCTGACTACATTTTAGAAATGTACTTAATTAAAAATGCAAAATTATCCGCCCCGCGTCTTGACAGATCAATCTCTTGCTGTATCACACAAATTGCTGCAAATCTCTTCATTCAAAATAAATGGAATGCTGTATGTACTCAGTACACCCGAACATTTTTCAGTCTATAGAAGTGTTGAAAAACGTACAGTTCGATGCCTGTGTAAAAATGCGCAGCAAAGGAAAGATACGACGTAAATTGGTACACAAAGAAGCCTTCATGAGGGAACCAATTTTTAAGTATGAAACTAACTTAGCTAAATATTTCGATTTAAATTGATCAAAAGTGTATGTTACAAAATATTTACCAGTGAACAAAAAGTAGACAATCAGTGTTAAATGCAAATATATAAAAAGTATCAAATTTTAAATTATTTTCACCAGGAAAATTACATTATATACTCATTTTTATAAACTTCGAATTATGAAGGAAAAAACCAATATCTCGTTGTTAATTTGATTTGTCATGACCTTTAAAATAAGAGATTTAAAAGCCGGTAAGAATTTGGATTGTTGAATTATAGCATAAAGTAAACTTTTTTTAAAAAACAGGGACGCAATTCATGTAGCAGACTTTTTAAAGAGGGACGTACTTTGTGTAAAAGAAGTTATTTTGGGGCGCAGTTCAGATGCAGCTTTCCTCTCTTCTACACAAATAAGGCTACGCCACCACTCCCTTCATAACATTACAACGTTATTCAAATTCCTGCCTCTGCGCCGCCAGAAAAAAAAACTATACAGGTTTGACGTCTTAGTCCACGTGACGTTATTAGAAATATAATATTAAGAGGGATTAGGACAACAATTTAGAGATATTTCAACTTAGTTCTCTTGAAGAAATATAGCTTCCTATAGTAGTATTTTGGTTGGAAGAATCTTTTAGAAAATGCAATTATATTTGTTTGCTCTTAGAATTGATAACATAGATAAATAGATAATATAATATTATTAGTGTTTGTTTATTGATATTGATAATACCTATCAAAAATGGTGTGTCGTGGAGTGTTGCAAGGGAAGCAGACCTTGTTAAAACTGTACCTGTGATATGTTATCACCCACTTGGGCCCTATTTGACCAATCGTACGTATATACTCTGCTCTGCATGTCTCACACGGTAATATATTCCCCTCGATACCTTACCAATGATTATTCTAATGAGGGGTGTGAACAATTCACAGGTGCAGTCTAAACTAATGCTGCTTACTCTGGCAACACTTCACGACACGCCACTGCCTATCAAGAGTGACCATCATTTTATATCGTATGAATAGTAGACGTGATAATAGATCAAGTCAATCGTCCAGCTTTCAAATAATATTATTTCTATGATAATTGGTGAGAATAGATTTAAATAAAAATCATTCCGAGTGGAGCACGAGCCTCGTGTCGTTGTCTGGTGTTCTGACCGCTCGTCAGATTATGCGGAGACTGCACAAGTAATGGCGGTTGAAAGATAGATGTGTTTTGTTCGGGTATTGTCAGAGCTAAGGTCCCTCCTCGTGATCGGTTCGTTTTATTGGAGAGTAGCGGGTCGTTATGGGAGGAGCCAGATCCGGTATATCCATAGGGAAAATATTTCTACAAGTACACTCTCTGTCTTATTACTGGGGAGCAGCGTTTTTTCTCAGCCTTCAGCTGCGTGGCAGGTGCTTGTGGGACTGAGAGCGGCACTCTTGTCTTCATGACGCCGTGAGTTGAGGTAATAGATGCTCCAGTTTCTATAGTTTGACCATTTTAAGGAATAGATCATCTTGGCGGTCGTAGCGCAGTATACTTGCCTCAGAACTCAAGGCTCGTAGGTTCTAAACCATCTGAAAGTCGATGAATTTTTACCAAGTGGTAAAAATCCGTAGCACAACTTCCTTTGGAGGGGGAGTAAAGCCGTCGGTCCCATGTCGATTGTGGTGAGTAAAAGAACCGTGGAAGGTAGGGCCTATGTGAAAGTACCTTTCCGGCAAAATTTGTGGGCTCTTTCTCACTCGCACTGAGAAATCCATTGGGTGGGTAGGCTGATAATCCGCTACACCTGAAATAAACCCATCATGGAAAAAACAAAAAGAAATAGTTGGAGTAGGCCTATCAAGGCTTCGTTGCGGCCCTGTACTCTACATCAGTGGTTAAAGGAATGCAGAATAATAATTAATAACAATGTTAAGGAATAAATTGTCCAAATTTGGTCCATTAAAATTATTTTACTGATTTAAAACGTGCATTTTGTGCTACATTACAAAATATAATCTATAACCACCACAGTGGCATTTAAATGCATCCTTGCTTGGTGTCACATTTTATTAAAAATCACAGATAAATATATCGATATTAGTTAATACGCTAGATAGCTTATACTTAAAAAAATGTTATTCCTACTTGTGTGAATAAATAAGTAGCTTAACTTATGGGTGGTATGTTAATTAACTATATCTTCAAAATTACAATAACACAGAATTTTGCAAAAAAATAAGTTTAATAAAAATAACTTGCAAGACTTGAATGGTGGTGACTTGCCTTCTCCACCCTGACTGGTTAATGTAATACCCCCTTGACTGCTGGTGATAACAATACCCCCTTGACTGCTGGTGATAACAATACCACCTTGACTGCTGGTGATAACAATACCACCTTGACTGCTGGTGATTACAATACCACCTTGACTGCTGGTGACTTCCCACCTTGATTTGATGTCTACACTCCCACCTTGTCAATATATGGAGTTTTCTATGGATTATACTCGTTTGTGCACTCAGTTTTATGGGCTGATTAATGTGTCGTCTCAAAGATAGTTTTTAAAATGTACTGGTTGATATTTTTGATTTGGGATTGTCATGGCTATCTTGATATTGTACGAAAATAAATTATTACCAGCAAACCCTTGTGAAACTTTAGCACATTCAACCTTCCGCTCCCCCCCCCCCTCCCCTCCAAAAAGATGTAGTCTTTTGTTGGGTTGTTGAAATTAAATACTCAGTGAAGTGTATACACAAAATAGCAAAACTAGTTTATTTTCGGTAAGTGATACAGAATATTGTTAGATTTTTCTTTTAACTTAAATTTTAAACAAACAACGTGTTTTAACGTAAACTGAATCTGCTATGTCAGAAGTTGGTAAAAAAATCCTATCCACTGATACCTTATTCATTGCTGTAGTCTTTATATTAGTTGAGAAAAAAGGATGTTTACAACAGAAATAATATATAGGATGGTGAACATCATAATTCGATATAGTTTTAATATTTGTCTGTCATGAATTATTCGAACATTTCCAAACATCCTAGAAATATAAAAACAGGCATTCCGATATGTTTTAAGACAACGTTCTATAGAAAAGCCCAAAAATCTAAAATGTAATATATCTGTTTCAAAATAGCGGATCAAATTAGGCAGGAAACGTTAAAAATGAATAATTCCTTTTTCTAAACTGTGAACTGTTACAGTCCTATGTAATTGTAATTAGTTTTGCCCCTCTAATAACCAATTATTTATTCTGTGTCACTCTTTATTTAAAGAGTTCAAATATTACTTATGGGCACCCTAGAGAAGTTATGATTTATCTTCAAAATAAATGTCAACTTTTAACAAATGTTCAGATTATATCTCTATTTTGTCTTTGTGTATTAGTCAGTCCACTTTTAGCACTTTAACACCATTTAAATCAATCTTTAAAATATTAATCCTTTGATTAATATTTTAGCTAAATTTACGAGTTGGTTACTCTTCCTCGCGTTTCATTTTATATACTAAAAAAATAGCGAAGTTACTTTATACATTCCGTGCGAATAACGGGTACATTAGCTAGTGTTGAATAAATTATATCAGAAGAAAGATGATATGAGCAATTTTTGATTTCATTTAAATAACAGAAGAAGGTTAAAATATTAATTATATGACTTTTGTATGGTTGGAAAATTCGACAAATTCTGTACATTCAGGGTAAAATGGGTGATTTCAAGGTTAGAGACCACGTGTACTGAGGCCTTGATCTTGTCTTGTCTGTATTGGTGGTGACGAGGAGGCCAGGGTTAAAATCCCTGTCGGGTGAAATCAGGGTAGATTTTACTAAATTGTCTTCCACTCTCCATTCACGCAAATTAGGGTACATTTAACATAAACTCAACTTTATTGATACATAGCACATTATCATTGTTAATACATAGACATACAAACTGAACGGGTTACTGTTGGTGACCAAAAAAAAAAGTACAATCAGAAAAGGAAAGGCTAAGCAATGTTTCTCGTTAATTTAACTTATTCCACGCAAGGTCGCCGCTATTTCAGACCACTACGCGTGTAGCCATGAATATTAATCAAGAACATTAATATCTCTAATTACACACTATTAAATAGGTTCAAATTATTTTAGCCATTGATGATTATCTTTGGCAGATAACTATTATAAAAGTTATAACCATTAAAAGTCATGTTTAAGACATTTCTTCTAAGAATGTGTTTGGAAGCATAATATTGTCTTTTTACGAGATGCTAATTTTAAAATTAAATCGTTTTGGCAGATGAAACTGCAGGTTGTGTAAGATGACAACGTCCTCTCGTCTTCATCGGGACACCTGTACTGGTTGATTATACTAAATAATTAGAGGAAACACCTTTTTTTATAATCGCTATTTAGATATGATGCACGGTCACAGTCTTTTTAAAGTAATATAATACGCTGTACGAATATTAAAAACTATAATCCAATGAATCTTTCATACATGAAATAATGCAATGAGATACCAATTACATAAATTGATGCAATCTAAATTGAATCGATCTATCTAATCCTCTTTGCGACTGAATTGAAGACTATAATTTTTTTCACAAGAAAATAACTCTTGTCTATAACCAAAATAATAGGTTATGTTTTATCTGGTTTTGTGAGTGGATTAAACCAACTTCAATCAGAAGAAAGGATAAAAACCCACCTTTAAAAAAATTGTGTATTAGATAAGATATTTAATAGAAAGAATCTATCTATTATTAGTCGAGCAGTCCATAGTAAACCTAGTTTTGGACGTCTTTCATTTTCCTCAGCCCTGAGTGTCTTCTTTTATTTTTTTGTTTCTGTTTAGTTGATAATATTTTCAAATATACGAGACACGAAAGAAACAAAATAACCGCTTTCAGTTAATGTGTACCTTATATGCTGTCATCGCACTGTGATAAATAGAAAAAATTATAAAATTATAGACGTCATTAATTTTTATCCTAAAATCACGGAACATAATTTGTGACCAAAATTAATTTCTGGTATATTATTAATTTTAAATTTACGTCACATGTTATTTAAGCTACGATTTGGAAGTTATTGAAATAATTTAGTAAAACAATGGGATATATTTCCAGTCATCTACTTGTATTAACTCAACATTCAAAAAATACAACTATTATTTGAAAGTTTATAGGATTCTTCATTGTTGGTAATAAATCACCTGAAATCAAGAATAAACCTTGTGTTTCAAGGATATCCGATTACTGAGAGAAAGATGAAAATTCTATACAACTTGTTTTTAAAATTAAAAGTTTAGACATGTTTTAACATAAATGTATACAAGGAGGTAAGCCATCGCTTGTGCAGTTAATTTTAGATGACTAGCGAAGCTTAGAAGTTGGAAATTATATTTAGTTATGGATATATTCACATCAAACATCATGTTTATAAATTAGAAATTGACACCTGGTAATGGGGATCAAACCTAGAATGCTTGACTTACCACACCAACGATCTATCGCTAAACTATTCAGGAAACATCCCGTGCTCAAAGTAATTATTTATTCATAATTTAAGGCAGAATATTTGGACGGCAGAATAAAGCCGATGCCCAAGTCACCGGTGACTTTGGTATCAATGCTAGCTGATGTTTTCCACACGTCCATAACAGATTCTGCCTTTAATTATGAATGATTATGACTCTAAACATGAGAAGAATCCTGAATAGCTCAGTGGGAGAGCATTGGTATGCTGTAGGAGGCAACCGGGCTCGATTCCCGTGGTCAGTTGTCATCTGTCAGATTTACAAGTAAATGGATAGGTCTATCCTAAACCTTATTGGGGAGAATGAAAAGAGGAGGTCTTAGATTGTTATGGGGAGTCTTCAGTCCGGCTCTAAAGGCTTAGAGACATCAATAATAAACTATTACTAAACCAAGAAAGGGTTAGTATTCTTTATATTTGTAGAGCTATTCTTTTATTCGTGTGCTATAGCGTAAGCAATCAACTGAATAATTAATATGAGTGATATCCTCTAGACCTATGAAACGCTTCGGTGGCCGCAGGGTCCAACGCGCTACTCGTGTTAAACTAGACTGCCAATGACGGGGATATCGAGGTTCAAATCTCAGTCGGCTGTATTAAGGGTGTTTTTTTTTCAAAATAGTTTTCCACTCTCCCTCCACGAAAATGCAAGCACACGTTCTCTTAATATAACCTTCCTAATACCCAAAATCATTAGAGTAAGTGGTATATAAGCGTGTAGCCCGAACGGGTAGTAAGATTCAGTGTTTAGAAAAAAAGGCCTATGATATAAGTTATCAAATACGTGACTGGAAGGACAAGGCTCGAATCTCTCGGATTGGAACAATAGGGGTGGTTTTCCATGTATGATACATTACTGTTGTTTTATCATCCCTTATCTACATTGATAAGGATTTATGCACCCAGTTAAGAGTCGAACAACACAGTGCAGCCCACGGTTACTGTGGTGCAGCCTAAGGTCGGACCACTCCTACCTGTGTGCCGCGACGTCCCGTGGTGAGGCTAAAGAACTGGGGGCGGGGGGTAGCGATTATCCCCCGCGTACCAGCCGTCGCGACGCCGTTCCGTCACGTGACAAGCCGTCATTCAGCCGGGTCGTTTACCCTCTCAACCCCTCCTTACCCACGGTATACTCAGCTAATCATCTCAGAGGGTGTTCGTAGCTCTTCACTAAGATTACAGGAAGGGATGTCGCCATGTCCCACGATTAAAACTGCCGACAGACAGGATGTTATAAAACTGGACCAACAAAAGACGCGAGTGTTTGATTGATTTCTCTCTTGCTGATGTTCAGCAACTGGGGGGTGCATTACGTGCATTCGAGAAAGGGGTAGATTCTTTTTCTGTGTCATAGCTACAAGACATAGCCAGATTGAGATTCTAAATTACCCGCCTCGGTGGCCGCATAGTCTAACGTCCAACTCTCGCAGTAGACTGGAATTTCGATGAAAGTGAGATCGAGTTTCAAAACTAGGTCGGGTGTACTTAGGGTGTTCTTTCCAAAATGGTTTACCAATCTCCCTCCACGCAAGTGCGGGTACACTTTCTCCAAATATAACCTTCTTAACCCTTAAACCAATTAGCATAATTAGTACATAATTGTATAGCCCTAACGGGTAGTAATACGCGGTGCTAAAATAATCTAAAGTAGGTAGCCAGTATGTCGCATCATAAAATGAATGACAGAGATCTTGACTCCTCCCTCCCAAGTAATATATTTTTGAGATTCTACATAAACATTGAAATATGCTATTCCCTCTAACTGGCACTTTCCTTTACCACTCCAGATTTCTTTAATTAATTTATGGGTGTTAAAGAGAGGTTATAGTAATTATAATTATCATTTTATAGTTTTTGGGTGGAAGCCATTTACCATATTCATTAACAAACTTTTTTTTTCTAAAATAAACATGGTTGAGAACTTTCTCTGGTATTTCTATTGTTATAAAAGTCACTTTAAAGTATTTATTGAAGTCTAATGAGATTTTACTAAGAAATTATTAGAAAATTCTAATAACAATGGCAGTCCCGTTCATATAACAATTAATATGTTATAGAAGATCCCCAACAAAGTTTATTGCGAAATAAAGGTTTTGTTGATCAAAAAGCGTTCCAAACAAACAAACAAATCTTATATAATATATAATATATAATTATAATTATATATATTATAATTGTAATATATTATAATTATATATATAATATTATTATATAATATTATATAATATTATATAATTATATATATAATATTATTATATAATATTATATAATATTATAAAATTATATATATAATATTATATTATATATAATATATTATAATATATATTATAATTATAATATATATTATAATTTATAATATATAATATATAATTGTATTATAATTATAATTATATAATATATATATATTATATCACTATTTAATTACCTATTTTTGCACACCGTGTTTCTGGACTTAGCTGTATCCTCAGTTCAACACAGCATCCAACTTTTTCTAAAAATTTATGTGTAGAAAATTGATCTTTATTATATTTCTATGTGATCGCAGGAAAAATGAGATATTAGAAAGTGTAAGATAGAAAAGAAAAGGTTTGGCCGATTAATATATTCACAAGGCAAATAAACTTTATGGACTATGTTATGGACTAACGCCACCAATTGGAGAATGCCATTGTTTATTTCTTAGCTCAGAGATATTTATTTTTTCCTCACAATTGTGGTTGTATTATTACCTTGACATTTTTATGGCAGGTGTCTCATTTAGCCTCACTCTTTCTGGCGGCTTCAGCAGTGACGTAACACCAACAACGTGTACCATGATGCAACGTTTGATAACAGGCTACTGAAGGAAGTACTTTTTCTTTTACTAAAATTAAACTTATTAAAATGCATTTCAAGCATATTGTCATAGCGTAACTTAAACATTTAGGTACAATTTGCTTAAAACTTATTCTAACCAAGTCGTAATCTCAAAATCCTAGGTTCGATTGTTGGACCAATCATAGCAAATTCGTCAACACCGTTGGGAAAAAAATTAATGACAAGGCAGTTTCTAGTTTTTAAAAGTAGTAATTGATTAGTTTAACAATAAACGTGGGCGACACCTGTTATTTAAAGATAAACAGTAAAATGTAGTTCTGGTGCCTTATATAATATTATTATGAACTAGATCGGCATAGCTTGGAGGTAGACTTTTATAATTTTCTATTCTGCAAAATTTCTTACAATGTCCTTGAAATGTAATTCGCGCGTTCATTGATTTTTAACTGATAAAATATTAAGTCCCGACAACCTTTCTTTTGACATTGATCTTTGCAAACAGTTATCTATCTATCTATCTATCTATCTATCTCTTTCATACAAAAGTGTATATTATGTCAGAACTAGTCTCGACCTATTTTATGGATCTAAATTGACAAATGAATAATTCAATAGAAATCTGTACCTGAAGAAGTGCAACCGCTATTTAAACTAGCATTTTTATCGAAAGTTGAAAAGGTCACCCCATCTACCCACTGCCTCCCCCTCCCCAGACGTATCTCTGGAACCGCTGGAGCACATGTTCGGGTGGAGGTTCCCCTTGAGACTTTATCCTAAAAGAATTATCCTCAACCCCTTCAACTTCCTCCCCCTCACCCCAGACTTATATCTGTAACCTCCGAGACTATGGAGCACATGTTCGGGTGGGAGTACCCATTGTGACCTTATCCAAAAAAAATCCCCCCCAAACCCTGCGACCCCCTCCCTCTTCACCAGACGCGTCTAGCTTGGTATTGCCTAATTTGCTAGTTAGGTTTAATGTTTTCTACTTAGTCTAATATAGGAACTAAAACAAGCTAAATATAAATATGTGGGAAAGCTAATTAAGAAGATAAATTTGTATAAATATCAATCTAGCTAAATCCATTATTGAATAAATATTAGTTCTTTGTAATTTCATACTATTTTTAAATACCAGGAGATATACGATCCTATGCCAGTAACTCAGTCGAGATCACTCAGTAGTTATATAATCCAATGCTAGCAGCTCAGCCGAGATCACTTAATAGCTATACGATCCAATGCTAGCAACTCAGCCGAGATCTCTCAACAGTTACACAATCAAATGTCAGCAACTCAGCTGAGATCACTCAACATTTATATGATCCAAAGCTAGCAACTCAGCTGAGATCACTCAACAGTTATATGATCCAATGCTAGCAACTCAGCCGAGATCTCTCAACAGTTACACAATCAAATGTCAGCAACTCAGCTGAGATCACTCATCATTTATATGATCCAATGCTAGCAACTCAGCTGAGATCACTCAACAGTTATATGATCCAATGCCAGCAGCTAAGCTGAAATCACTCATCAATTATACGATCCAATTCCAACAAATGCCTTCTGTAACCGAAGCTTAATTAAGAACCTGGGATAATATCTATCAAACATGACAGCTGCAGATCACATGACTTGAAGTATCAATAAGAGAAATTAGTTTCATAAACTTTATCTAACTGCTAGATACTCTTCTCTCTATCATGTTCTAACAATATTTAATTCAAGGAAACAGGATGAACTAAGAGGTTAGGGCCAGTTGCCTACTGACTCTCATGGCCTGAGATAAAGATACAACTGACAAGAGTTCGTTAGCGAGCTTTACTCTGACCCAGTAGATCATGTTTCAAGACCTGATTGGGTGAACTGTGAGCCTTATTTCTCATGAAGTGGCTTATCATCCATACTTCAAGTTAATATTAATGCGTTTCCTCAAATATAACCCACCAAACCATTATGCCCTCAGATTAATTAATGTGAGTTCCTGTAAATCGCGAAAAGAACGAGGACAGATAGCGCTAAAAAAAAAGAGCTACGCCCTATCCAATCTAAGGGGAAATAATGTTTGGAGCCTTCAGACGTGATGGTAGGGAACAACTTGAATGATTGAACCAGCATTAGAACCGATAGAGGCTATAAAATCACGGTAATAAAATAATTATCTCAGTGTATAGGGCAGGAGTAAGTTAAAGGTCGATCTAGCAGCAATTTTCAGTCGATCCCGTATGAAAACCGTATCTTCCCGAAAAGGCAAGCTTACCTTGCATTAATCTACTATGGTACAGCTTATAAGATGGGACCATAGTGTAATCCGCCAAGATAAGACTTTTACCTAGCTTGGTTCCACTACAGTACAGTTTAGAAGATAGAACCATATTGTAATCCGTCAAAGTAAGACTGCTAATTGGCTTGGTTCCAATATGACCCAGCTTGTAAAAAAGGGTCATAGTGTAATCAGTTAAGGTAAGTCTGCTACCTTTTAGGATGAAAGTAGAGTATATTTTATTTGATTTATGTATTTTATATAAAGGCAGAGAAATAAGTACTGAAGGAAATATTGAATTTAAGGAATACATACGAGAGGTATAGAAAAAAAAGAATTTACATTAGAGTGTAGAAACGAAGGGTGATCGTGAGACCTTTGATAAATGTTAAAGTCAACCTGGGCCCACAAATTTTGTTGAACTTTGGTATAGGAGCTTGGGATCAAATCCTGACCCTCAAGATCAGAGCCAAGCATACGCATTGAACTATAGTAGTGTGTAATGACTTCTTAACTATGGGATATATTTTCCTTAGGAGTTTTGTTCATAGTCATGGACTCACTTATGCATGCTTACCGTGTTCCTCTAATTTTGTGGGACTTATCTCAAGGTCATAATATGCGTGTGACCAAAATACCTTTTTTTTTGCAAATATTAATAAAATTTTGTTTCTGTAGATTTGGCTAGTTTAATTTTCTACACATTGTATTCTCTATAATTATTCTTGAACATTTATCATGAGAATATTAGTATTTTAGCAGGCACATTCTAAATTCGGTATAGGACAAATGGGCGCCGCCATCTGGGTGCCGCGAACTGGGCGAAGCCAACTGGGTGCTGGCAAGACTGGGTGCCAATACAACTGGGCGCCATTGTAAAAACGTAAAGTTTGTTTTTTAAGTAAATACTCATTTTTGGAGTTGTTCTTGGAATAATCATAACAAAAGAACCTTAATAAAATTTGTTTGTATTTATAAAGTTAGACTATTTGATACTAAAAAAATTAAATGGATAAATGTATGAAAATACCTAACCTAGCCTAACCTAACCTAATTTTAGTTTTTTGACAATTAAAACACACATTTTTAAGGCGGCACCCAGTTGTCCCAGTACCCAGTTCGCAAGCGCCCAGTTGGCCGCGCCCAGCTGTCCAGATCCGTTCTAAATTAGAAGAGAATTCCTTGTATAATTATGAAATTCCCATAACTAACATGCAAGAAATATTGATATTATCATTTGTGGAAAATTAAACCAATAAATAAACAATAAATATATACTTTAGCCAACAAAGTTTTTTAGTAAAAACTGTAAAAAAATAACGGATCTTAGCTCAAGTTCCATTTCCACGCAACCTAAATAAATAACTCTTTTTTATGTATAATACTCGTAGGCCTACTAAGTTACTTTAGCACAAAGTAAAACTATTTACAATAAAACCAGAGCTTATAGTATTTATTTTTATTTATTTGGCACCGCATCTTACTAACCGTTCGGGCTACGCGCTTAATTACTAATAACGCTAATGGGATAGGAATTGGGAAGATTGAATGTAGAGGAAGTGAACCCGAATTTTCATGGAGGGATAGTGGAAAAAATAGGAAAAACCACCTCCAGTTCACCCGACCAAGATTCGAACCTCGATCTCCCCGTTCTCGGGAATCTAGCTCAACATGAAACTAACACGTTGGCCAACAGTGCCACTGAGGTGGGTCAGCTTATAGTAGTTTATATCAATAGCCACCCTCTAATTTTAATAATACAGTACTATTATTTAACTCAAATAATTATTTTAGTTAAATAATTCTAATAATCCTTCTTCTTTAGGTGGGATGGAAGTGGAAGCGACAAAAGGCCAGTGTTTTTTCAGTTTTTATGGCAAAACATTTTTTTGACCAAAATAAATAGAATATTACTCCATTACAAACATAAAGTTTAATTTTTTTCACATGTTGATATCAACAGTTGTTGAATATCTTTCATGGACATAGTGGCATTATCTAACAAACTTTATAAATGAAGAAAAAAGTTGTCACTAAATTCCAGAACACCCTTGAAAGATATTCAAGAAATTTTGAGGTCATCATGGGAAGAAAATTAAATTCTATATTTGTACTGGAGCAATAGTTTATTTATTTTGGTCAAAAATATGTTTTAACATAAAAACTGGAAAACGCTGGCTTTATCCCACGCCCTCTTCCATCGCACCCTAAGGTTGGTTAGATCTGATTTCCATTCATCCGGGGCTGGGCATACACTCAGATCTTCAGCTGGCTAGTGCTGCCTACACTATCTGGTATGAATTCCATGTAGAAGGTGATCTTAGGAAGTGTGGTAAATCACCTTTGCCCTCCACGCCGAATTATATGAGCGAGCGCGAAAATGCCTACCGATTTTACCGAGAAGGTTATTTTCACACACATTCCAGGGCTCTTTTACATGTCACACTCGACAGGGGACCGATGGCTTTACTTCCCCTCCGAAGAAAGTTGTGCTACTGATTTTTATCGTTCAAGAAAAATCCATCGAACTCGGCTGGGTTTGAACCCACAAACATCGGTTCCTGAGACGGGCATTTTACTCCAAGACCACCGAGGTCACCTTTTAACCATTTATTCAAATTAATATAAAAAGTGACCACCGCTTAACTGATTGAGTATCACGGCGAACTCCGTGGCCACGATTTGATTGCTCGATTACACTCGCTATTACATTAGTTGTTAAAATACACCACTTTGAAAGTGATGAGGTGTGAAACTGTGACTGAAACTATTACTTTATAAAATTACTTCTTGAAGGGACAGAATTAAAATAAAATAACTAACAGTACGCCCCCTTCCTTCTTATCACCTTTCCCCCTCCGCCCTCACCGAAAAAAACTTGTTATGATAATAAACTTAGTCTACAATTTTAAATGTAAGAATTGGTTAATATTCATAACAATTTGCCTTCCCGCGTCTATTTACCTCCGTAGACATTTAGAACTCGAAATAAAATCACCACGTTAATTAACGCTTTAGTTGCCTTAAATATCACCATTGTGATACTTTACACAAATGGGGTTGGGATGAGTAAGGTAGAACTTTGAGAAAATGTAGCAGAGTTTGTGTAGAGGGAGAGGGGCAAATCATTTAGGAAAAACCACTCTCAGTATACCCAGCAGGAATTCAAGGCATGAACTACACATCACCAGAGAACTAGACTAGACGAGCCTGACTTTTATTCCCTGTGCCCAACAATGTGGGTCACATGGTTCAAATCAGGGGTCGGTAATAGTTTGAGTGCAATCAACTGGTTGATCTTGCAACCATTTTCAGTCAATCACGTAAGAAAAATATATCGTCACTAAAAGGCAATCTTACGTTGAACTATTCCACTATAGTGCAGCTTATAAGATAGTGCCATAGTGTAATCCGTCAAGGTAAGACTGCTACCTTTCAGTATAGACGGAGTGTACTTTTTATTTATTTTATGCATTTTATATAAAGTCAGGGACATAAGTATTGGATAAAATATTAACAAGTAGTGGTGAAAGGAGGGGTGATCATGGAACCATTAATAAATGTAAAAGTCGATCAGACACTAAAAGGGTCGATGACCCCCGGATTAAAGAAACCATGTCAAACCGGCGTTCCCCGAATTAGATCTGTGATTTCCACAAGATCAAATTGAAATACTTCACTTTACAAAAATAAACATCAACTTGGTATTTTAAGAGCATTATGTCCTATTTTCTTGTATATTTTCTTTTAAATTAATTCCTTGTACATTTTTACTTGTCTAATGTATGGATGTATGTATTTGTTAAAAAATAAATAATTAGGCATATTTATTAATATTTTTATTATAGTTGGGTGTTAGTTGCTATAAACTTCATATATGGCCCAAGGCCATCTTCCCAAGAACAGACGCGACCCTCAGTCGAAGAAAGGTTGGACAGGCTTGCCTCTAAAGCGTCATACTATCAATAGGTTAAATTACGGATGACGTGGAGGTAATGGTTCGAATCTTGGCTGAAGTAACTGGGGTTGACATATGGTTCTCCACATGTATTTTATTACTGGGATTTATGAAATTCCACTCAACGCTAATATGGCTGCCCTTCTACGACAGCTCTATTAATTTTTTTAAACACATATTAAGTCGTTAAATAACCCTTGTGATAAACACATATCAACTTAAACAAATACTATGAAATTATTGTGTCAAAAATAAAATCCCGTTGCAATGAGTTAATTGTATGTTTTAACGCCACTGTTAACATATAGTTTCTGTTGGTCGAAGTAATTATCATAAACAATGACAACACTATCTACACATGACAAGATTTAGTGTTTGCCGGAACACAATACTATAGCACCGAGACACTACCTATTTACTAACTTTCTAGGCCACCTTTCCCTAAGATGTATAATTAATTTTTTTTGTCATAAAATAAAACAGTCTACCCCTCCTTGGTATGGCTGTCCTAACTCGCCAACTCGGCCGGTAGGTCATGATTCTGGTAACCGCAAGCGTGCCTAACAAACAGTGTAATTATCATTCTATGTGATGTTTGTTCTGACTTTTGTTTTATCGACAAGGGTCTCCGATGTGTGTGTGTGGCTTGTTTGCGGTCTACGGTGGTCACTTCAAGGTGGGCCTGCGGGTTGAATTAAGGTCAACGTCTAGTCACGTGTGATTCTTCTCACACGTCCTCAAGTGGGACCTTATTTGACCAAGAGCGAAACTTATATGGGTTAGCGGGGTGCACCATTTGCCTCTGATGTGCCAAAATAAAACAACAGTTAGATTTTTTAGAGTTTGATTAATTTATTGCACCCAGTTTAATTTGTTTGTGTGTGAAATCCCACCACTGGCTATCTGCATATTTACACTTACATACCCGCCTCGGTGGCATAGTTGGCTAACGCGCTAGTCGTGTTGAGCTCGACCGCCGAGGACGGGGAGATCGAGGTTCGAATCTCGGTCGGGTGAACTGGGGGTGGTTTTTCCTAAATGGTTTTCCACTATCCCTCCACGCAAATGCGGGTTCACTTACTCTAAATTTAACCCTTCCAATTCCTAATCCATTAGCGTAATTAGTACTTAAGCGTATAACCCGAATGGGTAGTAAGACGCGGTGCTAAATAAATAAATACACTTACATGGTAAGAATGAGGAAGCTGGAATTTATAGTAACAGTGGAGGAAGAGTGAATTTACCCTCCTCGGTGGCATAGTCGGCTAACGAACTAGTCGTGTTGAGCTAGACTGCCAAGGATGGGGAGATCGATGTTATAATCTCGGTCGGGTGAAATCGGGGTGATTTTTCCTAAATGGTTTTCCACTCTCCCTCCAAGCAAATGCGGCTTCACTTCCTCCAAATTCAACCTTTTCAATTCCTAAATCATTAGATTAATTAGTACTTAAGCTTATAAACTGAACGGGTAGTAAGACGCGGTACTAAATAAAATAAAAAATAAATAAAAAAGAGTGAGTTTAAAAAAAAAATCAGCATGCTTACAACCAGCACGGATTTGAACTTCAGCCTTCACGTCACCAGCAAAAGTTGATGGATTAGGGAGAAGATAGAATTTTTAGGAAATGTACTTGCATTTGTGTGGGGGAAGACCGGAATACTAGCAAAAAACCCCATCATTGCAGCCTGTCAGGATTATATCCCTCAACCTCCTCGTTACTTAAACAAGAAAACTTAGTGCCCTTAATCACGTGATCACCAATGAAGGTCAATGGGGTTATTAACGTCTGGTAGTTATCGATTTATTCTTATCTTTTCTGCTTTTGCTTCATGTAAATACTAAACTTATACACACACGATATTTCTTTATAAATCAGTAGCCTACGTTCAACAACCACGATTATTACAATTTCTTACATCCGCACCTAAAGGAAAAGGAGCACCCGGCTAAGATTCAAACCGACTCACCCACCCATCTCTGGCAACCAAGAGCAATTATTAAACTTTAGACCACTTGTCCACCAAGGTACACAAGAAGAGTTTCATCATAGACCTTAAGAGACCACACCACCCCATGAAAACTAATGTCTCGTAGTGGTGCAGTTTATTGTAGTTTATAGGAATGTGAGAGACTCGAAAATTTGAGATTGAGAAGAGGGGGAAAAAATCTCGATCTCGTCTCGAACTTATAAAATGGTTCTCGAAAGTTAGAGAGATTAAAATAAAATATTAGAAATATGCAAATAGCTGCCCTAATAAATTTATTAGCTAAGCCAAGTGAAAACTTATTATTTTTAACATTATTTGATAGTAAATATAAGGTTTAATTGAGAGTTAATATATTTTTTACCCATAAAGGAGTCGAAATTGGCCAGCCATAAACTTAGTATGTAAAAAATGAAAATATTTAATTATACGTCATTAAGAAAAAAAAATTGTTTTAAATTTTTTTTCTTGGATTGTTTCTTGCATCTCGATATTTTTTCATTTTCTCGTCTCGATACAGTCTCGAACTGAAAAAGTTGTTCTTCCACATCCCGAGTATTTTGCTTTAGGCTACAGTGAAATCAGTAGGCTTATCTCTAGAACCTTTTAACCATTTTCTTAAAATAAAAGTTTAAATCATTATTTTCAAATAGAAAAAAATAATTAAAATGATCCCAATTTGACATTGTTGTCAAGGGAAGAATGAAGATAGCCACACTTAAATACGTTTTCTAGTCTGAGCGTTGTCATGTATCTAATTTACCGGTTATTTGGCTCTGGTAAAAAGTTCCACCCGAGAAAACCACCAAGTATCAAGATATATTTGATATAAACAACTCCTCGCTTGGAATTTCCGAAGACTGCATCTCAAGGTCAATTTGGGAATGTGTAATGTCTCTCAAGTTTCCGTGAGAGATTAGAAATGTATTTGTTATTGTGTTAACCAACTGTTGAGGGAGAGTTTTCCATGGTGTCATCTTTCTACCTGTACAGTATGCGGTTGTTATTTTAATATTCTATATGGTACACATGACCCTGGACGTGCCTGACCTTCCGAATATCGGGGTAAGGGCAACACATATTTATATTAAGTTGGTCCTCACTAATCACAAACCATTATATATAAAAAATTATTAAATTTTAAGATCCGTATTTAATCGTTGGTGTTGTATTAGGCTCCGTTTATTTTATTATATATATAATTTAATTATTTTTCAATTGAATATTAATATTAATTCAGGATTTTCACCGCACCACATTTTAAATAGGTCTAACACTTTTATAAATAATAATAATAATAATAATAATAATATCATTTCTGGGTTACATCAATTTGTATCCCAGTTTATGAAAATATTAGCCGGTACTAAAGTACCATTGCCCAGGGAACCCCCGAATGTATTGATGGTACATCTTTTCCGTGGAGGCTATTACCATGTCCCGATGAGATGAGGTGATGGTGATAGTTAATATTAAGAGGAGGAGCCGATGAAGATCTTAATTCAAACCTAACCAACCAAATCCTCGTGACCATGGGAACTATTTACCTTTCGATAAAAAAAAAATCCCTTGTTATCAGCCGGGAATCAAACCCGGGAACTTTAGGTCAGCATCATGGGGCTCTGACCACTATACTACAAGTTTATTTACGTTTCTCAATCATTTGTATATATTTTTTACAAATGCTCAGACTTACTTACAAGAATGTTATTAATTCTGTGTTGGATAATTAACCCTTAATTTAAGTCAACTTTGACGTCACTAAACGCCCTCCTTCTTTTCCCATTAACTGCATATTATGTACTATACACTTGTTTAAATAATGTCATAAATTCTGATCTAGTCCGAAACATATATATATGTCTGACACAGCTTCGTGGTTTATTGTATTTGAGATAAACTGTTTCTCTAGTTTGTTTTAAGGTGACATAGACAACTAAGAAATATTCTCACCTTACAGGATCAATTTGCTCTTGCAGCGCTACCGTCTACAGAAATGAATCAAGGTCTATTTACGTAATAACAATATAATGCATGTGTGGGGGAACTAAAAAAATTATGCAAGTAGGTTAACTATAAATCATTCAATTAAATCATTTATTGGAGATGAAAACAAGGTGCTTATTATATTATATATTTGGTCCAAAAAAAGATAAGACTACTGGGGAATGAAGGGATATTACATAATGATGAATTTAATATCCTGTATTTATTACAAGACTTTGATAGGGTAGTCAGTTCTCATAGAATACTGTTGGCAGGACATGCAGTGCTAATGGGAGAATCTAGAACTGTGTTCAGAGTATTGACTGGTAAACCCATCGGGAAGAGACCATTAAGGCTGTGCAAGAGTGATAATATTTTTTTTTATATATTTTCTTATTTTTACGGTTGTGAGCCTTTCTAATAAAATAAAACATTAAAATAAGTAATAATAGGGCAAAATCGTTATGTATTTTTTTGTTTAAATAGCTATAATGTTTATTCAACTTAATAATACTAATTCTTCTTCAAGTATTAAGTAATACAAGTAAAAGCCTTACTTTTTTTTTATGGATGTACGGATAGTATAGCACTACATGTTAAATATATTTTAGACACTTTTTTTTACCATGTTTTCCAAAATATTAATTTTTATTTAATAAATAATTAAATAGAATCAGCGGCAGACTTTCTCATTCTTTTACAAACAAATTTCCTAATAGAAAACTACTTTGTGTTTTGAAATTAAATTTAGCTCTCCTTATTTAGCAAAAATACTGGTTCATTTGAAGTTTTTCATTCAATCGTTACTATTGATTTTCAAAACTGAAGAGGAAATTGCCCGAAGTTACGTGACATTTAAATTTTTTGTTTTAATAAACTAACCTTAGAGGAATTTATTTTATACAAACAAAGATACATTATTATTGATACGTAAAATAGTTTTCCGATTGAACCAAATCGCTAAAGCTATTTTTTAAGATACTCAAATTAAAGAATATCAGTCATTAGTGAGATATCCATGAATAAATTCCACCCCTCCCTTTCCCAAAAAATTAGTATATATATATATATATATTTGTCATGTTCATGTCAAACACTCCCCAGATATAGTTTTAAGAAAAATCATTATAGCCATTTTCAAAATAATTTGAATTTTCATAACTCACACCTCTGTATACCCTTTATCGAATTTTTAACCAAAACAAACCATACAGGGCTATTTGTCTCAAACACTCCCAAGATACTCATTTGGAACCAAATCATAAGGGCAGTTTTAAAAATATTTCAAGTGTTTGAAAAATCAATCATCAGTAAACTACTCCTCCTTAGATAGTTCACAGTGATAATTTTTATGTCAAACAATGCCATGATAGGCACCCATTTATAACCAAATCGTTAGGACCATTTTAAAAATATTTCTTGTTTTTGAAAAATCAATCATCAGTAAACTACCTATGAATAAGTTTTAACACCAAAAACAAGTAAAAAATATTCATTTTTATGTAATTCATTACCAATATACCCATTTGGAGCAAAATCGTTGGCATCATTTGTAAAATATTTCAAGTTTTTTAAAAATCAGTCGTCAGTAAACTAGTCATAAATGAGATTTTACCCCCCAAAAAAAGACACAGTGTTAAATGTCATGTCAAACATTCTCAAGAGACCCGTTTGAAACCAAATTGTTATGGACATTTGTAAAATATTTCATGTTTTTGAAAAATCAGTCATCAGTAAACTTTTACCCACGAGATTTTACCCCCCAAAAAAATTAACAGTGTTATTTGCTACCAAGGTACCCATTTGGAACCGAATCGGTACATCCATTTGAAAAATATTTAAAGTTTAAAAAAAATCAGTCAACGAATTTTTGCCCAAAACCAATTATCTAGTGCTATTTGCCATATCAAACAAATCCAAACAAAATCATTAAAGCCATTTTAGAAAAATGTGTAGCTAAAAAAAATATTATTAGTAATCTACCATTAATTGAAGGGCTTGATTAAAAAAAAGTTTTGAGATACAGCCCTTTAAATTTAAAGTTCATGTTTGAACAAAATCCAGCAAACTATTTTGAATCCAAGGCCAGGGACACTCAGAAAAACAGACATGAGGACAGATTTGTCATAATTTCTTGATCGATTGTTTTCACGATCACATTACTTTTTCTTGATATGGGAAAGTATAAATATCTATAGCTTTATTTATGGTTCAAGCCGTATCAAAATTAAGGCACAAGTACAATTTAGGAGGCTGTATTACCGTAAAAAGCACTTCAGATAGCTTCTAGAGGTGTATATTATTTAGAATTTTTTCTAGCCTTAGGGAGTTATGGTGCTATGTTGCCATAAAAAAATACCTCAAATAGCTTCTAGAGGTGTTTAAAATTTAGAATTTTTTCTAGCCTTAGGCAGTTATGGTTTTATGTATCCATAAAAAAACACTTCAGGTAGCTTCTAGAGATGTTTAATATCTAGAATTTTTATAGCCTCCTCCGGCAATTGGGGAATGTGCCCACCAACCCCCCTCCCCCCGAAATTATTGGCTGGCTATGGCCTTGGAGTGAGACGCCTTATACGGTTATACCAGACGTGTACAGCCTGTGATCCAGCTGTGTGGTGAGAAATTAATGATTTAATATATTTGTACACAATAAAGGCTTTGTGACCAAGCTTTAAACAGTTTAGTAACTTTTTATGCACCAGAATCCTTTAAAGATGAGTAAATTACTCTTTAAATTTAATTGTTTTTAAAGAGCTAAGCCTATATTGCAGCTTCAAAAAGCCTCATCGCATTGTCGTCAAGAATTCCCAAGTTTTGTACGATTTAGAGCAGTTTGAAATGCTGTCATTGTAGCAATTATATAACGCACAGATACCACCAGCCATATTATTTGGGATAGTAATTATAATTCTATAAGAAAAATATAATTTTTTTAATCATTTACATAATTTAACTATTGCAGTCTATGTTAATATAATATTTAGCACCACGTCTTACTACCCGTTTGGGTTATACGCTTAAGTACTAATTACGCTAATGGATTAGGAATTGAGAAGGTTGAATATAGAGGAAGAGAACCCGCATTTGCGTGGAGGGAAAGTGGAAAACCATTTAGGAAAAATCACCCCCAGTTCACCCGACCGAGATTCGAACCTCGATCTTCCCGTCCTCGGCGGTCGAGCTCAACACGACTAGCGCGTTAGCCAATTACGCCACCGAGGCGGGTACCAGTCTATGTTAACTCAGACGATTCGCATCACCAGGCCGTGAGAGCGCAGCACCTTCGCTTTATTGCACAAAAAGTAGTCGATTGTCCAGTATTAGTTTCATAAGGCATTTGTTAAAACTAAACTATAACTGTCACTCAATCCCAAGGTCTCAGAGGCTAAATAGACCTAACCACCATTTGTGTTTAGTTAACGGTTGCAGGTAGCATTTCGAAGTTCACACTATGGGGAACATGCTTTGAGTCAACTTCCCCTTGTCACTGAGCCACCGAGATGTCTCTGGCCACGGCCTGTCTCGTGGGGAGTTCCCTCTCAAACCGCCTGAGAACAGCGCCATGATATTACCTCGGTGAACTACCAGACTGCCAACCCTTTTCAGGGGGCATGTGGGGGTCGTGTGGGTGGGCTTACACCCCCTCTCTATATCCCCCTCTCCACCTACACCAACACTACTTCTACTGTTATTACTATTACTACTCTAAGTTGGGCGGGTGTGGATTCGAGCTACGGCCAGATAAGGGGGAGAACTAGATCTCCGTCAGGGTAACAACACCCCATGTCCAACTGTCATAGCTGTTGGATCACTTTCCAAGAGATACTCGGGTACATTCTGCTACAAAAATAATAGTTTGAAGATATTTGTTCTATAAGAGGAAGTACTGATGTGGTAAATTAGTAACAACATTGATTATCACGTGGTCTAAGGCGCAATGCTCACGATGGACTGGATTATCTGTGACTAGGGCTGATTTAGGCTCGAATCTCGGTTGGGAGTACTGGAGGTAATTTTCCACATGCGATTTCATAAAGAGACTTTCCTCTCTCTAATGCAGGTGTACTTACTCTAAGCTACCCTCATAATATTCTAAAGATTAATTCATAAATTTAAAAAAATCTTACACTATATATTACAACCCATTACGGCTACTCTCAATTGTAAACCGTAATTGAGGAGCGAGTTTAGAGGAAATTTAGCCACATCCGTATGGAGGAAGAGTGAGAAATGTCCTGGGAAATAAACCTCAGTGAACCCCTCTGGGATTCAACCCTCAACCTCACCATTGAACCAGAATATACGCGACTGACGCCCTAGTCCATATATCCACTGAAGTGTATAAGTCGTTAATAGCCTTGATGATGAGTGCAATAATTAAGTAAAACCTGTCCAGTATTTCTCTGGATAGAGAATAGAAAATCTCAATATTGATATCTTCTAGACCAGTGGTTTACAACCTGGGGTACGCGTACCCCCGGGGATATGCGAATACATACTAGGGAGTACGTAAAAATTAAAAATAAACATATATATATATATAGGCCTATTATATGTAGGCTATAGATATTATGTCATGATAAACATTGAATAATCAGAGCCAGATCTAGGGCTAGCCACAAAATACCCGACTCTGGTAGCACCACTTTCTGTTCTCTCTCAATCTCTCTCCTAGAGGCAGACTAAAGAATATGTTTAGCTTACATTATCACCAACACCTTTGGGGGTACAAAGTTGAAGACAAATATTCTTTGGGGGATACACGGAAAAACAAAGGTTGAATACCACTGCCCTAAAGGACAGCTTACAAGACATCTAACGACAGAATGCCAAGTTAAAGTCAATCACACTACCAGTCAGATTTATAAAATAAGGTTTTTCATCAAGTTCACATCAGGTAATTTGATTCATCCCTGAAGTATGTTTTAACACAAAACCATTGGTAAAGTATATCGATTCAATTAAATCGAAAGGCTATGATTACAGTGGATTTCAAACCACTTGTGTCTCGAATGATAATCTTGAAGTAAACCAGCCCCGTTGTGTAGGGGTCAGAGCATTTGGCCACGAGGACATGGAAAGGGCATCCACAGAAAGGATGTACGGTTAGTATATTTGGGTGTTCCCTAGGAAACGGCACATTAGCTAAAATTTCCACTACTGGGCTATGCATGATGTAGCCAATACGCGAATTCTTATAATTACCTTGAAGTTAAAGGCTATTCACGAATTAATTCAAGGAAATCATGGAGAATAAATAAAAGGAAATATTCCGACTTTTCGGCGAGGGACCCAAACTCTTCAGAGGACACCTCTGAGCTCTCTTCTCTCACCCCAGAAGTGAGTCTGCTTCCCTACACCGATCTACGGCTGGTTACCACCCGAGCTGTCCAAGGCGTCGTCCACCCCGAGACTCGATCAGTTTTCCCCACTTCCTTCACAAGGCATTCGTCCTCCTGCTCCGTGTCATCAATGCCATCTTGATATTGCTCCATTTTCCATATCAGAGAAAGCCAGCTTATGTTTTCCGACACACAAGCCGGGAAAAGTCCCTGTGTACCTCTTTTTCTATTGATCGATCGCCCTCCTTTCATGCGTCGGCAAAATGGTGGAGAGAGTGATCCTGGCTAGTTTGGAGGACTGACTGGAGGTAAACCCCTCCTGCCAAATCACCGATTTAACTTTTGTAAGGGCTTGTCTAAGATCCACGGGGTCATCAATGTGTTATACCTGACTCGTGCATTTAACACCGGTTCCCATTCTGGGTTAGTGGTGTTGGATGTTAAAGGGGCGTTTGAAAGTTGAGCCACCGTAGGCTTCTCACCGTCTTTGTCAGAGTGGAACTCCCGGCACCAATTCTTCATCTCCTCATACTAATCCCTCAGTAAGATAGTCATTCATGCCATCTCTTCCCCCCCTAACGATACTGGCTGGGGTCCCCCAGGGATTCTACCTATTCCCAATGCTGCATTCATTGTTCGTGTTGAACATGTCTGTCCCACGCGATACCTTTTTTTTCCCATTCGCGGGCGATACTGACATCCTGGCCCAGTCTGCTTACGCCATGGTAGCTTGGACCAAGCTGACCATTGCGCTCTGGGGGTTGTTGGCCTACTTTCAGTCCCGGTCCCTGACTATCCAATCTCAGAAGACAAACTATCCTGTTCACTCGTTGGAGGTCGGGATCCCTGCAGCCACTTCTTGTGGAGGGTGACGTGGCCCAGTGGTCACCTACGGTCTGGTGGCTGGGGGTGATCCTTTAAATTTTAATTTTAATTTGCTACCACACTTAGAAATTTTTTCATGGTAGTTTTTAAAATTCTGTGTCTCTCTTCAACCCAGAACTTTATTTTAAACATTTTTAAAAAAATCATACTTTTTTAGCTATCTCAGATATTTATATTTTCTACAAGTGCGGAATCGGTTTTTTACTATATTTTTGAAATTTTTTCTCTTCCCCCATTTCACCACCCTGCCATTTTGTGGATTTTAAAAAATTTGACCATTTGGGAAGGTCTATTTACCATTTCACCAAGTCTCAATTTTCCATCTCACCGATAGCCGATTAATAATTTTAGTTTTGAAAATTTTAGCCCTGACCATATTCCGTACCCACACGCTGAATTTTAAATTCTCAATCTATTTTGATTATTCGGGCTTGGCCCTTTACATCCCGTTTAATAGAGCATGAATGGAGGTCAGGAGGCCACCATCTTAAGGTTCAAATGGGTGTCAATACATATCTGTTGAACTGATCAATTTGACTAGCAACCAGCTTTATTCCAATATGTCGAGTATTAGTTCAAATTGTAAACACCACTATTATTTTGTGTTTTGAATATATATTTATATGGAATATAGGCCTATATATTTTAAAACCAGATACTTTCAAGATAGGGATAGGGTGTAGTAATGTGAACTGGATAGAACTAGCTCAAGATGTGGATAGGGTTTAATGAGGGTGATTGGATAGAACTAACTCAAAATAGGAATGGGGTGTAATGAGGTGGACTGGATAGAACTAGTTCAAGATATTGATAGGGTGTGATGAGGTGGAATGAATATAACTAGCTCTGGATATGGATAGGGTGTGATGAGGTGGATTGGATAGAGCTAGCTCTGGATCAGGATAGGGTTCAATGAGGTGGACTAGATAGAACTAGTTCAAGATATGGATAGGGTGTAATGAGGTGGAATGGATACAACTAGTTCAAGATAGGAATAGGGTGTAATGAGGTGGACTGGATAGAGCTAGCTCGGGATAGGGTGTAATGAGGTGGACTGAATAGAAGTAGTTCAAGATGTGGATAGGGTGGAAAGAGGTGGAATGAATAGAACTAGTTCAAGATATTTATAGGGTGTAATGAGGTGGAATTAATAGAACTAGCTCTGGATATGGATAGGGTGTAATGAGGTGGACTAGATAGAGATAGCTCTGGATCAGGATAGGGTTCAATGAGGTGTACTAGATAGAACTAGTTCAAGATATGGATGGGGTGTAATGAGGTGGACTGGATACAACTAGTTCAAGATAGGAATAGGGTGTAGTGATAGTGTGAATTGGATATAGATAGGAAATGGTGGCGTCCTTTTTTTATAAGTGTGGCAATGAAGTTTCAAGTTCCTATGCTATAGTGTAATTAAGGAAATTAGTGGTATAATCCCCACTAAACTATTATTTCATTGTATTGCCTGGTGCATTAATGTACTGTAAAGTTAAAACATATGCTCGTGTCATCCTCGGCAGGAGAGGGGGTATCTGACACACATTCGCAAAACCATATGATACTCAAAACCACATGTTGATTTGTTGCTACGCTATTCAGTCAAAACATTCACACAAACAAACCATTTGTTTTTAATTAGTAACAGTTTTTACACTATTGAAACATGAACTTGTGTAAAATAGCCGTTTGTATGTTTATTTTTTGTGGAAGCGACGTCTGTGGTTCGCTTCAATAATACTTTTCAAACCGAGAGCTTCTGAAATGCGGCATGCTCTTCTGAAACAAGATGGTGAACCAGCCGAAATAAAGGGGAGGGGGGTTTATGACGTCATACAAACCATCTTGTTGGCTGTGTTCATACGCTGTTTATTTTGTATGTTTCTCTTTCTCTCTAAGTTATGAAAAATATGTATTTATTTTCTTGGACAGAACAAGATACAAGTGTGAATATAATAAGTTTTAATTTATTATTTCATATAGGCCTACTATAATGACTCTTGTTGCCACAACCGCAAAATAAAAAACCCAATGGTTTTACCAATATATTTAGTTATTTAAATAAGCTATGAAAACGTCAATTATACAGTAATTATTAAAATAAACTATTATTAGAATCATTTTATATCACTTTTTATTGATGAATAGCGGAAGCACCCGGTGTTGCCCGTAGTAACTGTGCAATGTATTGCGTCGTTAACCCTTGCAACACTTTTATTTGCTTCGAACAGACAGAAAAAAAACTCTTCATTTTTGTTCTTCCGACACAGTTTAAATAAATTTAAAAAACGTGTATTTTAAAATTTAAAATTTGGGCTTATAGGTGCACATGTCTACTAATTTTAAAATTTCAGCCTTCTGCGTTCGGTAGATATCGTCCAGTTCTCATGAGAGACAAACAAACTCTTCATTTTGTTAATATAGATATAGTGGGTCTATTAGTAGGCAAATAATAATTATTTCCAAATAGGTTGACATTGTTGCAATAAGGAACCTTCTGTTAACCATCAAATACCACCTCTCCTGTCGGGGATTCCCGATGACTGCAGACACTCAGTCACGGTCACTGTGTTTATGATTAGATAATAGCTAGCCGACGATCTCACACGTCCATCACAGACTCTGCCTTAAACTTTGAGGATAATGTGATTCCTGGATACCTAAGTGGTAGAGCATTGTCATGCTGAGTCAAGGATTTGGGTTCGATTCCCGTGTATTTGTTGAAAACTAGTTGTGGCCGTATAGCAATATCAACCGATATTTCCTTAATTATATCGTTATTTTCATGATATATCTGGTCCGGTAAAGTTGTCATCATACTCTGTTCCATTCAATGTTTCTAGATATAGTTGGTTAACAACAACTTTTACCTTTTTCTAACAGTTCGTAAGATACACAAAAGTAAAGTTGCTCTTTATCCATCGGCCTTGCAACAGTCTTGTATGTTTTACAATAAAAATTATTTTAAATTCCTTCTCAAACATGACAATACGTGTCACTGAAGCAGATGATTTCTTTTTATCTGATGTATTATTATTATTATTAGCACCACGTCTTACTACCCGTTCGGGTTATACGCACTTACGCTAATGTGCAATGGTAGGGTGATTGTGAGATGAAATGGAGGACCTACAGTTTAACGTGGAATCCGAACCACGGTGGAGGCCTGGCATTCCTCACATTCACAAGTTGTGATTAATACACATCTTGTCAAAGGTGAAGGAAGGGTTTGGCAATCAGATAAATCTGTGCCGGGACCGAGGATCAAACCCCGGACCCTCAGCACAGAAGTCTGACACCTTACCCCTAGACCACCAGGTCACCATCTGATGTATTAAATATGTATTTCCCTCCACCATTAATTCATCACTGTAAAAGGGACAACATACATTTCAGCAACAGTACATTTTTGGGCCATGCAGAAACTCAAACCTGGGACCTTTAGTTCAACAGCTATACTAGCTACCAAATAAGCTAAGGTGTCGGAGTCTGAAGAATTTGAAGCTATTGTTAGTATCTTTTCAGCAATCAGGAAAGGTCCAAGCTACCGTGAACAGACTATACACACGGGTGATGTTTTTATCCCTAAATAATTATATAAACCTGTATCGAAATGATGATGGCTGCTATCATGAAGTGATCAGTAACGTAACTAATACGAAATAATTTATGTGGATTTATAAGGTCGTTGTTTTAGTTCTTGTTTAAGGAATAATAGTTAACACTACAAAAATAAATAAATCAGAAAAAGTAATGTTTATGCAAAAACTTAAAAAATATCTGGTAGGCTGTATTTTCTAAAATATGAATACATCTATAAAATACATTTAATTGAAACCAATTTCTTCAATATCTTCTCTAGCAAAACCAAGATATCTTATTTGGTTTTAAAGAGAGGGAGATTACTGGTTAATTTGCTATTGTAAGCTAACTTGTATCTGTTCTACGCATGAGTCTGAACTTAAAACTTAGTTGGAAATTACCAAATCAGCTGCAAGTTTCCATCATAGTTACTTATTTTACCAATTGCTGCCACTGTAGTCGGTCACTCACACGGTACTAGTAGACTCATCTGAGAACTTAGTTCAGTCGGTCAGTATACCCTAATTTTTGTTGGAAGAACAGTAGAGAGAATTCAAACATATTTATTCGCGGCCAACATTGATACCATTTTACTATATTATTTGTGTTTTTCTGTAGGTATTAATAATATCTGTCAAAGGTGAGAGCTGGAGAAAACATAACATGGCTTATTAAAATTATTTTAGTAACTTTAGTAACTAACTTCTACTGTTCTGCCTACTAAAATCATACTATAGCATGTTTTCTCACTGAGTTAGGGGTCCCAGGCTCGACTACTGGCATGACTGAAAAAAAAAATTATTGACGGAATGTAGGTTTCCCTTTCACAGTGATGAATTCATGGTTAGGGGAAGGGGGGAGGGTAGCTGGATGTTGTGTCTCATACAGATTATTTTATAAGTCTTGTTCTGAGGTAATCAGCTTGGTTCAGAAAATGCACGTTAAATACCCTAAAAAAAATCGTTCTTGTCCTTGAACGGGACCTAACAAAGAGAATATGAATATGAAAAATAAAACAAACTAGTCACTGCTGCCAACTTCATAGGACAAACAATACGTACGGGTTTATTTTCCCGAGGAATTAGGCCTGTTACCCCAGTCTGTGCACGTGTTACTGAATTAATATGGATTTATACGGTTCATGCGCTGAGCTCGACCGCGGCATAGCCCTGCGGAAACTTGTTTTTTTTTATCTGCTGCCGATAAAAGTGAACCCAACCTATGTTCTCGTCTCTTGCAGTATATCTATATAGGTATGTGTGTATGTGTGTGTAAGTTAATTTATCGGAGGCTCCTGATTGGTGGATAGCAAGCCTGTGACGTCATCGGCCAAGTACAAACATGGCATTATGCAGGAGAGGGAGAGAGAGAAAGAGAGAAAGGTTTGTTAGAAGGTAGGTAGGTACACTCTATGGTCTAGGAAGAAAGGTAAAAAAAAAAAAATGTGGTCCGTGTTTGAGGGATGGAAATGAAGACGCCATGTTTTATTACGAGGATAAAATATGGACGTTGTCTATAAAGTCATTTATTTTTCCTCTGGTTTATGGAGAGATTTCCCATTTTTCTATTGTTATATTGAAAACGGGGAAGAAGGAAGATATTCTTTAGTAAGCCAAAAACTAGAATCGCTAAGGTATTATGGAAATTTTTCGTGATAAGCTAAGAATCAGATTGATTCGTCAATAAAATAACAAACTTTAAATTTATGATATCGTTGTAAGAATTACTTGAAGAAAAATGAGATAAAACAAGTTATTATAGTTAAAATACCACCTGCTGTGGTCTAGGAATCAAGAGTTACTGGCTACAGATCCAGAGGTACCAGCTTCGATTCCCAGCACTTTCAGAATTTCTGTGAAGCAGTGCTTCCCTCTATCAACAGAAGTTGGCACTCAGTCGGAATGGCTTGACAAAATGGGCTGATGCCATGGGGGAGTTTTTTAATTATAATATATAACCACATCTCAACAACACCTTTAAAGCACGAATTACTGTGACTCCTGAGTATAAAGTTGTGTGTTTTTTGCTCACTGGGGCCTACTACTCATCTGGACTACCTACATATCCATAATAAGGGTGTATAGACGAGGAAGGTAGAATTTAGAGGAAATGTACCCGCACTTGTGTGGAAGCTAAATGGAAAACAATGTTGTAGAATAAACCCTTAGTACACTCGGCTGGAATATGAACTCTGATCTTCCCGTCCCCAGCAAACTAGACAGGGCTAGCCTGGCACCTTAACCTCCACGCCCACTAGTGTGGACCCGTCTTTGGGTAAATAATCAAATAATCAGTGAATAAAAAACAAATAATAATTGAATAAGTTTGTCCGCATCGGTGATCATGCAAACAAATGAGTCAGTCTTGTCTTACCTTTTTTGCCTCTGAAGCGATAGGTCAGGGCTCGAATCCTGGATTAATGTATTAGGGTATATATTGTTTCATATAATATGTGTTTATATTTACCTCCTCCATGCAAATGCGGTTCACCTAACCACATTAGAGAAAATATGCGGTTGATCTTGAAGGACAGTAAGCTGTGATGCAAAAAAAAAAATCCATCTCATATGTTTATATCATATTTACTAATTAGTTTTGTTCAGAAAAAACCAAGGCACATAATTTTTAAAATACATACAAATGTGAATAAAATGATATCTTGAATGTGTAACATTTTTGATCATACAAATGATTTTATGTTTTAGAATAATAACTTACACTTGATTCAATGATAAACATGATTTTAATTGTTTACTATTTTATTTGTATAATCAAGTATAAACGTTTTAATGACAGGTTTATTAAAAAAACTACTTATAAATTAACTTGTTCTAGGACTTTAGTAATCACTGCTAAACATCTAAGGCCATAAAAAAACACACATATAAAGCCAATAAAAAATCGGAGCACAATTTAGAATCTAATCAAAGCCCCTTGATTGATAATCAATCACAGAAGCCTTTAATTTGCAAGGACTATCATAGTTAAGTGATTATATTTGTTGTTAGGAGAATTTAATGCGCCTCTAATTGCAATTTCTCACAGTGGACTCAACATAAAATATAGGCCTACATGTTACAGTAAATGTTTGAGGATTAGTAAATCCTAGAATTTACCGGCAAATCCTAATATTAACAATATCGGTTGGTAAACGTCTGAAATATCTTATAAATTGTTTAAATTTCGAATTTTTACCAGCTATCATCGGTAAATTCTAGCAATTTCCGACATATCTTGGTAAAAGTAATCATAAATATTTTCTAACTATTCAAATATATTATCTTAGCTAGCTATTTTTGTTTTACCAGAAAGCATTTTAATTTCAATATGATACGTTAGGCCAGGCTAGGTCAGGTTAGGTTATGCTAGGTTAGGTTAGGCCAGCATAGGTTAGGCTAGGATATTGGCTTACCGTTGGTCGAGAGCTGTTGAATTAGAACGAGTGGTTCTCTCTCTCCTCTGAATATATTCCACAGATTCTAACATATTCCTGAGCCACACGCTTTGTTCGCGTTTTGCAGTGGCCCAGGATCATTAACCTAATCCAACATAACCCAAACGAGCCTAGCCTAACCTTACCTAACTTAACTTAGACTAGCATAGCGTAAAAGATTTGAATTAAAATGATTGGTGGTAAAACAAATGTATCTACCTAAAATAATAAATTTAATTAAGTAAAATAATACTTATAATTACTTTTACCAAGACATGTCAGTAAATGATAGCATTTGCTGATAAGAGGTGGTAAAAGTTCGAGATGTAAGCATTTTATTAAATATATCTTACATTTACCAACCGATATTGTCAATGTTAGAATTTGCTGGTAAATTCTAAGATTAATAATTAGTCCTCGAGATTTTACAGTAACATTTTATACTTGAATGAGACACCCGATATTTAAAAAAACCACCTCCATATGAAGACGAAAAGTTAACGGTGGAAGCCAGAATTTCACATGAGTTAATTTAGTATTCATCATTTTCATTCCCTATCTTCCCTCGTCCTAACAAGAAGCAGTATGGACAGGGAGAAGAAGAGGGAGGAAGTTTGTTGACAAAGAAGACATGTTTCCACGAGGCTTTTGGACAGCTTTGCGATGCTATCTCGGTCAATGACAGGTAAGGTCTTGACACACACACACACACACACACGTACAACACTGTCTATGTACTTGTCACATGTGTATCGTCCAGGCTACACAACATTGTTACAACGTGAGGGAAGAAAACATTGAAGGAAATAAGTTGAATGACACATTGTTTGTATCGCTGTAGCTTAAGTTAGGGTTTATATTAATGCATAACGCATGACTAATAACAAATAATGCATGGCTTACAGTCCAGTTCATAATAAAATTACAACAATTTTCAATGAAAAGCATTTTTTTTTTAATTCTGACTTAAAATCGATTGTTCTGTATTTTTAAAAGTTGGCCTGATCGCTTGGCTGTTGTCAATAAGGCATAAAAAAATACTTCTTTAAGGTTGGGTGCTAGTGAGCGCCAGTTTAGTGCATTAATTTTGCAGTTTTTATAGCATAAACATTTTTTGGCAAAAATAGATCAAATATTTCTTCTATAGAAACATTGAGTTTAGCTTTCTGCACATGCTAATCTCAAGAGTTCTTGAATATCTCTCATGAGCATAGCGGCATTTGGTGACAAATTTTTAAATGCAGAGAAAATTTGTCACTAAATTCCAGGACACCCTTGACAGATATTAAAGAACTGTTGAGATTAGCATGTGCGGAAAACTAAACTCGATGATTCTATAGAAGAAATATTTGATTTATTTTGGCCAAATAAATGTTTATGCTATAAAACTTCGAAAATACTGCCCTAAACTAACGCTCACTAGCACCCCATATTAAGTTAGGGTTTATATTAATGCATAACGCACGACTAATAACAAATAATGCATGGCTTACAGTCCAGTTCATAATAAAATTACAACAATTTTCAATGAAAAAGCATTTTTTTAAAAATTCTGACTTAAATCGATTGTTCTGTATTTTTAAAAGTTGGCCTGACCTCTTTGCTCTTGTCAATAAGGTATAAAAAATACTTCTTTAAGGGTGGTGGGGTAGGAAACGCGAGTTAAAGGCAGTGTGTTTGTAAATTTTATGGCAAAACTTTTTTTGGCCAAAATAAATAAAATATTGCTACAAGAGAAACATAAAATTTAATTTTCTTCACCTGGTGATATCAACAGTTGTTGAATATCTGTCATGAGCTTAGCGGCATTAGATGACAAACTTTTAAAATTAAAAGAAAAAGTTGTCATTAAATTACACCCTTTACAGATATTCAAGAGCTGTTGATGTTACCTTGAGAAGGACATTAAACTATGATTCTACTGAAGAAATATTTTATTTATTTCAGCTAAAAAAATTGTTTGGTATGAAAACAGAAAAATAACGCCCTTTTCTCGCGATCCTTACACTCCCATTTTAAGGATTCACTCCAAAAATTACATTCATTAAATTGTGTATTTTGAAACACAAAATGAACCTAATCTAAATATTGCCTGCATAGCTAATAAAAAAGAAAGAAGAGTGACAACTTATTGTCGTTAAAGAGTTAAAACAAAATAAATTGGCATAGTAACAGCTTACAGATTAAAAAAGAAATGAAGCATTTTCAACATTTCTGGTCTAATTCGATCCGCTATTTCGAATCCATTATATTTTTTTTAGGAATGGTCTTAGAACCTATTTAAATTACTAATTTTAGATATCTAGGATGGTTAAAGCTTTCGAATAACGAACAAATACAGACATAATATATCAAAACTATATCGAGGTAGGATGTTCTACTTCTACATCAATCTGCACTCATATAATGTATTCTTTTATAATATCAAGATAATCAATACAATCCTAATCCAAGTATGTCGACAAATATATTTTAAAGAATATCTTTTAAATGAAACATTAATCAGCCCCTAAATTGAGTACAGAAATCAATACAATTCATAAAAAAACAGAGCAATATAAGAGAAAATAAATTGTATAGATTTTTAGAAAAAATATTATAAAAAAGAGTGCATCACAGTTTACCAACGAGCATAAATGATATAGTAAGTTATTAAACAAACAGATCGGTACCAGCAATTACCTGCACAATTTTAATTTTCCACCACAAAAAAAAGTGTTTTCTAATAGTGTGTTAAGTTTTTAAACCCCTATTTCTTTAGTCCGATTTTCAAACTAAGCATTTTCATTATTTTAATTATATGTGGTACTCTTTGTAACTAAATGATTAAAATAGTTCAATTTTCTACTATACTTAGTTTTTTGTATTATTTAATGATATTTTAGACAACCAGCCCCCCTATTTTTCAAACCTTAGCTATACAATTTAAAAAAATCCATGCTTTTCTAGCTATCTGAGACCTTCCTGACAAATTTCAACTTTCTACTATACCAAAAAATTATTGTTGTTTAGGTTTTGAATATTTCTTCTCCAACACCCCCCTAAGTCCAATACATCGATCCTTGTTTTGAAATTACTATATATGATAAGACTCTTATAGTTATTTGGGGTTGTCCCTATACATGTATACAAATATTTCAATCTTATACCATATGTGAAGGGTTTTATTATGTTAGTTTATGAATTTGTTTACTGCTGATGACGAGGAGATTGGAATTTGAATATTGATCGTATATACGGAGGATGGACTTTCCTTAATAATATTCCATTCTCTTCCATGCAAATACTTGTGCATTTCCCCTATAGTCTAGTCTTCCTCATCCATAGCACATTAGCGTGATTAGTACTTAAGCTGTAAAGACCGAACGGGTAGTAAAACGTGGTGATAAAAACAAACAAAAATACTTCACAGTCCATATTGATAAGGTCTTTAATTTCAAAGGTATGGTAACTGATGAATTTTGGAAATTTCTTGAGGGACATTTCATCCTCTACATTTAAAGTCACATATTCATTAGTTAGGTCAGAATGCTGGATGACCATTGCCACACTCCTCCATGCCTTTTCGGGCAAAGTTAAAGCATACAACGAAGTATTGTATGATTTTGGTAGGAATATCAGTAGAAGTTAGTTACTAAAGTTACTAAAGCAATTTTAATATATTCATACATCAAGTCATGCTGTCTGCAGCTGTCACTTTTGATAATTATATATTATCAATACCTATAAAATAACACAAATAACACAGTAAAACACTATTAATGGTGGCCGCAAATAAATATGTTTGAATTTTATACACTATTCTTCCAAATAAAATCAGGGTATAGCCTGTCTGTCTTTGCTTGTTGCAACTGGGGTATGCATTGGTTGTCAGTACACAACCTTTCGTTTCGTTCTGATTCAATAAAGTTACTCTAATTATGTGCTACCAAAAATCAGAACTATGGTAAGTGATTTCTTACATTCAATCACCAATATAGATTTGTTTTCAAAGAGTTACAATGCTAGAATGGCATTTTCTTTGGACATTTTAGTTTTTAGGTTCACTAAAACAGAAATTAATGTTGGTTCATAATGAACAAAACTTTAACATATTGAAACGTATGAGTATTAGAACAAATTAATTAGGTTAATTTGTAGCCAGATGCTCACTACAACCTAGTACACTGAATCCAAAATTGAGTAATGTATTAGAAGTAAAAGAAAAAAAAACAAATGAGGGAAGCATACCCTTAGGTAGGCAGGCCTATTCCAAGCATCAATTAGCTATTTTTCTTGGTTTTAGAGGTACCCCTGTCAGTAGTCACACCTTCTTAAAAGTAAGGCTAAAAATATAAAAGTGCCAATCCTACATTCTTAAGTTTCATTGAGTACTTATGCTAAGCTATTCCCGTTCTATTCTGAAAATTAAAAAATGACACCTGGGCACGGGAATCAAACCCGGGACCTTTGACTTAGAGCGCCAATACTATATCATTGAACTATCCATGTTTATTTCCGTGCTCAGGGCCATTCTTCACTCATTATTTCTAGGCAGAATCTGTGATGGACGTGTGTATACCATTGACTACCTAGAGTGATCATTGATATCACATCCACTGGCGACTCGGCTGTGGCTCTACTCTGCCAATTGTACAGTAGTGTACAGTACATTCCAAGCGAATAAAAATTAAAGAAATCAACTCTATTTAATCAATTACCGTGTCCGGGTGTCATTTTTCAATTTATTCGAATATGACTCAGTTACGGTTGATCTCCGTAATTATAATCATTCATTCCTCAAGCTTCACCTTTCATATATAATTATTGTATAGAGTTGCTTTCTTACATCATTTGGTTTAGTTTAATTTAAGTATGTTCACAACCGTAAATTGATGAGCTATTTATTGACTTTTTTGTCATCAATTTACTGTATCCAAGTTTTGTAACTAATATTTTAATATGTTATATGTTTATTTTAGACTTGTCATCAACCCATATTTTAATTCAGTTGATAATGTTATATCAATGTATTGAAATAATTTTTTTATATATGTTATTTTGTTGCTCATTAAAAGCAAAATATAATCATTCTTTTGAATATTATAGTCACTCAATTATTTATCTACCAATTTTAAAACTATCTAATTCATTAAATTATATATCTATATATTTTATTATAGTTATTCCTGAATTTTCTATCCAAGTCTTAACTTTAATTACTACCAATCCTTACTTTAAACTATTTTAGAATGTTTTCTAAAACGTTATTTTAAGAGACAAATTATAATATTTTGAAATTATTATTTGCAGGAAATAAATAAGTATAAGTAACCTACACAGTACTCTACAAATTATGAAGTGTTTATAAAGTTTTATTAAAACCAATGAGCTACTTAACATGTTGGCAAAACTGACTATAGATTGAACCAAATACTAACAACAGAGTTACAATTAAATTATTAACTGCAATACTGTGCGATTGAATGGTAGGCCCATGTATTTAGCAAGTTTATTTGAAATCAGTTTAGGTTTTATTTTAACTTTCAACCCATCTTGGGAAAGCTTTGAAAATATTTTGAACCATTATCAATCTTTGGTGTTGCGCTTCTCTTGTGCACCTGTGAAAAAATAAATCATTAAATGAAGGAAAAAATAAAAAGAACCAACACATTTAAAGATAAATATGAAATTCCAAAATAAATAATTTAATTTCTCAAAATGTTGGTTTCCCTAACATTGTTTGGTAAAAAATTGAACGTAACAAGGTTTTGGCCCCATTTTAAACCGAATAGATAGTATCTATCGAAAAACACTTACTCTGACAAACACATAAAATATAATCTGTCTTAAAGAAAACTCTGCCTGCCACAAGTATATTGCGAAGACAATCTGGGGCACCCCCAAATATTAAACTAATTATTTATCATGCTCTAATAAATAGTCACTTTCAATACCTTGGACATATAATATAGGGCACTGCAGCTGCTAGTATTCTCCAACCACTCTAAGTTGCACAAAACAAAGCTATAGATAACATATTTGATCTGTCAAACTTATACACTAGCAATAACCTATTACACAGAAAATGACATATTACCAATCTTAGGTCTTCACAAACTCAATATTTGTGCACTTTAAAGACGCAGACAAAAACATCAACCAGCACAATTACCACGCAAGACATACTGGTGATTTACACCTGAATTCAATTAGAACAGAGTACGAAAAAATCACTCTCTCATTTCATGGCTACCAAATGTACAAACAACCACCTCCAAAAAACACTCAAAAACATCAAAAACCCTCACGTTTTTAAAAAGAAACTTAAATCTATTTTAATCAAATCAATAGCTACATGGGACTCTCTTGTCTCCCATTAATATTTTAAAACGTACCATAAATACCTTTAAAATCAGATTATCAATAATATATTCTCTAGAAAAAATTATCAAAATTAATTAGATAATTCAATAGGCCTAAATATCAAAATCCTTTGTTTTTAAAATTTTATATATGTATATTATATTCATAGTATACGTAAAACACAAACTTAATCTAAAAAAATCCTGCAATATGTTACAAATTAACCATTTCCTATAAAGCTAAACATTATTGAATTATTTAATATATTAATGTCTGTAAATATAATAAATGCAGATTGACTTTTATTTACTAGCCTCCCTTACAATAAAATGTCCTCGAATAGCTAAAAGTCTTGTATTGTATCTATCACAGTCCACCCCTAGATAAAATTGTTAAATTAAATTTAAGATCTCAACCTAGAGCTCTGATCAAGGAAATAAGATATTTTGTTTGTTAACTTATAAATTATATTGTAACATTAAAATTAACATTGTAAAATATTGTATTGAAAACTTAAAATTTAATAAACTTCAAACCTCATTTTTCAAACCCCATCATCAATGCTTTGACCAATCCCGGCTACCATACATTATGGCTTTGAATACATTGATCTAAAAATATATTTAGCTCTAGAATGAATATAAGTTTATTGTTGGAAAGTTTATCTCAGCCCTAGCGTGACACTGCATTTGACAGTGATAACAGCGCTATCAACTCTTGCCGGTCGCATGTTGAACAACTCCCGCGTGGCCTGTGGTTCGGACGTCTTGCTATTAAGGAAATAAATCCGGAAACAGAGCTAGAACCCATCAACATCACCTTATGTGCCATATTTACTGACAGAGATCAAAGGATAAATGGATTACAACTATTTAAAAAAAATCTTTTACTAAGTTTATTGACTATAGAAAACTATCCACACGCCAGTCTCGCGATGGACTGGTTTACCAGTGACTATAGGTCAAGGTTAGAATCTCGGCAGGGGTGGTTTTAAACACATGATTTAACAATTTAGTTAAAACATCCCTTCTTCATTCTTGAGAGGGTGCATTTCCTTCAACAGTCTTTACCATCCACACACTGGCGAGGATGCGATCTATATGATTGACGCCTTTTTTTCGCGTGTCCACCAGTGCAGGACAAAACACTGTTTCAAAGGGAATTGCCACCGAAAGAATCACACCACACTAGTGTCGACCACCTATGGGACTTTTATCATTGACTGCGACCACTCCTATAAATATTCTTCTTTCTTCCTCTCTTCTTGTTCGATGATTTTCACTCTCTTTTTAAGATGAAACCTTCCTTTAGTTCCGGAATCTCTTGCTAGGATCGCTGTGCTCGTAGCAAGTGAACCGCGAAATGAGGTGCAATTATTTCTCGCAAATTACGAGAGAAGGGGAGAAAGAATGTTTTCCGCTGAGTAGGCCTATAACATGAGATACTGCAGGGAAATGTAGGTTATGTTGGCAACATCAAGGAACAAGGTTTCATGGGACATCTCAATTTTGGATGGGACTATTGATAGAATTTAACATTATATATTATAGATAATTCTTCATGTTTTTATTAAAAGTTTTTGACATTATGTTTTATATTCAACGAAAAAAATAGAGCTGTTCCAATTCGAATTTTTTTTTTTTAGCATTGGTCTTAAGTCTACTGAAGACCACAAGATATTAAATATTTCATTTATAAGAGAAAAATTTTCATAAAATTACTTGATATTTATAATATAATCCAGTCTAGTCCATTGGTAAATATGCAACTCTTTGGAAACGTATCAAGAACTAATCTCTTTATCTACAGTGACAACCAGCTCTGTGTTGTAGTGGTCAATGCACCTATCTACAAATCTGGAGGTCCCGGATTTTATTCCCGGCTGGTATCTTGGGTATTTTTCCCTAAAGGCGAACTACTCCAATGGCCATCAGGGTTTGGTTAGTTAGGCTTAAGTTAGGTTTAAGTGTTTCCACTGGTTCCATACCCTCATACTCTCTCGCCATAATATCACCTCATCGGGACATGAAAAGAGCCTCAACATAAAATATGTACGATTAGTACATTCAGTCCACCCCTGTACAACGGTACTGTCAAATTTTTACACAAACTGGACTACAAATGATGTAGCCTGGACGCGTATTATTATTATTATTATTATTATTATTATTATTATTATTATTATTATTATTATTATTATTTATAGTGACACATTTGACAATTTCAAAGTTCAATCAAATTTGTTACAAAAATAATTTCAAACAAATTAAAATATTTTATAACAACATAACTAAATATTCAGTGTCTAGAAAACCATAACTTATTTAAAAGTATTTCTGATTTGCAACAATGTATGCACCTAGAACACTAGGGCTTTTTATACCTGGAGAAAGGTATTTGTTTACTTGGCAATCTCTTAGATATTCTTGGCTTTTGAGTCCACTGCCATTGTAGTACGAATACAGTGGAAAACTACAACTTGAGAGACGCTGGTACAATTATCATCAATATCTGAAATAATAATATAAAAGTCTGTGTATCAAAGCGGGAATTGAGAGTGCTACCATTTACTTAGGTCACTGAGCTATCCTCAATCATCAAGTGCTTATTACAGTCAACTCTTACTGAAATTATGAAAGCTATAGATGTCCCGATTTTGATCACATTAATTAGGTGTCATTTTCAAGCAAACACAGTGTTATGTTTATGTTTGTTAGTAGCGCATAATCCCAAACAAGCATTAGCACCATAACATTGCAAGCTATTTGTGTATGGGATCATCCCATTACTAATATATTACTATTCTTAGCATTAGGATTGAGTCAGTGGGTTGGGTATCCACGCTAGAATTAAGTTTGTGATCTGGAGTAGTGCTAGAGTTCACAAAGCCTAAGGCCCATGTGCAAAAGGAAGACTGAGTGGAGTAGAAGGTGATGTAATTACTTATTCACTTTATTGTAAGTAAACGCAACCTCAACTCCATCCCACCTTCTGTTTCTCTCAGCATTGACCTTGCTCACAAATCATGCTTATATCCTTCTTCAAATTGGTGAACTAGCGTTATCCTTCTTAGAAACAAATAAAACACAGAAGTTAAACATATTTACTTACATCCATTACTGTTTCCAGCCTATGTCAGTTTTTTATTCAAGCCATATATTTCCCACTACCGGCTTGCTAGGCCTGTTGTAGCTTCATATGCCTTATAATATAACTTAAGACTAGGACAGTCACAGCATCCAAACCCCGGCCGTTAATTTATCATTGTGAGAAGGTAAACCCATATTTCCACTCAATGATACATTTTCGGCCATGCCGGGAATCGAGCCCGGGACCTTTAACTTTGTAGACAGACACGCTACCGACTGAGCTAAGGTATCGAACAGACTAAGTTATATCCGTTTTGAAATATTAAATATGACAACCATTCTTTCACAAAAATTATTACCTTTGGAATAGACTGATCATGTTGGTTTTTTTTTTACCTTATCTTGGTATATCCATATTTAATTACTCTAATGTGTTAAGGATGATGAACGTAGAATTTCATAGGGATAGAACTACAAGTTATTCAAATTCTGACCTTACTATCATCCGCAAACTAGACTAGATGTTTTTGACGTTTAGTCTGTGTGCTCACTGATGCGACTACCGACCTTGTTGATAGTGAAAGTTATGATTCATCCATCGTAAAGTAATTTTACATTATCCCTTCTGAATACGCACCAAGTGTATTAGGGGTTTAATGCGTTAAAGTCTCATAGCACAAGGTAACAAATGATGGGTAAACCGGGGCTCATATCTACCAGGTAAACTGAGGGTTGTTTTTATAAGGTGATGTGTACCTGAGGTTTTATCATCCTCTAACTACGTATTGAGGGTGCACTTCCCCCAAATCACCATCCTTATCCATACCCGGGGCTGTTAGTAATCTGTGTAATCCAAGTTCTCAACCAACTTCCCCTCACCTTATTACAAATGATTATTGTGTACCAAAGAGAAAACTTGATATTTAATAGGTACCATGATATTGTATCCAGTATAGGAAGTGAGTCAAAGAAGGATTGCAACGCGACTCTTCCCTTTTGGTGGACCCTTAAACTTCCCACAGAACATAAACTTTACCCTAACGAAACAACTTTGAGGTTTAAATCCTCAAGGAGATACCAAACACAAGGTTTCCATTTTACACAAGAAATAAAATAAAGACTGATAAAAATAAATGTAAAAAAAAAAGGTTAATTACATTGTCTGAGAATTAATGACTGTTAATTATACGAGTCGGAAGAAGGTGGAAGCCGACATTGGTTTCTCCAAGAAACAAGGGTCTAGTTTCCTCAAGTTTGCTCGTCTTCCCTTGAAGATGATCCCCCAAAGTACTTTGTTTAACATCGTAGAGAGAAATTTGAGGCAAGATGTTGGCAGCCATGAGAGTCGACCTTTATAAGAGGTCGAGGGAAGGTTGGTGCAGTCATTAGAACAGAACTCGGAAAAGGTTAGATTTTCTTTTTTTGCCTCGCATCCCACAACCCGTCTGAGTTTATAACACATTAATATTTACACTTTGTGGATGTAGAAAGAGGAATTTATGGAAATTGTACCATTGTTTGCTAAATGGGAAACTCAGGAAAAATCACCTTCACCTGATCTGGATTATCTTCTTACATCCCCATCTCCGTTATCCATCGCTATGTACCCACTCGTAAGGGTAAAATATATAATAAGGTTTTGGTAAAAAGGAATTTTAGAAAAAAACTTTATTTTGAGACTAATACTGATAATATTCTATTTTATTAGTATTATTCAATAGTTATAGATATTATCTTACGTATAGTTATATAAACATAGTTTTAATAACTTTTACGACTGTCAAAATAAAATTTAGATCTAAATCCTTGCAATTCAATACCTTAGTCCTATTTTGACAGGAAATAACTTTTATGACTGTCAAAATAGTTATTTCCTATCATAATAGTACTTAGGTATTGATTTGCAAGGACTTTAATTTTAATTTTATTTAATATGTAATTATTTAAAAATATTAATTTACTTTTACGGCTCTAGTCAGACAATGCGAAATAATAATACCATTTCAACTACAACCTTTTACTAATGTTATCTAATTAGATCAAAACATCAAAGTTTAATATTCAAGTAATAGAAATTATTGGTTCAATTTGTAGCGAAAAAAAAAAGAGAGATTATTAATTTATAACAAAAATGACAAAATAAAAGATCAGGTAACGTTGATTTATGTTAAATAATACTGATATTGGATTAGACTTACACAAGTGTTCACACGGCTTAAGGCGTCAATACTCAATTGCCAGTGACAAAGAAGGTCTGGGCTCAAATCTCTGGCTGACTGCCCTGGGGGTGACTTTCCACTTGTTTATTAACACTGTGTTTTCACCATCCACTCTAAAACCAAATGTGGATACATTTTTATTAATAGCACCTATTCTTTCTGCCTGTTCGATTTGTACACATGACGTGTATTAATGTTTTAGGGATGAAGAAGATTTAATTTAATGGATACATTAAATCAAAATTATTCTCCCAACCCCTTACCCCTCAAAATAATTCGTTATTAACCTTGGGGCTTAATATAGGCCTAATATTAAAGTAATTATTAAAATTGCAATTGTAATGTGAAGGTTCATTTATGCTATGATACATCAACTATTGTCTCTTTAACGTTTTTCTGAAAGTAAAATTAAAATATTTTAGCATTCAAATACATTTAAATCACAAAACTTATTTTGAGCTTAACTTTAATCATCTTTTCATTTCTTATAAGTTTGGTTTGCATCAACTGTTCATTTTCAATACATTTATGATGTAATCTTCCACGGATTTATTAACGCTCCCTACAAATCCTAAAATGTAATCTTCTTTGGTGAATAATTCCAAGACCTAATGTAATAATTCCAAGACCTAATGTAATATATGTATGTATATATTATTGAACTAGCAACGCACATGCTAGCAACCCCTTTTTATTTATTGAATTTCAAGAACCGTAAAATCAATACAAATAAATATATTAATCTCGATTGTTTTGGGTTGGGATTGTTTTATGATAAAATTTGTGTAAAATCTCTACTCTAAACATTCGTCATGATGGAAGCTGTAGCAACATGTTGCAAGTTAGTGAACGACTTTCTGAATAGTACCCTTCCTTGCGAGATATTTACTCAACTCTTTTCAAACAAAAACATCAGCCCTTGCAGCGTGATGATTTTCATAGTCATCTTGGGAACAACAGCTGGCTTCTCTATCTGGATGTACAGAGCAAATGGAGAGAAAACCAAAGAGGGGAAAAAGAAAAGAGATAAAGAAGCGTGTAGCAAGAATAATATAAAAGGATTGTATGGCAAGAAAAATATGGATAATACCATTGACCAGTATCTTGACGCGTACGATAAGGAAAGCGATCTACATGACGGAGGTGAAGAAATATCCTATTTGATAAAGAGAAGCCCGCTGGACGAGATGCCGACGGCAAAGCTTGGCTCAGACCGTACCATGTCCACAGAAGAGGTGAAGGAGTACATCTTGGGGAGGTTGGTCGACGAGGTGCATCTGGCCGGCAAAGAGATGAGCGAGGAGGAATGGCAGAAAGTTTACGCCAAGTTCCCCAATATGAAGAAGGAGATCAACCAGATTCGTGAAAAGGAGGCTAAAATGTTGTTCTCGCAGTGTTCGGATAGTCTTGTAACGAAAAATTGAATAACAAACTAATCTCAATTTCTTGTTATTTTTTAATAACTAGCCTATTGCTATGACTTTTCAAAATTAATATTGTACCCAATACAAAACTTAAAGCAAACTGTACGTTAAATATAACCTAATACAATTTTAAGTCGATTTTTCAATTTTTTTTGTGTTCAGTGTAAAACTTAAATCACACCACTATATCAAAGTTCATACAAATAGAAGATAATTATAAAGTAGGACTACATAGTTTGGTATTGGATATTGTATAAAATAGTTTGTAATTTTTAATTTTCAAGCTAACTTTTACTTTATATCTACTACTGTTTACAGCCTGTGCCCTTAGTCAGTTTTTTATTCAAGCTATATATATATATTACACTATCGGCTTGCTAGGTCCATCATAGCTTCATATGCCTTCAAACCCAAAACTAGGATAGGCACAACAACCCGTCCCCGGCCGTTAATTCATCACTGGGAAAGGATAAACCCACATTTCACCCAAGTGATAAATTGATCGGCCATGCTGGGAATCTAACCCGGGACCCTTAGCTCATAAGACAGACACGCTACCGATCGAGGTGAGGGGTTGGATATTATAGCTAACTATTCACATTAACTATCATTACAGATATATTATTTTAAACATTGTATATATGCATTGACTCTATCGTTAAAAGAAATATATTACAATAATCTAAGCGTATTTTACATAAATTATGTTCAACGGTAAGAGTCTGGTGAATTCACACTAATACATCCAATCTTAGCAATCATTGCATCGTTTAGATTTCAATATGTAGTTGATAAATACCCTTCTGAAAAATTAAACGATATCGATCTCTTGATGGGCCGCTAATAACATCGTTAAACCCAAAAGTTCCAAGCCTTTGTGGGTATTGTTATAGTTATTTTCAACTTGAACTAGATGGATCTTTAGTGATAACGTTGGTTACTACTTCAAAACATGAGTAAAATAGATCTTATAGGGAGACCGTAATTACAAGTTCATTCTTGAAATATATCATTATTATGGTCGGACGCTGACTATTAGTTCTAACTTGAAATATATCGTTCTTATGAAGGGAAGGTGATTACTAGTTCTAACTTGAAAGATATTGTTCTTATGGAGGGAAGGTGATTACTAGTTCTAACTTGAAAGATATTGTTCTTATGAACGGAAGGTGATTACTAGTTCTAACTTGAAAGATATTGTTCTTATGAAGGAAAGGTGATTACTAGTTCTAACTTGAAAGATATTGTTCCTATGGAGGGAAGGTGATTACTAGTTCTAACTTGAAGGATTTTGTTCTTATGAACGGAAGGTGATTACTAGTTCTAACTTGAAAGATATTGTTCTTATGAAGGGAAGGTGATTACTAGTTCTAACTTGAAAGATATTGTTCTTATGAACGGAAGGTGATTACTATTTATAACTTGAAAGATATTGTTCTTATGGAGGGAAGGTGATTACTAGTTCTAACTTGAAAGATTATTGTTCTTATGAAGGGAAGGTGATTACTAGTTCTAACTTGAAAGATATTGTTCTTATGAAGGGAAGGTGATTACTAGTTCTAACTTGAAATATATCGTTCTTATGAAGGGAAGGTGATTACTAGTTCTAACTTGAAATATATCGTTCTTATGGAGGAACGGTGATGATTAGTTCAATTGAAATATGTGTGTCCTTATCGGTCTACTACTTGAACATCTTGCTTGTGCGTATGTGTGCACTGTCAAGCTATGTTATTGCCCCATTAATATTGTCAAATAGGCGTATGACCCGTACGACCCGAATGTGGTGTTTAAAAATAATTTTTAATCAACCTATTAATTTCAATACTTTTTTTGGGATAGTAATTTTAATGTCTCCTCTTCTTGCTTTTTATTTTCATTCTTGTTATGTTTTATTGTTACTGTTACTTATCCGTTTGGAACAGTAGTTATATAAGGATGTATAATCTCTCTAGGTATTTTCAACTGATACACGTAGTAGATAATGAGAGCCGTTGGGATAAATGAATTTAAGGCAGGGATCACCTCTGGTTGTGCCAGACCTGATTCGTGGCAAATATTTAGTGAATTCTGTCAGATGTAAGATTATATAATGACATAGCAGTGAAAGTTTGTAAGATGTGAGATTATATTGGGCCATATCAGTGAAAGTTTGTAAGATGTGAGATTATATTGTGCCATATCAGTGAAAGTTTGTAAGATGTGAAATTATATTGTGCCATATCAGTGAAAGTTTGTAAGATGTGAGATTATATTGTTGCCATATCAGTGAAAGTCTGTAAGATGTGAGATTATATTTTGCCATATCAGTGAAAGTTTGTAAGATGTGAGATTATATTGTGCCATATCAGTGAAAGTTTGTAAGATGTGAGATTATATTTTGCCATATCAGTGAAAGTTTGTAAGATGTGAGATTATATTGTGCCATATCAGTGAAAGTTTGTAAGATGTGAGATTATATTTTGCCATATCAGTGAAAGTTTGTAAGATGTGAGATTATATTGTGCCATATCAGTGAAAGTTTGTAAGATGTATGATTATATTGTGGCATATCAGCAAAAGTCTGTAAGCTCATTTGAATCCCCCAGCCCTCGCACTTTGTAAAATATTCCGGAACCCTTGTAAGAAGTGGTTGAAAATTCTCTCAAAAAATAAATTCATTCCGATACTTTAGTTGAGTTAGTTAGTGTATCTGTCCACTTATTTCGAGTTAAATGTCTCAAGTTTGTTCCCCAGCATGGTTAAGAAATGTGAAAATATTGAAATTGGGACTTCCTGTTTCATCGTGATGAGTTAACAACCGACCCTTTCAGCATAGAAACATGAAACTGAAGGATGATTAAAAGGATTAGGGAAATGTAAAATCTTAAAAAGTAAACCGAGGGATGGGTGTTGCGTATGTTCTAGAATCAAATGTGTAAATTTGTCACCACTTCTCACTACTCAATCCTGTTTTTCGCGCGTACTAATTACGCTTATCTAATAGGGATAAGGAAGATTAGATTTAGAGGATGTGTAACCGAATTCACGTGGAGGGAGATTGAAAAATAAATTTATGATAAACCACTCTTAGCATACCCGACTGAGATTCGAGCCCTGATATTTCCGTCATCGGCAGTCCATTCTAGTGTGAGAGTGACGCCTTAAACCATTTGACCACCAGAGTTAGCTTTGTTTGTGTTGAATGCACCCAAGGGATGTATCAAATAAATCAATAACTGTGGGTTTGGTTGTATTCAAGCTGCTATAAAGTTTGCGGGCGACTCAAGGATTTACTGCAAGGATGTTGAAGCGAAGGTAGAGCCTTAGTAGCCGGTATCGCACCACGCCCTTTCCCCCTGAATATTGATGATAACTTCTCCATAGCTCTGTACTCGTTACCTTGAAGTCATATAGATTTCTTAGAGGTATTATTTTTTTCTCAATTTTTTTTATCTGGGATATTTAACGTTCACTTTCCGGACTGATTATTTATATCAGCACAAGACTTACATCATCATCATCATCATCATTAACTGTTTACAGTCTCAAACCGGGTCAGTTTATTAAAATGCCTCCAACTTCCTTTAGCCTTCCACCATTCGTCCTTCTTTAATCGTTTTAGTTTACCTCCTCTCATTTGCACACTTTCTGTTAGCTGATCCTTCCATCTCTTTCTTGATCTCCCTTGTGGTCTTTTTTCCTACATTCTTCATCTCCATTACTCTCCTTGGGATCCTTTTCAAATCCATCCTCATAATAAGCCCATATTATCTCAGTATTTCTTCCGCTATTATCTCATGTTCCCCCTGTACCCCAACTTTTTACCTTACATCTTCATTCCTAATCCTATCTCTTCTGGTGACAGCTAGCATGCTCCTGACAAACTTCATTTGCATGGCCTCCACTTTCCTAGTCTCGCTTACATTTACTGTCCATGTGTCTGCTGCATGTGTGACATTGGGTACAAAGTACATCATGTACAACACGTCTTTACACTTCAAGGGCACTTCTCTACTCATAGGAGGTCTCTTACACACCTAGATAAATACTCCTCTGCTGCCCTCTTCTCATTAGATTATATCTTCTCCCAACCTTCGCCTTACGACACAACTTACAAACTGGCAAAAGTTCGATAACACACAAGACACTTATTCCTCCGCTGGCCCCGTGGCATAGTGATAAGTGTACCTGGCTACTAACCTAAGGGTCCCGGGTTCGATTCCTGACTGGTAGCATTTGTAGTTTGCCAGAAAGGGGAATCATTCCAACGGTTACCAGGATTTGATTAATAAGGCTTAAGTTAGGTTGAAGATCACTCCTGGCTCCACACCTTCATAATAACTATCATCGCATCATCTCATTGCAGGTATGACGTGTAGACAACATCCATAGGTGTTCCATGGGCAACGTTCGGTACCATCAGAGTGGCTAAATGTCTACACACACAGGCAACCGAGATATATACTACATATCTCCAGGTTAAAGATGCCATACACTAAAAAAAAAAAAACTATTCCCTCAGGCCATTAATTTCTCAATATGAATGCTCCAATTTCACTAATGAAACATTTTTTTCGGACGTGCTGAGAGTTGAAACCGAGATACTTAAATTCGTAAACAGAACACTGTCTACTCAGATAATTTTCTGGACTATTAAATAAGCGTTCGTTAATTAATTGACATTTATTTGCATTTTAATTTGTCCGTTCCCCACAACTTACTACCCATCCTGTGAAAGGGCTAGCTACATCTTTGTGGAAAGTGTACGTACTGTACATTTTCGTGCGAGGAGTGTGCGCAAACAGTAAGGAAAAGCTACCTTAGTACACCCGCCAAGAATTCAAAACTTGACCTCCCGGCCACCAACAAACCAGATGAGATGGATGTTTTTGTTCGCGTGCTCATAGGTGTAGGTTATTGATATATACATCTGTATTCAATCTACAGGTAGTTCGTTTCCTGGCACCATTGCGCTACTATTAGCTCCAGTTCTAATATACCCTAACTATGTTCTTGTTGTTTTAAGATTTAATTTTATTTCTCCTGGATGCAAATAACCCGAATGGGTAGTAAGACGCGGTGATGATAGTAATAATAATAATAATAATAATAATAATAATAATAATATTTCTCCAGTAAACAGTGAAACTAGCTTCAGCGAAAATGTTTAATTTATGTATGTTTTTGTTTTAAATTCGTTTAGTTCATTAGTTAGGCTAATTTAAAATCATTATTATTATTTATCACCACGTTATACTACCCGTCAGGGTTATACAACTACATATCTACTAATTAATCTAATGAGCTAGGGATTAGGAAGGTTTACTTTAGAGGAGGTTTACCCGCATTTGCGTGAAGGGAGAATAGAGAACAATTTTTATGGAAAAATCACCTTCAGTTAACTCTTCCAAGAATCGACGAACCCTAATCTCCCCCTTAACAATAGTCCAGTCTATTTCTAGAGTTACGCCTTTTAGACCATTCAACTATCAAAACGGCTAGAATAAGAAACCATTAATTAATTCAATGAAATCCCCAAGTTGTCAAAATAGAGATAGATAACATTTTAAACTGAAAAATGTTGTTGCATTAATAAGGTGAACTCCACTTCGGTGGCCACGTGATCTAACGCGCTACTCTCGCAGTGAACTAGACTGCCGATTACGGGGAAATCAAGGTTTGAATATTTGGTCTGGTGTACTGAGGGTGGTTTTTACTCTTCCTCCACGCAAATAATGGTATACCGATGCAGATACCGATGAATCGTTACCGGGCGATTATTATTGCATCGGCAATTAATCATTATCGGCGATTATTATGTCGATTAATCGTTTTTTAAAGTAGAATTTAAATAAAAAAATTCTAGTTAGGAGTTTAATTATCAAAATCGCAAATATATATACACCGCATCTGGGTTGCGGGCTATGCAAAGATTGCATAACCAGATAAAGAAATCTAAGCTGATACCGTTGATAAAACTAACGATCTAGTTCCAACTTTCGCCGGTTAGGCATAAAATATATTTTAGTATGCCTACAATATTTTTGTATTAATTACATTAAATGCTATCATTAAGCATATTTCCCAATAGTTATTAATAAATATTCGATCATTGGGATTTAACGGTGTAAATAATCGTAGCATGAACCATTATTTTAAACAATCGGTAATCGGTATCGGTAATTGATTTTAATGACTCGGTACACCTCTATGATTACTGTATTGATGTTATAAAGACTCTGAGAAAATATATTATATAAATATCTTAAATAGCCATACAATGTTTGAAATGTCAAATGTGTGAGTACAATTTATTTGATCAAGTTATTTGATATTAAGAAGATTGAGGTGTTTTTATGATAATACTACTCTCATAAGTTGTATGAAATATTAGTTTCATCTGGTATGGTTTTACAATAATACAGAGGTTGGGGGTCAGAAACTCGATGAGATGTAATAAGTATTGTTTTTTCTAAATATTTCCCAAATTTGCATTTACTCAATTCTGATACTTTTTTCTAAACTCTACCTAACCTAATTAATGTAATTAAATGCAAAAATACGTGTCATTTAGTATGAAACAACGTAAATGTCCTCATAAATTTTGCTTTTGGAAGCAAATATTCTAAGTTGAAGTCAGGACAAGTTCAAACGTTTATAAAAACTTAAGTTAGGGGGTGTCACTGCTTAAGGTGAGGAGTTAGCGCACCTGAGTTAAAGACCGTATATTTACCGTATTTATAATGTAACACTTTTTTGAGAAAATAAATAAAATATTTCTTCAGTAGAAACGTTTAGTCTAGTTTTATACACAGAACTCGCTTTGTCCGTTGGGGGCTCTGTCTCCTAACCCCCCAGTGAGGTTTTTTTTTTGCAAGTGGATGCAAACTAATGTAGTGCGTTGTTTTGAACCTAATAATTTAAGCTACCGGTATTGTATTGTATTGTATATACCACACCTACTTTAAAGTTGCTCCGCTATTTTGAATTATTTTGGGGGGTTAAAAATTAATTTTTGAAACTTTTTGACGCTATAAGTTTGCCAAATTTCAAGTTTCTAGCTCATCTGGAAGTGGGTAAACATTAGTGTAAGTGAGTGAGTGAGTCAGCCATGTGGCTTTATAGTAGAATAGTTTGACCTGGTGGTCTAGTGGTAAGGTGTCAGACTTCTGTTCTGGGGGTCCGGGGTTCAATCCTCGGTCCCGACACAGATTTATCTGATCGCCGAACCCTTCCTTCACCTTTGACAAGACGTGTATTAATCACGACTTGTGAATGTGAGGAATTGCCAGGCCTCCACCGTGGTTCGGATTCCACGTTAAACTGTAGGTCCTCCATTTCATCTCACAATCACCCACCATTACACATTAGCTTAAGTGCGTATAACCCTAACGGGTAGTAAGACGCGGTGATGATAATAATAATAATAATAATAATAATAATAATAATAATAATAATAATATAGTAGTATATATTCATAACACTTCTTGAATAACGTATTTGTCATGGGCATCGCATAATTTTGACAAACACTTTTTAAACTATAGGGAAAAAATTATATTCAAATTCTAAGATGTCCATTATAGGTAGTGAAGAACTGTTTGAATTAGTGTAGAAAATTAAACTAAATATATCTACAGAAGCATTATTTTATTTATTTCAACCAAATAAATATTTTATTATAAAATTAGGAAAATACACCTTAACTCACTTTACCTTCCGCCCCATATTATAATAAAGTTCATCTACAGAGAGTTCTGTCTACAACGCCCTTAAAAACACCGAAATTAATTATTAGTAATCACCAAATGAAGCCCATTGTCATTCCAACAGAGCGTTCTTACAGACCAAGTTTGCTAGGCAGGTTCCAAGACCACCCATGCTAGAGGCTCCCAGCACATGTATGGCTGCTCTGACGCGGAAGGGCGGGGTTGAAACCTAACAGGATGCATTCGGGAGGCGTTTCAAGGTTACCAATCTCGTTTTGTATGAGTAAATACGGACGTTTTAAGATATCGTGGCTCAAACATCATCACGTATTAGTTTTATCTGTATGTTTCTTTAAAAAACACATCCCTGCACTGGGTCTTACTATCCATGCAAAAGGTACACGCCATTTATGGGAGGCATGATGGGATATCATTTGGTAAGCTTTCACTCAGTTTACCCAATCGGGATACAAACCCCAACCACCTAGTCATCGGCAGTCTAGTTTATTGCAACAGTGACGCCTTAGACTATTTAACCACCGAAGCAGTTCTCTCTCCAAATATATTTGAGTAAATATACTCTAATTTCTACTTTCTTCCTCCCTATCCCAATTATCGTAGTTGAGTGCGGATCAGGCAATTAGAAACATCACTCGTAGCCCAGTTTGTGGGAATATTAGTCAGTACTAATGTACCGTTCATCGCCCAGGGGAGGCCCAAATGTACTAATCGTACATTCTTTCCGAGGTGGCTCTTTTCATGTCCCAATGAGATGTGGTGATGGTTATAGTGAGATTGAGGGTGTAGAACCCTTGGTGAAGGCTCTTTCCATGCCCCGATGAGATGAGGTGATGGTGATAGTGAGGCTGAGGGTGTGGAACCAGTGGAAACATTTACAACCTAACTTAAGCCTAACTAATTAAACCCTGGTGACCGTTGGGGTAATTCCCCTTTAAGGAAAAATACCCACGGTACCAATTGGGAATTGAACCCAGGACCCCTAGACTCATAGCCAGGGGCTCTGAACCTTACACCATGGGGCCGGTTAATTAGGTGGTAAAACGCGACGTAAAGAATGAATTGCTTCCAGTCGGGAATGAATCCCAGACTTTTGTTATAACACATTAGATGCGCAAACTACTACACCAACCACACCGACCTAAGCAATTACAAGCAAATGAAAGTGGAGTGAGTTTATGTTACCCAACACAACGTAATGTGTTTCAACAAACTCACGCTCACCAGCGACAATGGTAAATGATGTCTTGTCACGAGGATTGGAAACACTCAGACACCGTCCGCCAGTCACGTCGTGACAGCCACTCTGCGACAACAATCATAGACGAACCAATTGGATTCAACCTTGGCTTACATCAGTGGTTGGGATCCACTCGCAAATGGTTGACGTAACCCCGTCACCATAATTTCTTTTCAAAGAACGTGAAATATTTAGAAAGTGTTTTTTTATTATTATTATTTTCTTAAAATTGAAAAATGACACCTAGACACGGGAATCGAACCCAAGACCTTTGACTTAGTACGCCTCGGGACCTTAAGGTTCGATTACCGTGTCCAGGTGTCATTTTTCAATTTTCAGATTATTATTATTATTATTATTATTATTATTATTATTATTATTATTATTATTATTATTATTATTATTATTATATGTTAGTGCGTTGGTTTTCATCTGTTTGAATACGTCTCGGTTACCGAGAGGTTAGAGTTCGACCACAGATTTAAAAGATCCTAGTTAAACACCAATTGTTAGTAAATAATTTTAATCTGTCTGTGGAAGAGTTTTATTACACAAAAAAACAACTTTTAAGTTAAAACTCACTTATGAAGTAGGTCGTATATAATTTTATATAAGTTAATTTTCGGTGCCAAATTAAAAATTACGAAAAATTGGATGGACCTATTCTGAGAAATGATCACTAATTTCAAATTAGGTTTTCAGGTTGCCAGCAAAAATATTAGCTCTAGCCTCACCCCCTCCTCCCCCTTTTATTAGAGGTATTTAACGTGCAGTTTCTGAACTGACTGATTATATCAGCACACGATGTATAAACTAATTTAAATCTAGAACAGACACAACACCCATCTCCCGAACTTTAATTCATCACTTTGAAAGGAAAAAACTACATTTCACCAATGATACATTTTTTAGCCATTACAGGAATCGAACCTGGGACCCTTAACTCAATAGTGAGACAGGATACCGACTGATCTAAGGTGTCGGACTATGCATTGCTTACATCACAATGGAAACCCGGAGCTGTGTATGATTGTATATCGGCCAATAAATTATTTTTCTTTGGTTAGAAATTTAAAATAACAACTCCTTTAATGAATTTTATTCTGGTGAAAAAATGTCTGTTATAATAGCCGGTTCTTACACATATTTTACCAAAATTATTTTATTGAGAAAATTACTTTTATTTATATTTATATTCCAAATATTTCCATTTGGATTTTATTCATAAAATCCAAATATTTCCATTTGGATTTTATTCATAAAATCCAAATATTTCCATTTGGATTTTATTCATAAAAACAATTGTTTTATCACCAAAATTGTTTTGAGTAATTTATTTTGTAATACTAAAAATCATGAGCATATGAAATTATTTAATATAGCAGAGTTTCATTACCGTGGCTCAGGGTTATCTAAAATTCGTTTATGAGCAGTGTAGCCTTGGTTCGATTTTAGAGAGTGTTTAAAATAATTTTATATAAATTTACAGTTTGGTTTATTTCCTTAATTTTTAAACTTATATATATGTGTGTGTGTGGTTCTAAAGTATAACATTGGTAATCCATTAAAATATAATTATTTTAAAAATAACTCTTCATTTTCATAATACAGAATTGAGATAAAGATGTTTCTGAATAATTTAAAAACTTATTTTTTTACTTTGTAGATTAAATAATATGTAGGCCTATATTAACATTTTCATAACATTTATACAGTTTGTGAATGTTACCAGAATGCCTCTATAGATATTATTTCACTTCAGAGAAATAGGAAAATATTAACCTAGTAGGCCTACTTATACGTGTGAAACATTCGAGTAAAATTTTAAATGGTCTATAAGTGTACATTATTGATACCCGATTAAGAAAACTATGACAGTTTACTTATTGGTGTTGAAACTTCTAGGGCCTACTATCATATATATATATATATATATATATTATATATATAAAAGCCTAAAGTTGAATTTAAAATTAACATTACATCTATAGCACAAGAGCTGAAATAAACGACCATACTGGAGCCTTTAAAATATACTATCTATTAATAGCTACACAAGGGGTTGAGATTTTTTTAACAATCAAAGGCAGAATATGTTTATTCTCAGAGACAGGAATTAATATTTTTTTCATCTTAATATAAATTTGGTAACGCACCTATTAAATACTTTTGCCAAATTTAGTGAAATAAATTATAACACAAATAAATGTCTTATAAATTACATCAATTTTTAATAAGATATTAATATGATTGATAATATATGCATATGTAAGCTTCCTTATTCTACTAAATTAGACCTTCATCCCCACAAAATATAGATAGTTTGAATTTATTCTAAATGCTATATTTATTCTGTATTTTATTTAAAATTGAGATAACGAATTGAAGAAAACATTAAATATGTTAATAGTTTGCGTTTAGTATTTGATTTTGATGGGGTTCAGTACCATAAATTTTAAACTTTAACTTTTTTTTGTTAGAGAAATTGTTAACCATACGATTGTCATTGGATGGTAACTTCAGAAAGCAAGTCCAGAACTACACATTTAGTAAACTCTTATTTCCTCGCACCCCACTTTAAGACCACAAAATAAAAATTATAGCCCTTTCGTGTTTCGAACCAAAGCCTTTCACATGGCGTTGGTCATTTCGTATTACACCTATTTTAATTTGATTAATGTTTGGGAGGCAAAGCGAGGTAGTAATCCACGTAGAATTTAAAAATAGCTGTTTGACTTTTATGACTATACTTTGAGCTTATTTAATATTTCAAGAATATGGAAATAAGAAATCTAAATGGAGAAATATATAAACTTAAAATAATATCAAATGACACAAAGCTCCGGAAATAGAGGTATTTTTAAGTTTCTATGCGGGAATATTTGATCTATATCATTCAACATTTTAATAAGCCTTTCTTAAATGGTAAATCACTATTTTTTTATAGTGAAGTTGATTTGTTTTAAGCCCCTTAAATAAAGATTTTATTTCCAATGTGTTCATAAACCTAGCCAACACAAGGAAATATAAGCTCACTAACTTGTATGGTATTTATATATATTTTAAATATAGGCTACACTACATTACAAATAAATCTGTAACGCTTATAATATTTTCCAACATTAAAAGGTGTAGAAACTAACAAACTAAAATCAAATACATAAATTAATGTTTTAATTTTGGTGGTTGAAAACGTCTGATGCGACGCAAGCTAAGCATTAGTGCTAGATAAATGAATCAAAAACTAATTACATCAGCATGAGTTATTTCAAGAATAAACGTGGCTATATAAAGTAAAGCTAATTTGTTATGAATTAAATTGTTTGTAAAAACTATAATAAAACTAAAAATAATTGAATCAACATTTTTTTTTCGTCGTTTATGGAATTATCGATGTAACAGACTACGTAGGCAGTAATTAATAAGATCGTAAACTCGAGTAAGCATTCCGTACACAAGCGTAAGTTAGTTGTAAACAAGCCTATTTGTAAACACACCCAGTTCACGGCACACAGCTAAAAAAGAGAAATCTAAAAAAAAACTCAACGAAGTGTCCTAATTTCAACCGAAAGCTTCTTGAACGCACCCAGCTGATAATACACACACTGCAAGGGTCAATGTAAGAAATGTTGCGGTACCAAAATGTCGGTCACTGGAGGTTTGTGAACACGGTACAAAAACACACACACAATCCCATACATGGAAGCAGAGCCGATGTATGAACTACAACGTTGACACTAAAACTGCTACGGGCTAAATAGCAAACATCACAATAAAACTTTTTGAACCAAGGAAAACGAGAGAAAAAATTACACCTATTTCCCCCCTCTCCCTCTTTCTCTACGTAGTGATCTTTATCCACTCCCCTCATACGACCACGACCGAGTCATCAAAACTTACGCTCTGTTTTAACCAACATTGACCCTCTAATTAGTATCTACGTCTATGACTACATAATTAAAGTGATTATTGATTTGGTACGCGAACCATCTAGCACATAATTAAACACATTATATAAAGCAACAATATTTCCAATATTTATATAAATATATCGTTCAGATAGTGTAGGGGTCTACAAGGCTCTAATCAGACTGTACAATAATTGGAGGGACATTATATACTCTCGCAGGGACACTAATGGTACCTTTCTAGTTCCTAACTTTCCCTCCCCTCTACCAACTCACTTTTTTTTTTCTTCCACTCATCGAAATTTTTCCCTCTTCTTCGCTCAACCACACAATTTCACTATTATCTCCGTCCCTCTCTCTGCTCTCTTTCAACCCCCTTTTATTTCTCCCCCCCTTCTTATTCTTTCTCATCTACACCACTTACTCGTCTCTCCCTCTCTCTCTATCACTTTTGATATAGATTATTTTTTTGTCCAAATTATTATCGGGGAAGTGATAGGTCGAGGTTGGATATCTCACATCAAACGTGAGTCATGCATTTTAAATTTGATAATAATTTATGTTAGTTTCGACAAAATTTAGTTTGATAAGATTTAATTCAAAATCATCTTAGTCATTACAAAATATATTTTCGTAAAATTGGGTCCAAAATGTCGTGTTTTTTTAGCACCGAGTTTTACTACCTGTTCGGTTTATACGGATGTATACCAACTACGTTAGTGTTATAGGGATGAGGAAGGTTGAATTCAGATAAAGTATAGTCGCATTTGCGTGAAGGAAGAGTAGAAAATAATTAGATAAAAACAACTCTCAGTACACCCGACCGGGATTCAAGCTCAATATCCGTGCCATCGGCAGCCTAGTCTGTTGCGAGAGGAACTGACGCATTAGACAGTTCGGCCACCGAAGCGGGTCAAGATTATTTCAAAGAGGATTAAAATTAGTTGAGTAAAATTGGGCATAAAAACCAATGTTAAGACTGACAAAATAAGTTTAGTAAAATTTGGTTCAAAATTATGTTTACTCTGATGAAATTTAATTGGATACCCCCGAGCTCACGAGTAAATAAAATTAAGGAGTAAGAAGTGTGCTTGTGCGACACAATGTTATATGTTAATCTAATTTCGAGTTGAGTGATTTATAATTTAAACTTAACATAACAAGTCAATTTATAAACAAATACCGTACCAGATTACTTTTTTGAGCGGTGTAACGGGTCCCTTTTGCAATAAACTGCTGATGATTGAAAGATTGGGGTTCGACTCCCGGTCGAATTTACTGAGGGCAGTCTTTACTAAATGGTTTTCCACTTTCACACAAATGCTGGTACGCTTTCTCTAAATTCAACCACTATATCCTTAAACATTAGAGTAACTAGTTTATGTGCGTAAAGCCCAGATGGGTAGTAAGACGTGGTGAGAAAAATAAATAAAAATAATACATATCGGTGGTAAACCATTCTAGCGGAGAGTAGCTAAACTGTTAATTTGTCAAATTAATTAATATGAATATAAGAACATGAAATAAAATCCATCCATACAATATCAAAACTATTTGATGCACACATTTCGAAAGTGTCAAGACTCACCTTGACCTAATATTACCAGCACCGATGGTTTACTGGAGACGCAAAGGTCGGAGGTCGAGTCTAAGCAGGGTATACTTTGAGGATTTTTCCTGAATGGTTTCGCATTATCCCTTCACACAAATGCGTGCATATTTACTCTGACTTCAACCTACCCTAATCTTGCCTCATTAGTGAAAATATGTGACAAGTCCAGACGTTTAGTAGACGTGAAGTCTGACATAGTTTTACAAACTAAACATTTAATCAAAGAGACACATCACTTACCTATAGTTAATATTTTGTTATAAGAAAATACAGCTGCCCCATGGCTCCTTTGGTGCTGGCTGACAGTTCACAGCTGACTTCTGACAGTCAACAGCTAGGTATATACCTAAATTTTGTCTGTCAGAAGTGACAGCTTTTAAACACATGTTTTTTGCAGATCATATAGTTCGGCGTAGGGATACATAATTTGGTCCGGTAACTTTTCAAAGCCGTCAGCTGTGAGCTGTCAGTCAGCACCAAAGAAGCCATGGGGCTACTGTAGTTAAGTTAACTAAAAGCAATAAATAATATTATAACGATGCATCATCAAATACATCAATTAGACAAGAAACATAATTAAAATTAATTTAAACTATCTTTTAAATATTTTAAACAACCTCGATTGTAGCACTATTTAAGAATCTAAAATATAACCATTTCCAACGTCTTTATTTAACCGCACCACCACATACGACGTGTTGTGAACATTAGGCTAAGTAAGGCCACACGAACGATTTTTCCCGCTGCGTTCAATCTGTTTTTGTCGCGCGAAAAATGGAAACAAAATATTTAAATGGTGGTGTGCTAGACAAGAGATACATATCGAACGACAGAGGTACGTCAGATTCGGCTTCAAGGTCACGTCGCGTTGGAATGCTCCGGGGTCCATTATCCAGGCGACATAGCCCGTCTCTCTACCTGCCACACGTGCGACAAAAACCTAGGGACGCTCCTCCACCAAAGCTGTGCCTCCATGTTCCTCCAATTGACATTCATGTGTAACCCAAAGCCACGTTTATGTGTGCTGTGATAAGTGTTATATTTTTATTGTTAGTTATTATATTAGATATCCAAAATAAATGACAATTTCATCGATTTTTATTGTTAGTGAAGCAATTATTATACGCGTTGAAATATTCCCGTCGATGGACTACAATCAATTATGCTACAGCCATGGGCACCCATAAATGAGCAATAAGGGGAGGCTCTGACCCTCTTATCACTCTGCAATATTAACTCTTTTTGTTGATGTTAATTTTTATAAAAAATAAATTGGTATGTTTGGGATTTGGCTTCAATTTGCTATCAACAACTTTGAATCATCAATATCCGACTTACCAGAGATAAAAATGATAAAATGTGGATTACACCCAATTCCCTCTTCAACAGCATTCTTTTCATTTTGTTCTGTTCAATAAATTTGTGAAAAATATAATGTTACTTTCAATGGGTTCAGCTACAACCAAATTTTATTTTTCTGTTAATTTTTCAGAAAAATATTTTTGCGAAAATTTAGGCCTACTCTTGATTTTCATAATTATTTCATAATAAAGTTTAGATGCTCTAAAATTCTCTTCCACAAGGTTAAATTCATGAAATGGGACTCCAATACGCTCCCCATTTGGAAAACCCACATGGGTGCCCTTGGTTACAGCCACACACACACACACACACACCACATTGCTTTGAGTAGCAAATCATTTTTCATGGTATAATTAAAAGGAACGATGTTTTCCTGATTGAAATGTAGAGAACATTGAAGAGAAACCATGGGTGACAAGCCGTTTAAGTCACTATATGTAGCCTCTCTCTTAAGGACTTGGCAGCTGTGACTATGCTGCTTTTATCGCTCCGTCTAGCACCCCCCTGTTCGACTTTTGTACTCACGACTTTTGTAGCTGAGGTCCGAGCGGGAAAATCGTTCGTGTGGCCTTAGCCTAGCCCTTAAGGCCGTGGTTTCCTAGGAGTTATTGGCTGCCATGACCGGTGGTCGCGGTCGGCCGCTTCGCACTGGTTCCCCTTCCAATTCTTAATGGGGATGTTTCCCTCGACTGCTCAGTCGTGCTGCGTGACTTCTGTCGTAGCTGTCGGCCGTCGGGACTCCTCCTTGGACCAGTCAATTCGCGGCCGCGCTGCACCATTCAGAACTAATCATGTACTTACACAAAACATGGCAGTTTGGGACAAAGGCGGTTTTCTTTTAAGTCTATAACGCGTTGCTTGGTGTCGGGTTTAATTTGAGGGTTGAGACAAAGGTGGCTTCCTTTTGAGTTTTAGAACGCGTTGCTTGGTGGCTGTTTGAGTCAAAGGTGGCTTTTTATTTCTTGCTTTTTTATTTGAAGGTAGTAATAGAAATATAATTGTAAAACTTAAAGGAGAGGTAGTTTCTCAGCAGCTTCCTTTAATTGTGCATGTGTGCTAGTTTGGTTGACAATCCTGGTTTATCTTTTTTGTACAATGGCGAAACGGACTGTGGAAGAAGATGAAAAATTAATTGAGCTGTTCAGGAGGTATCCTTCTTTGCATGATCATGGGAAGAAATATTACAAAGACGCTCTAATAAAGCTGAACATTTAGAAAAATTATTGTTATAACTACACTTCCTCAAATCTTCTCGTCATAGATTCAAAACTAATTAATTATTTTTTTCCTTTCAATCGATGAAAAGATCGAAAATTGTCACTTGTAAGGAGCTGATTTTAGTTTAGTATTTAGTTTATTAACTAATTTTTTCCGGAATCAGTGACCTAAAAAATATAAATATTGACACCAATATCAATAAATTATAAAAAAAATCTTTATATTTGTCAATTTCTTATATTTATGGTGGACGACATCTTGAATATCTCAAAATGCTTACGGGTTATGCTAGCACACTCGTCATATTTGGATTCAGCACCCTCAAATCATACAAAAACTATCAAAAAACCTCTAATATGCAACAATTTTTTGTTCCATGATGTTTCTCCTAGACTACGGGGGAATATTACTAAAACACTAGATACCAAGTTTTAGCCCAATTGGTAAAATTGCTCTAATCCAAGATACAGACAGACAGACTGATGGCATCGAGAAAACCAATTTTTCAGTTTTAGGGGCTCATGAAGCGTCGACATTTACAAAAATTTCAATTTTGATTTTTTTTTAAGAACACAATATTTCTCTCTCTTTGAAGGGCGAGAGAAAATAGATTTTACATGTTCGTTTACATGGCAACTGTTGACTTATAGTGGATTAAGTACTGAAACATCGTCCATGTATACAGGATATAAAACAACTTGAAGTTGATCCGTTTCTCCTCTAAGGAGTCCACTTTCACAAAGATACACACAGAACTGTCCCCCTATTCCCCCCACCCGCTACCTGTATGTTAGTAATAACTCGCTCATTACTGTCAAGTCCACCCTTCACCCCCCAAATCCAAGAGCTCGATGACGTCACACTGTAACGTTCAAGCTTGTGATGTGTTTGTCCAAGTTGTTTCATTGAATGTTACTGTAATTGGGAGGTCATTACAGAAAATCCCAAGGTCATACTACGGTGCGAGTAGACATGTAGATTATGGGAAGGGATGAGATATCGAAAGAGAGGTATTGACATAGTACTCGTATTGAAAGAAAATTATCAATAGCAGTAAGTATCAGTATCGAAGTAATACACAGGAAATATTATTCAAATATCACATTTTCAAGTGATTTTTATGAATGAAAATGTTGATTTTTTTTATCTACATCTTTAGAGTTTTTGTACTTATCTAGTAATAATAAATATAACTTTTGCATTATTATATAGTTTTTCCTATTCCGTCCATTATATCCCTACAAATAATAGTGTAATCACAACATTATAATATAAGGAATATTTATTTATGTGTCTAGTTCATTTCCGAATAGAGGAGCGGGAACTTCCAACCATCAGACGATTAGACTATCATTTAAAAAATACATTACTCAGACAAAGTATAAGCTATTGCAAATATTTGTGCAAATTTTGCAAACTTAGGTATAAGGGGTACCCCCAACCCGAATATGGGGCCCATAGCCCTAGCGGTTCCGGAGGTGCATCTGGGGTAGGAAGGGAGTCCATAGAGGGTTAGGGGTAAGTTTTTCCGGGTAAGATCTCAAAAGATACCCCCCATCCAAAGATGGAATCCATGGCCTCAGTGGTTCTTAAACTTAATTGTATTTTTTTAAACATGGTAGAGATGTTTCACTAGTCTCTATTCCATTGTTTTTTTAAAGTAAAATACAGGAAACCATATTACGATGTGACGTTTGTTTCGACCTGTGTTACATACCTAAGATAGGTTTTATCCTTGGGGTGTGAAGGACTCTTTAAGTGTGCTCTTGTGTGCCTGATATTGAGCCGAGAGCTCTGGGTTCAATCACCGGTCAGTAGAACTGAGAGATACTTTATCCCCACAGTTACTTATATTACGCCCTAAAGGAGAATTTTGTTAGGTTTACTTTTATTTAAATCTACACGTCCTGTTCCTCTAGCGAAGCGATTTCCAAACTTTTAGGGCCACAATAAATTTTTTAGGACGACGCATTTTTGTAATCCACTTAGCTTTAATGGTGTAATGATAGTGTTTTGGATCCCTCTAATATATTCAAAAAGTCATGAAATGTGTTTTCTTTAAATAACTGTATGTAAAGTTTCCTTTTAATATTTCATCCATGGAGAATCAAGCGTTTTCAGAAGTAATTTCAATACACTACGTTTTAAAACTTTCTTTCTTTAAAAGACAAACTCCGTTGTATTTGAAAATAAGGTGATGGATGAGCTGGCTACCTTTACCCAATGGGAAGCTAGCCTTCACAACATCAGGCTGCCAGAAGCTCTCCTATTAGTTGGTTTTAACACTGTTGACAAGGGGTTCAAGAAGCAAGGGGTAGGTCATATATAAGCAGCTTGTGCGTATAAATCCACACAGAAAACATAATTTTGAACAGCACTAGCTCAGACCTTCCGCGTCAGTTCGTAAATGAAGAAAAACTGTATCAATGTCAATTTTATAACAGAGAAGGTGTAATCAAATCAATAAATTGTGTACAAACATCAAATTTTACTGATTTCAATCGAATTACATTAAATCAGATCGTCATAGCCGTGTGATAACAAGTGCGTAGTAAGGCATACACGGGTTCACATTGGCATCATCATCATTTCAAAATCCGGTATAACTTTAATTGTAGCCAAATCGCGGGGAAATATCAATATAATTGGTTTTTTCTACCGTTTTATTTTAATATACACGTATATTATTCACCTTGTTATTCCCCCCTTTTTTATTTCCAAAATTTTCATGATTTTCTATTCTCAAATAATTACACAATATTCACATTTCAAAATCTTTTCGCCAACAACCAACCATCGGCTTGTGACCCACATTTTGATAATCACTGCTTTAGAGTTTAGATTATTTGTTTGAGTGCTAACATTAAAGCCTGAAGCTTATACAAAACTAGATAAATATAAATTGCAAGGTACTGGACTTACTATTATTATTATTATTATTAGCACCGCGTCTTACTAGCCGTTCGGGTTGTACGCACTTACGCTAATGTGTGATGGTAGGGTGATTGTGAGATGAAATGGAGGACCTACAGTTTAACTTGGAATCCGAACCACGGTGGAGGCCTGGCATTCCTCACATTCACAAGTTTTGATTAATACACGTCTTGTCAGAGGTGAAGGAAGGGTTTAGCAATCAGATAAATCTGTGCCGTGACCGAGGATTGAACCCCGGACCCCCAGCACATAAGTCCGACACCTTACCCCTAGACCGCCAGGTCACCCCTACTGGACTTACTAAATATACAGTATACAATTTGTTGTTGCTTTTACTTTATCGGCTGCTCGAAGAAAGAAAGTATTATGACCTTAAAACTAATTAAACTCTATATTTAGATGGAGTTCGACGTTTCATGGCCTCCTGAACCCGAAAAAGTGTTTTTTTTAATACCATATGTCTCTGTATCTTGGACTAGAGCTAAAATTATTTCAGCAGTCAGGCTAAAACTTGGTATCTAGAGTTTTTATAAGGTTCTCCAGAGTAATTTTTTGGAACTATCCATCCAACTCTAAAATAAAGATAGTTTACCTAAGTTCAAAAAATAAAACATCAATTTTATCAAAATCGGCTCTAATGATTTTGATTAATATTGATATCTTTGTACTGTTAAGCATTGCAAACAGAATAACATATTTTATTTTCCCATTAAAATTACTTTGATAGTACTTTTAACTTCATACAAACGTAAATTTCCAAATTTGATAATGTTTCCGCAAATAGTTGGGATGATAAATAATTTATCACTATAGAGCTATAGGACTCTTAAAAATAAATATTATTTCAAAGAATATTTGAAAAAATAAATACTCTCCGAGCAATAAGCATATATATATATATATATCCTTACTATTATAAATGCGAATGTGAGTTTGTTTGTTTGTTTGTTTGTTTGTTGGTTACGCTTTCACGCCTAAACTACTCGACCGATCATCATGAAATTTCGCATACACGTTGTCACGGGTATAGAAAAGGACATAGGGTACCTTTCATCCAGAATGCGAATGTGAGTTTGTTTGTTTGTTTGTTTGTTATTGTTTGTTACGCTTTCACGCCTAAACTACTCACCCGATCATCATGAAATTTCGCATACACGTTGTCATGGGTACAGAAAAGAATATAGGGTACCTTTCATTCAGAAAAATGCGATTGTGAGTTTGTTTGTTTGTATGTTTGTTATTGTTTGTTTGTATGTTTATTATTGTGTGTTACGCTTTCACGCCTAAACTACTCGAACGATCATCATGAAATTTCGCATACACGTTGTCATGG
>CABFWO010001057.1:0-19873 GCA_902155825.1 Timema genevievae | reverse complement strand
TTTTCTGTACCCATGACAACGTGTATGCGAAATTTCATGATGATCGGTCGAGTAGCTTAGGCGTAAAAGCGTAACAAACAATAACAAACAAACAAACTCACATTCGCATTTTTTTCTGGATGAAAGGTACCCTATGTCCTTTTCTGTACCCATAACAACGTGTATGCTAAATTTCATGATGATCGGTCGATTAGTTTAGGCGTGAAAGCGTAACAAACAATTACAAACAAACAAACAAACTCACATTCGCATTTTTTCTGGATGAAAGGTACTCTATGTTCTTTTCTATACCCGTGACAACGTGTATGCGAAATTTCATGATGATCGGTCGAGTAGTTTAGGCGTGAAAGCGTAACAAACAAACAAACAAACAAACAAACTCACATTCGCATTTATAATAGTAAGGATTTTATCAAAAAGACTAAAAATAAATCAACATATAGAATTAGGATACGAAAATATTATTTTTTGCAGGAAGTGTAACCTTGTTAACTAGATGCTTAATAAGGCCCACCACTTACAAACTAGCTTAAATGTTCAATAGACACAGCATCGACTACTTTTACAGCCAATTTATCATGGTGAAAGAATAAGTTGCAAATTCACAAATTGAAAAATTGGTCGGTCTTGCCTGATATCTAGATAAATAGAAAACTACTACCGATACCAGGATTCTAAACAGGGGTGTACTGACAGATTCCAAGCAGCTTCGAACTACAAATATGAAGGACCTTAGCATATTATATTAATATCTATCACTGAAGCTATGTTTCAGTGTAAGCTGAAGTGGTGATGTGGAATATTTATATTTTTATTATTAGTTAGTTTAATCCCGAGGCCATTTCAGCTACATTTTCTATTATCAGTATTTACTTTCTAGTGATATTACCAAAAATGTTTCTAAATGTTTAGAAAATAGATGAATGTCCTTATTGATATATTTAAATTTGTAAATGCTACTTGTAGAGATTACAAAGCTAGTAACTTCCAATATTCACTGAACAAATAATCTAACGTTTAACTTGGATTGTTTTTTAACAATAGTAAGAAACAACAAACGGAATGGTTTTAAATTTAATGCCATCATTATAATATATACACAAATGATATATTCTAGGACCTCAGCTTTACTCAGTGGAACTTTTGATTAAAATTTAGTAAAAATAATAATTTAAGATCGAATGAATATATTTATTTTAGGTTAAAGTATTTGCGGCGGCCCAAATCAAAAAGGCCCAGTGCCCCCACCCCATATTCTAATCTGGAAAATTAGGGGGGTTTCCTAGATAGCTAAGCTGATGTTTTAATACAAGCCGTATTTTTATAATTTGAATGAATATATAAAGCCGATTAAGATGAAGGTTGAAAGATAAACATGTATTCAAATTCACCTATGAGCAAATACAAACATTTTAAATCACTTAATTTATGTTTCTTGACTAAAGCTGGTTTTTTTACTATTACATTATTGTTGAGACCAATTTTCATAAAAAGGGTATCTATTACCTGATAGAAAAGCTCTTATATCTACCTTCACATCAGGTCATGGGATCTGCAGTGTTCAATTTTGATATATATTATCAATGTATATAAAATAACCCTAATAGACTAATATTGGCTGCAAAAATAAATTTTTGTATTTATTCTAGGGCCCTTCCTATGAAATTTTAACTGTAGATATCCAATGAGGCTAGCTCCACCAGTAGTGTGATGAACTATTAATTGGAAGGCTTTGGTTCAACTCTAGCTGCTTATCGTACAAGATTAGATGAAATGCTTTATCTATCCATGGTCAATACCAGCACAAAAGCCTGAAACGTATAAAAATAAAAACAGCTAAATATGAACCAAGGTCTTCTAGATCAACCTTTTCTTAGCACCGATTTTTTTAAATATCTCTGCAAACCGGATTTTATTCTTGGAGAGAGACATCTACTTGACTTATTTTACATCTCCGCTGTTTATGCTTCTTGATCTTTCCCAAAAAATCCATCCTTTTCATTAATTTTTTTTTCTTTTCTCTGAACGTACTTTTAGTTTGGAGTGTCTACGGGGCGCAGCAGTTGAGAATGCGGTAATGACGCGTGCAAGTACACCAGTGTGACCAACATTTCACGATAGAAAGAGTACGGCACAGAGACTGTGTTCGTCTCCAGTAACATCGATACTGGATAAAACAAGTTTTGTTGTAAGATCATTTGAATTATTTCTTTCGCGAGCATCTTCCTTTGTTTGTTATTGGCTGAACTCCTGATCAAACCTATTATCACTGCTGAGGAAATTATAGATATTATGGAGAAAATATTTATATTCGCTCTCTTTCTCCCTCTCTCTCGATTAACTGTTGCCAAATATCCTCTATTTCAGCTATGTCGGAAGGTGGTGTGCTATTGCTATTGGCAACCTTGACGAACCAGCGCTGCAAAATTGGTTTTATTTTTAAGTTAAGATTGACCACATGGAAACCAGAAAAATGGCAATGCTGTTTCTTCCGCAGATCTCTCAGAAATGATATCCAGTGTAGGGTAAGCATATGTAATGGCAGGACCGGTAGTAAGTAAGACATGAAATAAATCTTGAAAACATGGAAAAATCCAGACTGAAAATGTGAATACAACCAGTCATAACTTTAAGCCAGGCGTCCTAGCCGCCCGCCTGGCGCTTCTCGTTGATTCTTGTAGTGAATTGAGATATGAGCGCAAGACTACCCGCCCCCTCCCCCATTTAACCAGTCCCTTCTCCCCAACACTGCCAGGGCCCCTTCAAACCATACTACTTGTTGTGAGTCAGTCAAGTGGACTGCCTGCTCTGACAATGTCTCCATCAAACCACCACCGGCACCTACCAGTCCCCCTTACCTCTCTTCTACTCTATTCCTCGTCCTGTTGCTCTCCTCTTTCAACGTCCACCCCCCATTCTACTCTCTCTTCTATTGCTCGTAATTATTTCCTTTTGTGTGGTTCATTTGCCACCCCTACTAATGCTCTCTCAGTTTTAAGGGTATGGGGGATGTTCTTGTAGTAAAGATAGGGGGTGTGGAGAGGGGTCGTTCATTTCTTTTATAATTTCAGTGTTTTTTAGTGGATCGTAGGAAGAGATCTCCTAACTGCTGAATAGAGAGACCTTGGTTCCATCCCGAACGGCGACACTTTGCACTTACCCCCAGTTCATGTTCTTGTTTTGTTCCCACGAGCTTTTAACGCCAGTCAAGATTTATGTATCATCTTATGTCCTCGTCGTGAGATCTGAGTCACAACAGAAGACTTAGCTGAGTACTATTGTGCTCAATTCTAACATTCGGCTTGCTCGAATCCCAGATGTGTGAGTCTGATGGAGAAGGATTTTATCCCCATGCTCTTTATTTTCGCTATTTCCAGTTTAATAACTGGTGCATTTCCTCTTGGACAGCCACCTCATACCCAGTCTTAAAGATAATAGTTAAGAACGTAGAGTACATCACATGCCAATCAACTCTGTGATACAGTCGGATATAAATCGTAAATTTACCCCAACAGTATTGCACGTAGATCATTTCTGATTAAACATTACTGGAGATAAAGAGTTAATATATGTTCCTAGAACTGAACACTGTTGAAATATTAAATGCTATTAGGATAAAAATTGCATTAAAAAGGCTGTTTATGACCATTTTAGAATGGCTTCACAGATAAGCACTTCATACTGTAGTTATTAACAAGAAACTTTGTCACTTTGTCCCCCATCGTCTAGGCGGAAAATGTCAAGTAATCATTCAAACACGAATGCACTGCACATATTTCTGTCATATCGTAGGTATTTTCTTTTCCCTTTTACTTCCATACCTCGCGCGAGCCGAGAGCTGAGTTGGGCCTGCTAGGATGAACTGTCTTAATAGCCCTTGCTTACGAATTAATAATTATATAATAGGAGGGCAAACATAATAAGCGTTCCGATCATCTAGTCCGTTTTGCCAGTAAAATAGAGATCGGGGCTCAAATCCCGGCCTTGTGTAATGAGAGCGGTTTTACATATATATTTTTCCACTCTTCCTCCACGGGATTGCATGAACATTACCTCTAAATTATACCTTCCTCATCTTTACCATTTTAGTGTAATTGAATGCGAATGGTCTGAATGACTTCTTTAAATACCTCGCTCTTCAAACAAATTCGTAACACTTATAAATCAAATTCTAATTTGATTGCATCTGGACATTGAACCAAAACATAATAAAAATAAAGAGCTTGTTTGTCTGTCATGAGCACTATGCGATATCTACCGCATGCATAATCCTGAAATTTAAAAAAATAGTTGCACCTGTGCAGGAACATATGCATCTCGAAGCCGGAATTATAAAATGTATATTCTTTTTTAATTAATTAAAAATTGGGTTGGAAGAAATAAAATAAAGAGTTTTGGGGGGATATTTGAGTCAAAACCCGTCTCGGTGGCGTAGTTAGCTAACGCGCCAGTCGTGTTGAGCTCGACTGCCGAGGACGGGGAGATCGAGGTTCGAATCTCGGTCGGGTGAACTGAGGATGGTTTTTCCTAAATGGTTTTCCACTCTCCCTCCACGCAAATGCGGGTTCACTTCCTCTAAATTCAACCTTCCCAATTCCTAACCCATTAGTGCAATTAGTACTTAATAGTACCGAATGGGTAGTAAGACTCGGTGCTAAGTTTTTATTTGAGTCAAAGAAAAGCATTGCCAGGGGTAACCATGTGATCCATTGTGTGTTTACCACGGGCAATGACAAGTACTTGTGCAAGTAATAATTATAATGTATCATTGCTTTAGTCCACATTCACGTACGCGGCACGGTACAATACTCAGTAGCCGCACCTAGGCTAGGGCTCACACTAACTTGGCTGCTGCAATGTGTCTTCCCCCTATAGTCCTGGCTAATACTAGGGGAATAGGGGGAATGCACCGTTACCACTTTAAGGGTAACGCTCCCAGATACCTGGTACCTGTCTGTTTGCAGCCAGTCTTTGTTGCTACATATATAGATTATATAATAAATTAATTCATTAACATACAATAAATTTACATCCACTTCAGTGGCCACGCTACTCTTCCAGTAGACTAGACTGTCGATGATGGGGAGATGGAGGTTCGAATCTAGGTCTGGTGTACTGAGAGTGGCTTTTCAAAAATTGTTTTCCATTCTCCCTTCATGCAAATGCGGATACACTTCCTTTATATAATCTTCTTAGTCTCTAAAATAAGTAGCGTAATTAGTACATAAGCGTATAACCACAATGATTTGTAAGACGTGGTGTTAAAAAAAATTACTCATTCCAATTTCATATCCGTCATTTGTAAAAAACAAACTTCGATGTTATTTCTGCTTTGAGAATATTCACATATTTAAGTTTCTAACTAATCAGTGATTACTCAACCACTCAACTTTAAGGCTCTTTGGTAAAATCCCGTCCATGCCAGCGCAGTCAGGCAGTTACAAGTATTTGGTTTATTTCCCTATAATCAGTGATCACGAGGTGCCAATAGACTGAACTTGTAAAGTTCCTTAATGAAAACACGCCAATTAAATAAAATGGTCGGATTTGTTTGTTAAAGATCGTGCCAGTCACCACGCTAGGGTTAGGAAACAAGAAAACTTGCCTAGTTAGCGCTGGTTAATTACAGTACTTAGTAGTACTTTGTTTTACAATACCATATGATTGAAAACAAACATCCAGAATAGTGCTCCAACATTTTCAATCAAAGGTGTTTCATCTTACCATAGATATTATTAACAGCAACAGTGGGCACGTGGGCTAAGGCGTCAGTCTCATGTTGACTGGATTTCTGGCGACGGGAGGTTAAGTATTTGAGTCCCGGAGTGATGTATGAAAGGCTCGAATCTTGGATGGGTGAATTGGGTTGGGTTTCCCCACGTTGAGTGTTTCCACAATCTCGTCAGGAAAAAAAGGGGTGTATAGTATTTTAAAAACCCAACATCATCTTTTCCCATTATATTATTTAAATTGAAAAATGACACCTGGACACCGGAATCGAACCTGGGACATTTGACTTAGTACGCCAATGCTCTAACCACTGAGCTATCCAGTTGTATTCCCATGCTCAGGGTCATTCTTCACTCATATTTTAAGGCAGAGTCTGTGATAGACGTGTGGAAATCGTAAGTTACATATGAGTGATCAATTACGTTCGCGAGCTATCAGATAATGCCACTATCTTCAACTCAGGAGGGCAAATAGTATAAAAACGACTGTACAAATGCGCATATCATGATGGATTAAATAACTGGATAAATAGTTTAAATCAGTAGGGCCTACTAGTTGGAGCTTGCACCATACACCCTCCTCATCATAGTCCCGTAAGTTATATAAGTGACAGCAAGTATATTTATTACTCAACTTCTTTGGATACACCCAAATGTTCTTACCAATGGACATATCTTACATCTAGCAAAAGCTATTAGTTCTACTTTTGTGTATTCATACGTCAAGTCATGGTATGTGTGGCTGATACTTTTGATAGATACTAACAATACCTAGAAATTAACAATAAATTAATAAAATGTTATAAATGTTATCCACGAAAAATATGTTTGTATTTTCTTAATTTAAATTGTAATAAAACAAAGGTATATTTCAGTTATTAAATATAGTTCAATTATTTTATAAACTGGTTTAGCTACCATATATAGTCTATATATATATATATATACTTAAGAGCCAAACAGATCTTTAAAATTCCGTATTTAATATCAAAGAACTCAGGTTTAAAAAATGTTCATTAAAATAAATTAGTAAAAAAAATTTATCGCATTTAAAAAAAATGCAAATGAATATACATTTCACTCCCAAATTCTTTCTCTTAGTCAAATATGCTTAGTATTCTTGGAAATTTTAGTTAAATATTATATTAAACAGACTTTCAACGATCAGACGCTACCAGAAATAAATAAATCAAATTACATTCGATGTAAATTTTTTTCTCTGAAAAGGAAAAACATTAGCTATTTTATATTCATCGAATCTTGGATAAAGAATTTTCACCTAATTTTTCAGCTTTCCGAAAATACACCTATTTTTTTCTATAAATTAAAATGAGTAGTTATTAAAGTATACCTGTTATTAGATACATTTGCGTCTAGGTTGTGTATGCGATTAAACTGATACCAGAACTTTAAGATCTAACAGTCTCTATCTACAGGATGTATGGAAAATAGTTTTTACCACAGGCCCTGATAAAGGGGATCAATACATGAACAATTAGGGTAATAGCAGATACTCTAACGCACAATTTTTCTCTCCGGGTCAAATGGGGCAAGTAATGTGGCGTAGTTTTAGGCAAGCTACGGCCTAAGTATTAACACGTCGTTAACAGTGATGATTTAAGTTACACGAAGGCAGTGGACATCTGGGGGTCCATGCACCACATTATAGGAACTGGCACCACAATATCAACCAATGACAATGTGTACGTAGCAGGTAGATCAAACATCACCGGACTGGTAGTACTAAAGCGTCTGTGATTGCGGTTTGCAGGTTCATCATAGCATTGTGATGGAGACTGCAATGATACGATTCGTGATTCATGCCCAATGGAGGGTGACACTTTTGTAATGATATTTCGTGCCTAAATATTAGAAGCAATATTTTAATGTAAGGGTTCACTATTCACAATCCATGCGTTTTGATTTAACACTAATTTTGTTGATGTGATTTATGATCAGGCTAACATTATAGATAAAATACCTAGGTAGATTTAATAAATTATTTATTTGGTGTTATTGCTGTATTTAACTGTGTGAGTATGCGATCCGATATCGCACGTGTTGCTATTTCACTTCTTAGAGAATTGGGATGTTAAAAAGTTGATTGAATCAAGATTGACCCAATCTAATGACCGACGTGGAATAATTATGGCCCTGACTCCGCTTCAGTGATTAATAAAAAAAAGTTTTCTCTTGATGGATATAGGTCCTGACTGCTCGATGATTACCTCTGTTTTACAATAAGGTTGTTTACGTAGACTTTGCTTTTAGAATACCTTAGTAACGAGATGCATCCGTATCTCATCTCCCCCCCCCCTTTTATTCTTCTTGCTTGCGTGACCAATAGAGAGAGAGAGACAGAAGGATGTTACACCAAGTAGATATTGACTGCGAAATATAATATAAATTAAATAAATTTTGAATATTATTACGTTTGACTAGATCTGATTATCTTTATTAAGTTATCAAAAGGGATGTGTAAAATATAATCGTTACCAGACTTACGCCTTAAAAGAATACTTCGACCTGCATCTTATCCTGGGTGAGATTTGTAATCGTCCCTACGTCACCGAAACACTCTACAAGATAAGATGTCCTGCATGTCGTTATCCTATTTACCATCTGTTTGAACGGCAGTGCCCCATTTGACAGACAGATTATAGTCACGATATCTCCACCAGTATTTATCATGGAATGTTGCTTCCTATACTTAAATTAATCGTTATAATGTCCTTTATCCTGCAGTTACATTTTGGACGGCATTTTCCGTACACCCTATATATAGATTAGTAGATATCACGTATAAACATACATGGTCGTGTTCGTAAAGATATTTCCACTAATTAAATTCATCGATTAAATTAAGATACTAATTTAAAAATCAAAATGGATACTTAGCCCAAAAGCTATTTACGTAAACTATTGCATAACATAAACACATTTTTGTTTTTGAATACTATAACTTGTTCGGTGATTAGGAACTATGCATAACCTCTTGTTTTTATTTTGTACACTTGAAACAACGTGAGAGTGATTACTTTGAACTTGAAACTACGTGAGAGTGATTACTGTGAACTTGAAACAACGTGATAGTGATTACTGTGAACTTGAAACTACGTGAGAGTGATTACTTTGAACTTGAAACAACGTGAGAGTGATTACTTTGAACTTGAAATAAAGGTTTGTGCTTTCAAATGGGTTTTCTTAAATATTTCGTGGAAACATGGTTCACAAAATATATATGTCATTGTATATAATATGTATATAATGCACGAAGGCAGATGGACACGTGGACAAACACGTTAGTCTAGTATAGTCTTATTTTACAACTCTGGGGAGGCTGGGGATTGAATCGTGGCTGAATGTACTAAGACGATTTTGCATAAATAGCCACGGTGGGCATTAATACGTGGTTAAGGTAAAATTATGAATATATATGTATACATAATTTATAAATTTGTATGTATATATATACATGATTATATATACATACTACCCACCTCGGCTGCGTAGTTACCTAACGCACTAGTTTCTTGTTGAGCTACACTGCCGAGGACGAGGAGATCGAAGTTAGAATCTCATTCGGGTAAACTGGGGTGTGTTTTACATAATGAGTTTCCACTTACCCTCCACGAAAATGAGGGTTCACTTCCTCTATATTCAACCTTCCCAATTCCTAACCCATTAGAATAATTAATACTTAAGCGTATAACCCGCACGGGTAGTAAGACACGGTGCCAAATACTATCATATATATATTATCTAGCTATAATCAATACGTGGAAAAGAGAATTCAAATCTCTCTTGAGGAATGATATTAAGGGTGCTGCCTAAACAACGACCGCCTATGTGTTTTAGTGGTCAGAGTTTCTGGATATAGCTCCAGAGGTCCCGGGTTCTATTCCCGATGCTTCCAAAATTTTCTGTGAATCAGTGGGTCCGGAACGAAGTTAAACTCAGCCTCGTGAGGACAAATGGGGAGCTACTTTAATAAATAAGTAGCGGCTTCGGTTTAGAAAACTAAGATTAACAGCCAGACGGCTGGTTGTGCTGACCATGTGACACCCTCTATCTCCAGAAGCTGGCATTATCTTCCCCAGCAGATGAATTTCTGTTCGACTATTCTCGCGCTGCTTATCTGTAAGTTTAGATAAGAAGAGCCTGTACGAGAATATATATAGGCCACCCCCTCAGTATATGTGTACGGCGGGCCCCCGTATCCCGCCAGGCGCCACAAGAGACTCCAATGAGGGGCGCACACGTGCCTCCAGACTAACATTACAGGGAGATAGATGGGCGCTAGAACCCCACGCGTGCCTGCAATTAGCGAGCGCTTGTGTTTCCTCAGTCAACTTGACTCGGCTGCTCTCGTCGCAAATTATTCATGAGTCAACATTTTACTTTAGACCGCGAGGGATCGGAAGAGAGGATTGGGGAGCGGTGGGAGGGGAAAGTTAGAGGGTTTCCTTTACCCACGTGAAACGAATCTCTTTTTTTTTTTAACATCTCTTCCAAAATATATGGTAATTTAAAAATGTTTTCTTTTGTCCCTGAAATAATACTATTACTATTCATCCGGAGATTATGCATTATTTGTACCGTTGGAAAAAGAATGTGTATGGTACAATTTAAAGGAAATGTATCCATATTTACAAAGCGAAGGAATAGAAAACCATTTAAGGAAAAAACCACCATAAACCATGCCAGTATTTGAATACCTACCTCCTCAACAACTTAAAACCATAATAGATTATACATGAGCCCTTTCCCGCGTCCCCATTGGGGTGGGTGATTATTTTATCTTTGAATTTAAAATACAGAGCAAATATTACTTATAGAATGCAATTAATAATAATAATAATTATTATTATTATTATAATAAAGATTTTATCTTTAAATTTAAAATACAGAGCAAACATTACTTATAGAAAGCAAATAATAATAATAATAATAATAATAATAATAATAATAATAATAGTAATAATAACAATAGTAATAATAATAATAATAATTTAGTTTTCATTTCAAATGAAATATCTTGCCAATTTATTTGTATAGGTTAACACAATATAAGTATTAATAACGACAAAGGTGCTACATTTTTATTGAAAAGTAAATATACAATTTTTCTAGCTTTGAAAAACTCAACTTTAACAACGAGTTAATAATGTTTGTATCCTTCAATAATAATGTTAATTTAAATGCAGTTTTTTTATCAACATGTCTTACTATCTGTCTGGGTTGGACGTATATGTACTAATTACGCTAATGTGTTAGAGATGAGGAAGGTTGAATTTCAAAGGAATTGTAGCCACACTCACATGGAGGAAAATTGTAAAACTACCCTCAATCCGCCCAACTGGGACTTGATCCCCAATCTCCCCAGCATTGGCAGTCAAGTTAATGAGAGAGTGACTCCTTAGAACATTAGACCACTGAAGCTAGAATATGGTTTTATTAACATGTTAAGAAAATAGTCATTCAATGTAAACAAATAAAATAATAGATTGTTTGAATAGGTTTTACGATGGCAACAATAGAATTTAACTAAACATATAATATATAATTGTGGTTATTAGGATAATGCATGTTTAAAAATTTTACAATTTAGTACTTTTAAGAAGTTTAGAGCAACCTCAAATGATACTATTGTATTATTCTTCTCATATTACAAATAAGTCTTAAGTACGTTGTCACCTTTAATAATCCAAACAAGTTTAAAGAACTACATGAACAAAACTAACAATAATGCTCCCGGCCAAGATTCGAACCTCAACCTTTTTGTCACGAGAAATACTTCCTATTGCAAGCGTTACACCTTAGACAGTGTTACCACTGGTGGGGGAACAGATTCTTTTAAACAAGATTTGAATTTTCTCTTGTTAAACTCTTGATAAACTTGTTTTTATCCTAGAATTCTCAAATTAAACAATAAATCTACTTTATAAAGAATAAACGGAACCATTTTGTTTACTTAACTATAAGATGAATTGCCTGTAATAGCCCGGGCGGGTAGTAGGACAAGGATTAAAAAAAAAGAAACACTAATTTGGATGTTGAGTATTTTTCTTAAATAGTTCATTAGTGCCTATTTTTATAATTTACTTGCACAAGCAAATTATAATGGTGTAGTCTAGTATTGTTGAAATAATTATTTGTGATTATTACTATCTAATAGCAGTTTGACTCGTTCTCCGCGCGGGAAAGCAATATAAAAACTATATCAAATTAGGACGTTCAACATTCAGCTGCCAGATGTTTTATAGCTCCACCATACACAGACATGAGATAATTTTGGCAACCTCAAACCAATAATGGCAATCAATAAATTAAAATATATTGACTACTGTAAATAAACTATTACCTATCCAACAAACTAAGTGCAGAAACAAACATTGACTATGTAATCTTTGACTTAGCACGATAATTAAATAAGTTAATCAAAGTAACAAATAAAAACATGCCGGAAAAAAGAGTTTCAGATTTCACCAATTAGTATAAATTAAATAATACACCCTGCTACAGAAAAATAAATGAGCATCATAATTTCCTAAAGAAAATCACGGTTCATTGAACTATTTCCCCAAAAGCTTTTTATTTTAATTGTTATGTTTATCTTAGAAAGCTTTTTTCTATGCAATCGCAACGTGAATGGATCGTCTTTATGATTATTTTTTTTTTGTGTTCGTTAATGTTTAGATTTTTCGTCCGCCCGTATGAAATAATGTTTTTTTTGCCATTTGGAGAAGGTTTTTTTTTAAACTAGTTTAGGAAATTTTATGTTAACAACTACTGACCGAGTAATAGCACGCATTCTAGTCTGTATTGTTTTACTAATTCATACTCTAATGTTGTTATTGATAGTTAAAATTGTTCCTAAATATTTTAACCCATTAACCATGTCAAATGATAATATGTTGTTTGACGTAATCTCTAAATTATAATTACCAATATGTGTTCTCTGTGTGATCATATATTGAGTCTTTTCAGAGTTCACTTCTAAACCTATTTCCTTACTAGCCTCTAATGAAATGTCTGCATTTCTTGTAAGCCTTTAACAATGATACTTCGAGCCCTTCCGCTTTCATATCAGCAAGTAGTCCCACGTCTGGTGAGTACAGCGATCTCCAAACTCCTGCTGTGAGAATTAATGCTACACTTCTCATTGACTTTGTCCTGTTAATGGTCCCACCACTCCAGGGGTTTCGAGTAGTTCCATGCTAATACGGCCTCGATGACTTGTAATATATCTCCGAAGTAGTTCACTATATGTGTTAGTTCATCGAGAAGCGCAAGGCAATCCTCTTGAGAAAACACCATCTTCTTGAGATGTTCTTCAAGCCAGTCTAGAAATTCATCATTGACGCTGCTAATGCTTGCCTTGGGTCCTTCAGGAGCTCAGGAGTCAAACTGTAGCCCACGGATTACAGAGTTGAGGCTCTGGTTTCGACCGATGTTAATCATCCCGGTGTATCCTTTGGGATGGCACTTGATGCAGATTGAGAACTAGGGCTAGCTCTGTTTCACAGGTGGTTAACTATCACTGTACTTTGACTAACAGCCTCAGAGTTGGATGACCCTGTTAATGACTTGTGTTTCTCTACGATGGTACATATTACTATTTGTTTGGTCAACCTGTAGTTGGGGAGTTCACCCGTTTTTTTAACGATATCAGTTAGCTGTAAATAAATACTTATAGTCTAATCTCAGGAGTCAACCAATCTCCCAATATACGAAATAACAAGCAGTTCAGGTCGAGTGGAGGGGAGGACTGTCTGACGTCCGAATCTTGATTATACACTTATTTCATTTATTTGAAGTATTTAACGTGCAACTTCTCAACCGACTAATTATATCAGAACACAATGTATTCATTATCTTAAAGTTAAATTTTATGCGTTAGATGCAGTGTTTCCCAAAATGAGATTAGCAAGCCGATTCTCGACGTTAGACAAAAACTTGTTAAAATATGAAAATTTTTAACTATTTGTAAATATTGGAATATAACGACAATTTATTCTCTTCGAAGAAGAATATGATATCTAGATGGAGTAATCCTCACTAAAAGCATAAATAATAGCTTTGGCTATTTAATTCTTAATATGCAATCCCGTACATTTATAATAATTGTACAAATGGCAGCAATAAGCCAACTAGCGAGTCAAAGATTGCTGCGTTATCTGATAGCTCATGATATTAATATAATCACACACTTGTAGCCGACGATTTCCACACTCCATTATAGGCTCTGCCTTAAAATATGAGTGAAGAATGACCCTGGGCACGGGACGATTCCTGGATAGCTCAGTGGTTAGAGCATTGGTGTACTAAACCAAAGCTCCTAGGTTCGATTCCCGTGTCCATGTGTCATTTTTCAATTTTCAGAATATTATTCTCTTCATATAAAAAGTTTATTATCCAACGTTGTTAGGTTTATGACAGATATTCAACAATTGCTGATATCACCATGTGAAGAAAATTAAACTTTGTTTATATTGGATTAATATTTTACTTATTTTTACAACAAAACGTTTTGCTATAAAAATTGCAAAAACACTGCCCTTTTATCGCGTACCCTACATCCCCACCTTAACGTTCGTACCTGTGACCTGTATCTAAATGACGTCATAAACAGAAGTCAGAAACACACCTCACTATGGCAAGTAGATAAGTATTCGGGGAAAAAAAATATTCAAAAGTAGGGCTATATTCTTAAAAATAATAGTAAAAGATATCATTAAATATAAAAAAGCTCTTTTTACCACCTCCACCACCCCTCTCACCCCTAATGTCCATGCAAACTAGGAGGGCCGCGAAAATTTGTCGTTTTAAAAAGTTTGCGAATCACTGCGTCAGAACTTAAAAAAAGATAGAGCTATGATTCTTTGTTTATGCTTTTATTGTTTTTCTGCAGGTGAAGGGTACAATTAGTGTTAATAGCTCACTTAGAGTGAACTCCAAATCCCATGTAACTCACCTGCTTTATCAACAATCTAAAACCACATTTAGACCTCGCCGTGGAAATATAAATAAAAGCCTACACCATTTTTGTTTGAATTCCATACAATAATTCGTCCGCTTCTGGCGCCCGTACTAATAAAATAATAGGTTTGTAAAGTTAACTTTCCTTGGTTTCATTGCATGTGAATCACCTAATTAAAGTATAATGACCACATTACTCTATAATCTGTGTCTCGTAATAGGTGTTTGGAGCTATTCTAACCTTGAAGCAGATGCAGGTAAAACAAGTGAAGTTCTATGGGAGATTGTGACTGCTATAAAACACCTGCGAGGAGAGAGGTAAGAGATCCTGTCTGTAGGTCATATAAAGTCGCGTCTTTGCACACAGGGAGTGTTAAACTAGGAATAAAACTAAATGTTTATTAAGACGAGTCTCGAGATACCCTGATAAAACGTGTCCTTGCACATGCGCGGTATTAAACTAAGAACAAAACTAAATGTTTATTTAGACGAGTCTCAAGATACCCTGATAAAACGTGTCTTTGCACATGCGTGGTATTAAACTAGGAACAAAACTAAATGTTTATTAAGACGAGTCTCAAGATACCCTGATAAAACGTGTCCTTGCACATGCGCGGTATTAAACTAGGAACAAAACTAAATGTTTATTTAGACGGGAGTCTCAAGATACCCTGATAAAGGATTTTAGACATGCTCAGTATTAAACTAGGAACAAAATTAAATATGTATTTGGACTGGAGTATGCATACTCACCAACGCGTTATTTAGGGGCCCTGTTGACATGATCATTTTAATAAATCCTTTGTTTTGTTCCTAATTTAATATTTGTAAGCGTATAACCCGAACGGGTAATACGACGTGGTGCTAAGTATAATTAATATTTGCGCATGAGCAGATATGCATTTAGAAAGGTATTTGCAAATTATGGTTGAATAAGGAAAGCAATCTTTCCCGATTCTTGAGGACGGTAGCGAAATATACTTATATGCGAGATTGATTTTTTCCAAGATTTTATAGCTAAATTAATGCAATTTGAAATGTATATGGACCAAAACAAATATACATTTTTGACAAGTCAATTTCTTACAAGTTTAAATGTATAATTTTGCAAAATTTATAACATCATACCCAGCGACGAGTATTTCTCACTAACTCCAACTGTTGCCTCATTGGAATATAAATAAGGGAGATAAGGTGTAAGGTGACAAGCATTATGTGGATAGATGTGCACTTGAGCTGCGTGTATGGGTAGATTCTTGTACAAATGCGCAAAAACTGGATAGAGTCGTACCAATATGGTGTAGTACGGTGCGTCGTGCTGATGCAACCCAACTGATAGCTATGTATTCTAGTGACAGTATACACAACAAGTACGTTGCATGCAAGCGTGGTTGAATATAATGTATTCTAGTGGAAGTATACACAACAAGTACGTTGCATCCACGCGTGGCTATGTAAAGTATATAATTATTGTAATGTATTACTAACCCAGACGGGTAAGGATATGAAGAGAACACAACAATGAAATAGTTGTGGAATATAAATCTGGTGAGTACTTTGATGGCAGAAGTGTTTAGTGTTGTAAACGCACTCAGGCCAAATTAGCCTTAAATACGTGTAAAAGAAAACATTATTTCACCATAGTATGCAACGTTAAAATCGTGTAGGCCTATCTTTATTTTATCATAGTGTGCAACTATAAAATCGTGTATGCCTATCTTTATTTTATCATAGTGTGCAACTATAAAATCGTGTATGCCTATCTTTATTTTATCATAGTATGCAACGTTAAAATCTTGAATGCCTATCTTTATTTTATCCTCGTTTTTAAGTATGGTAGAGTGCAAATTCGTACATATATTAATTTGAATGTGCGCATGTGCATAACACTTTTGAAAGACATAAAAAAAAAGATTCGCAAAAACGTATTCATATTGCAGCTGTTAGAAATTCAACCACCTGTCGAAACGTGACATCTGTTGAAGCCATCTATTGGCGTATAGCTACATGAAAATGAATCTAGTGGTTTAATAGCCGTTAGCATAGTCTCAAATCATTTTGGCCCGACTATGGATAAAGTTCATCTTATTCAAAGCTTTTTATCTCAGACATAGAAGATCAATCCCAAGATGAGGATGAAGGCATTTAAATACCTAATGGTTTATTTTAGAATTACCTTGTTGAATGCTTTTTTCAATTTCATGGTTCCTAATGCTGGTTGTGTGGTATCAGATAAGCTATCATAAGTTAAATCAGGTATTAAGTTAATCACGTGCCAACATTCGAGTGTATTTAGAAAGTACGCTTTATCATTATATATATAAATGTAAATATGTTTAAAATGTAAGCTGTATTTTCTATCACAATATCTAGCGCCGTATGCAAGAACGATGCTAAGCAAGGCCAAAGTACAAGAAAAGTCGAATTCGCGTGGATTTGCCTGCTAGGAATACCAAGCGGCCTTATGACAAGAAATGACTCAATAAAGCTAGTCGCGGAGAAGTCACTCAGAAATCTGGACCAGAGGAAGCTTCGATTGTACTTGGACATTACTCTTCCTCAAGATGGCACGGCTTGCAATGACTATAGAAATGACACGTATATTAATATTATTTGTTTTCACCACAGAATATGGCGGCCCTAGATTTCTATGAGCCAACTGCTCAACTAATATGTATAGGTATATTCAAATAGATCCAAATTAAAGTACTATAAAAGTATGTACTAGTCAAACCATACTTACCTTTTGGAAAGTACCGGTGGAGTTAAAAATACTGGTTATTTATTCTCACACTCTCTTCTTAGCTGCCTTGGTCCGATTTTAGCTTTTATATTATTCATAATCGTATGATCTGTTCCAATAAATAAAATCTCTCTTCCATACTGAAAAGTGTGTTTTTCTTCTTAGCTGCCATTTTAACCAATCTTTGTTCGTTTATAATTAGGTTGATTAACTTTACGAGCAATATCGTCATCATAGGAGGCAGTGAATGTAGATAGTTATTTTATTTCCCGCCGAGGTATGGCGCCTCTGTGGAAAATTTCGTCACCTAACTGCTAGCTAGACGTTCTAGCAAGACGTGATAGATTTAAGACTTGGACTTTAATTCGACTATACTTATCCTTAACTTGTACTTCGGCCGTGCTTAGGATCGTTCTTCAATACTGTCCTTAATGTAAACTTCCTCAAGATGAACACAAAGTAAATCACCCTAGTGACAAGATAAGTTGTGTATTTTGCGCATCGCAAATACCGGGTGATGGACTAATGCGGTTATTCTCCTGACATTGAACATCAGTGGACAAGGTATCCAAGTGCAGTACCTCTCATATTGTGTCGTGTCATTGGTACTAATAGGAAACCTAAAGGAGCATTGTGTTTGAGCTCCAAACTCAACTTCAACAATGTCACAGTCTGGAAACAAAGAAATCAGTGCCCTTAATCGTCAACGTAACCTTAAGGCGGGGACATGTAAGGGAAAATATCCAGACGGCTCCTGAGGCTGTCCCTGGCTTTGGTCAAGAGCGTTGGATACATCCCGACCCGTTGTACCGACGATTGTTTCCAAACGTGTTGCTTGTAAGGTGGGGACATGCAGATTTTATAAAATAAAAAAGTTTGCCCATAATTAATAAAATATAATTTCAGTAAATATATTAAGTTTAATTTTCTACACGAAGTTTCTCATTAGCATTTGAAGATAAATATTTTAAATTAAGAGAAATAGTCCCAGTCAAATTACGCGTGACAAGTATTCAGAAAACTTTTTAGATTATTATGTGTAGATATTTTTATTTTCCAAGCACCACGTCTTACTACCCGCCTGAGCTCTAGGAATACGTAATAATTACGCTAATGTGTTAGGTCTGTGGAAGGTTGCATCTAGAGAAAGTGTACCTGAATTTGCATGGAGGAAGAGTAAAAGAACATTTAGGGGGAAAAACACCCCAAACAACCAGGTGTCGAACCCCAATATTCACGTCATCTGCCGTCCAGTCTATTGTAGATCACTCGTCCACTGACGTGGGTCGTATAATATTAAAATTAATGTATCTACGGAAGTGATATTTTACTTATTTTTAACCAAATAATGTTTTTTGTCATAAAAACTGAAATAAAATACAGACCTTCAGCCCGCACTGGTTTCAAGCCCATATTTTTGGTGTTGAAACGAGTAATGAATCGTTTTGAGCAATTACATAATATTTTGTTAGAAAATCATTTTTGCTTTCTGGATAACCAATCTTCTATTTTAAAATGAACGTTGTTGGAGAAATTTCACAATATTTTTATTGTTATAAAAAACATTTTAACCTGTCTATTGCAGTTTTTTAATACATACCGATAGGCAAGTTAGAAAATTTGATTCACTTAAAGATATGTTTTTATTGTAATGACAATACTGAACAAGTTGGCCAACAATGTTCATTTTAGAACAAAAGCTTTTTGATCCAAACTACACAAATGGTTACTTAACAAACAAATGGTATGGTAGACTACAGACTTTCTCCTCTTTTATCTTAAGGCGATTGGCCCTTTTCATTTGACGTGGAATTGCAGAGCCACGGGAATAAACGTATCTGAATTAGTTGCAGAAATATAATCAAAATTAGAAATTTGCGCTTAAAGTCATTTCCATTGAAAAATGAGTTGATTTTTAGTTTGTAATGTTGAACAGTGTCTATTAGGGTGACCGGATCTCATAGAGTGGGAAAAAAATGTCGGAATTTTGTTCGTCTGGACCCCACAAAACGATTCCTCTTTCCAGATATTGAGGAGATAGCCGAAATTTGAGCTCGATTAAACGACGTTAACCCGTGCCGCTCGTCGCTAAAAGTTTGAAAAAAATCCAAATTTTTGGCCAAAAAGCTGACATATGGGGCCATAACTCCAGAACAGTAAATAATAAAAACACGCTTAATATCTCAAAAGATAGCTAATGTTGTTCTTCAAAATTTATATTCTATACATAATTGTTGTTATTTTAAGTCAAACAGAGTTACAACAGCCTTTGACCCCAAAAACGTGACCTGGTACCATTAGGAGCCAGTTTGGGAGTATTCTAAGAATTTTATGGGTTTTTACATAATGTGTCTCGGAATTAACATTTTTTTGTTAAAAAGTATTTTGGAACTCAATTTTCAAACATAAAGAGCCTTTT
>CABFWO010001056.1:188792-201770 GCA_902155825.1 Timema genevievae | reverse complement strand
CACACAAGGTCACCATAGAGCACGCTCTGAATAATCAAACACACAAGGTCACCATAGAGCACGCTCTGAATAATCAAACACACAAGGTCACCATAGAGCACGCTCTGAATAATCAAACACACAAGGTCACCATAGAGCACGCTCTGAATATTTTTGGCACCACGTTCTACTACCCTTTCAGGCCATACACATAAGTAATATTTACACTAATATTTCAAGGGTGAGGAAGGTTGAATTTGGATCAAGTGTATCCACTTTTGTTTGGAGGTAGAGTGGAAAACCATTTAGAAAAAAACACATCCTCAGTACATCCAATCGGGAATCGAACCCCAATATCCCCGTCATCGACAGTCTAGTCTATTGCGAGAGTGACGCCTTAGACCATGTGACCACCGACGTGGGCTAATATTTTTTTTTTAAATAAATGTGTCTACCACATGACCATCCACATTGGTGGTCGGACGGCTTAAGTCGTCATTCTCTCAGAAGGCTAGCAGTGAGGTCGGGTTGGGTGCACTAAGCGTGATTTGTTTGTAACTCCACTCGGATGTGGGTACATTTCTTCTAAATTCTACCTTCATCATTTTCAACTCTATTAGTGTAAAGATGTGGTGGACAAAAAACACCTGGGTTATTAAATCTTAATCTATGGTGTAAGGATGAGAAAATTTATTTTTTTCTTCAAAATTTCACTCACACTAGTGTGGAGAGAGGAGGGGAGAAAACACAGAGATGAGAAACAATATTAAAACCATCCACAATGCAGACAGATGGAATTAAACTCTTTGTGTTTTAGGTTACCAAGTGCAATGTGAGTTGGACGCCTTGTACCCCACGACCATCGCTACTGGCCCCAAAGAACAATCTTTTGGCTATTCAAACTACGAGCGCCTGATATTTAGTCGACTCTCTATACACGTCTGCGTAGAGATAGCAGTGTTCGGCGTTTAAGGGGATTCAGGTTTTTCTTGTTCTTTGGTGAGAAAACGGTTCTCGCTTTGCAAGATTATTCTCACTTAGCAAGGTTATTCTCACTTTGCAAGGTTATTCTCACTTTGCAAGGTTATTCTCACTTAGCAAGGTTATTCTCACTTAGCAAGGTTATTCTCACTTTGCAAGGTTATTCTCACTTTGCAAGGTTATTCTCACTTTGCAAGGTTATTCTTACTTAGCAAGGTTATTCTCACTTTGCAAGGTTATTCTCACTTTGCAAGGTTATTCTCACTTTGCAAGGTTATTCTCACTTAGCAAGGTTATTCTCACTTAGCAAGGTTATTCTCACTTTGCAAGGTTATTCTCACTTAGCAAGGTAATTCTCACTTAGCAAGGTTATTCTCACTTAGCAAGGTTATTCTCACTTTGCACCTCGTCTTACTACCATCCGGCTATACGCATTTTAATTCACGCTAACTCAGTAGAAATTAAGAATTTATAATTTAGGGCAAATGTACCCGCGTTTGCACTAAGTGTGGTGAGAACCAAATAAGGATAATACACCTTCAATACATCATTCCGGGACTAGAACCCCAACCTCCCCGATATCAGCAAGGAAGACAAGATGTGTTTGACATACGGACCAAATATCCACCAATGTGAGTCAATCTTAATAATATTTTTCATGGAATTTAAAATAAGTTGATTAGTACCAGTGGCCACGAGGAAAAATGAATCAGTTTAGTCTAGTTTGACTCTACAGTGATGAGAAGGTCAGGGGCTGGAATCCCGGCTGGATGTACTGAGGGTAGGTTCTTCTTAATGGTCTCCCATTATCAACCCAAGCAAATACTGCTACACTTCCTCCAGATTCTACCTTGGTCATCCCCTGCCACGTTAGTGCTGATATGCGGCTAGTCCGGGTCTGGTAACAAGACGCGCTGCACAATAAACAAGTTACCTGGACAAACTTGTCCTTCTCTCACGGCGGAGACGGCTGTCAATGTGCAGAATATGAGCAACACCACCCCTTGTCTGCAAGTTCCTCTGTTACCCTTCATGGTCCAGAGAAGTTAGGAGTCTGTCGCCAGAGTAAGAGGCTGATCCCATATTGGCTCGCTTGGCCAGTCCTCCGAGACTCACCGGGATTTGTCCGCTTGGAAAAACCGGGCGGGCGTTGAACACCTTGAAACATTTACTATTCATAGTCAATGCTTGAAATCACCGGAGAGCAGGCCAGCAGTGTTAGGGACGTGATTGGCACGCCTCACTCAGAACTGGTGTATTCAGGGTTCCAGAACCTACTGGATGTACTGGAATATTTGTTCTCAAACCCCGTCCTACCACTCATCCAGGCTAGGCGTATTTAACTCAAATATAATTTTCATAGGAAGTTTCTTTTAGAAAATACAAACTTTTTATGGCCAACATTGATACCATAGCGATATGATTAATATTAATTGTCAAAAGTTGCGGCTGTATATAACACGACGTGACGTATGAATACATGAAAGTTGCTCTAGTAGCTTTTCTAGCTGTTCTATTAAATGAATATCAACACACAGGCTGAAAATTATTGTAATTACTGCACTTTCCGTATGGAGGGAACAACTTTTCAACTAATTTAAATTAGTTAAAAAATGACACCAGGGCACGGGAATCGTATCCAATTGGCTCACCATGCCAACGCTCTGACATTGAGTTATCCAAAATTCGTTCCGTGCTCAGGGTCATCCTTCACTCAGTTTAAGGCTGAGTTTGTGATGGACGTGTCAATCAATCTTGGTTTGTATACTTCACAGAATAACAGCCTTCCCGAGTTGCAGATGGCTCTGGTTTATGATAGCTCACGATACTATTGGTCGTTCATATGTTGCTGACGTCCATCACAGACTCAGCCTTAAACTATGAGTGAAGGATGACCCTGAGCACGAGACAAATCCTGGATAGCTCACCGGTGGAGCATTGATTTACCAAGCCAAAGGTCCCGGGCTCGTTTCCCGTGTCCAGGTAGCATTTTTCAACTAATTTATATTAATGTTATATGAAAATTGGACTGAATAATAGTGGGGTAGAATTTAAAGGTTATAAACCCGAATTTGCATGGAGAGAGGGGGAAACTATTTAATATAAGGCAACCTCAGTACACTCGGTTGGGATTCAAACCCCCAACCTCCTCATAAACAGAAAACTAGACCAGATTAGCCTGATAGTTATTCCATATGGCCACTGATTATGGACTATTTATTTTCTTCTTAACTTGCAAAAATGCAATTTTCCAAGAAGGTAAAATGTCTCATCTCTTGGTCTAGATAGATAGTTGCCGTCGTTGTTAGCCAGTTTTGACAATTGAGAATACTACTGAATAATGACATTTTGTAATAAGGAAGACTTTTAAGTTACAGTATATAGCATATTAGGATTCAAGTGACATCACGTACTGAATTCCTGTGATGCTGATAATCTATTGAAAATAGGGGAATTACAAATTTGCCCACGCGTATGTAATTCCAATTTTAGAGTGTATTATTTTATTTTTGTTTTAACACAAAGTTTTCCCTCACTATAGTGGAAGTAATTTCAAATCGAATCCGAATTGGGGCTAACTTACTCGAATCGAATCCGAATCTAATCTCATGCCTAAAAATTGTTTTGAGTAAAATTCAAATCAAATCTCATGCTAGATTTATTTTATCGAATCGATTGAATATTTTATTTTAAAAAATATGTTCAGTTTGAAATCAAATAATTTATTTTAGGCTTACTATTATTATATTTCAAATCGAATTTGTGTTCAATATGTTACTATGTTAAGTTTCCGAATTAATTCCGATAGTAAAATATTTCAAAAAATGTTGATAAATATTTTAGACACAATTAAGGTTTGTTAAAAAAATGTTATAAATATCACTAATATCAAGAGGTGAAAAATCAAATAAAGACCACTCCTCTTTTTTAATCACAGTGCAAATGTTGAATAATATCTACTAAAAGGTGGGCCTAGCTAATTTAAAAAACAAAAAACAAACAAGATATGCACTGTCACAAACTACTGTCACCCACGTCATTCCTTTGAAGCCTAGAATTCTAATTAATGTATCTATTATTTCTATCACACGACTGGTATTTGGTCTGATTATATTAATTCCTTAAGTAAGTATGAACTATAGATTCGAAATTTGAGCTAAGCCCATCAAATCCGAATATAAGATTTATTTTGATTCGAAATTTCTAACCTAATCTGAATCTTCCAATATTAAGATTCAAAATTTTTAATTAGATTCGGATTGTAAATTTTGAAGGCTTGCAAAACAAGTACATTTATTTTTGAAATAGAAGGAAATCCTTAATAGATTTTCTCATGAACGACAGATAGTGCCCGTATCTGTCAGTATGCTTCTCAGTGATCAGAGGGTTGGGATTTAAATCATAGCCGGGTTATTTGAATATTTATAAAACATGATTTCCCACCATCCCTCCACTAAAATGCGGGTACATTTCCTCTAAAATTCTAAATTCATCCTTACCTTATTAGTGCATTTTGATATATTTTTGTCATTGCTTCTTCCTACCCGTTAGGGCTAAACGTATATGTATTTAAAAACACTAATGTCTTATGGATGAGAAAAGTTAAATCTAAAGGAAATGTACTCGTATTTGTATAGAGGGAGAGTGGAATACCATGTAGGAAAAAAACACTTCAATGTACCCTACTTGGATTAGACCCATGGTCTATTCTTCATCGGCAGTGCAGTCTATTATGAGAGTGACATTTTAAACCATGCGGCCACCGAAGTGGATGTTAGTGCAATTAAAATCCGTGTACACCGGTTGGGTGGTAAGACACGGTGGAAAACGTACAAATATATATGTGTATTCACTTAATTATTGATGAGAGTTATGAATACAATCAAATTATGCACACGTTTTCATGATAGTTATTTGTATTACATAATAGTCACCAGGATAGTTGGTCGTTCACACGGTAATAGTTGACTTGTATTGAATTCACTCTATTAATAATAATAATAATAATAATAATAATATTTAGCACCGCGTCTTACTACCCATTCGGGTTATACGCTTAAGTACTAACTACGCTAATGGATTAGGAATTGGGAGGGTTGAATTTTAGAGGAAGTGAACCCGCATTTTCGTGGAGGGAGAGTGGAAAACCATTTAGGAAAAAACACCCCCAGTTCACCCGACCTGAGATTCGAACCTTGATCTCCCCGTCCTCGGCGGTCGAGCTCAACACGACTAGCGCGTTAGCCAACTACGCCACCGAGGCGGGTTTCACTCTATTAGTGGGTACTAAGGTACGTCTCATGAAAAAGAGAATGAACATTGAATATCTCTTCTATGTTGGCTACAACTACTATATTTTAAACCTATTTCAGGATCAAACTGTATTTTAAGTTGTAGTTAACTAGTGTTGGGGATTAAACCCATAATTAATAATAAAAACCCTCAAGTAAAAGATAAAACTAACTAATAAACTTGTCATCGTACCCAGGCAAAAAGTCGCCTATGTTGAGGAGGATGAAGATGACGTCTGTAGTATTTATGATTTTCACTAGATTTGAGTGGTCTTCATAGAGTGACACATTTCATCATGTGTCACCAGTCCACTCAGCTGGAAAGAGTTGTACATCTTCTCAAAGCACCTTGCCTATGGGCGTTTGTCCTTCAATCTTGTCCTTGTGTGTCTACATTATGGTTGAGATCATAATATAACGTAATTAAATTACAAAAAATAGAAAATGGATGAAGGGGAAGTCAAACATAAAGGAAGTTAGAGAAAAAACACATTTCACTATAAAAAACCAAATTGGTTTTTATGTTAGGTGGTATTTCTTTAAAATATCGGTGAGCTATATAAATAATTTACCGTAAGTGCCAACTTTAAGGGGTCCGAGCTCATTGGGTTACAAAAAAATAAATATTGAAGGGTGTCCGGTCCTCCCAAAATTGAGGGATAACAAGACCAGCACATATAGCCGCATGGTCTAAGCCATCACTCTTGTGTTAGACTATACTGCCAATGACAGGAAGATCAGGGTTTGAATCCTGGTCCGATGTATAAAGAGTTTTAAAAAATACTTTCCACTCTCCCTTCACGAAAATGCTGGTGCACTTCCTCTAAACTCAGCCTTCCTGATCACTAACTAACTAGCGTAATTAGTAAATATGCATATAACCTTAACAGGTAGTAAATCACAGTTCTGTAAATAAAAACAGTACACTAAATAGGCTAAGGCCAGACGAACTGTAAAATACTGTCAAAACCCGCGGTAATATAAAGCATGAAAATGTACCCAATAGATTCAAATGGAGCCGACTACACAACGCTGTAAATTACTGCTTAGTTAGAAAGTGGAACTCATTTCAAGGTCGTGTCGCAGACGAATAGGTCTGAGCCACAAACAAGTAAGAAACAGACACTCAACCTTAAGGGGGCTTCACTGCGCTCCTTTTGCCAGCTTGAGTCCTTCACCACTGGTCTTCGCTAGTGTCACTGCTGGGTTATGATAGGACCGACCGCAGCGATCCTAGTGTTGAAGGACCCAAGCTGCTAAAAGGAGTGCAACCATTTTAACCTGGAGGTTGAGTGTCTAGAGATATTATTAGTCTGGGGCCTGGGTTCATAATTCTGGCGACAGCTTACAGCGAAAGAGTGGCCACACGTGTAGTATTGTGTAGCTGCGTCATATTCCTGCCTCGTGGGTTTGTTTTTATTTTATTTACCATTTTGTTCCAAAATGGATATCGATTCAGTAGATAGCGAGTACCTTATTATTAAGGTACAGAAATATTCATATCTGTATGACGTAAAGTGTGAAGAGCACAAAAAACGCTGTTTGAAGTTTCAATGTTGGTTTAGCGTAGTGGAAGCTCTAGCAGGAGATGCTTGGGATGGATTCAGTGTTGAAGGAAAAAACTCATTTGGTAGTCAAACGAATTAATTGGCATTCGATAATACTCAAAGAATTTTATAGAGTAGCTACAATTTCAGTTGTTCATGAAGTAAAACAAATTACCCATGTGTTGCTCGGTTACTAATGATGGGACCACTTTCTTCTATTTTCAAACGGCGCCGACATCGGACAAGTAGCATACAAAACTCAATTTGGCATTTGGATTCATCACCTTTATTTCATTTTCACAGCTGCACACAAATATATTTGCTGCTAGTGTAGAGTGAAGAAGCAGCAGCACTACAGCCGTCGCCTGGCCACCACAATTTGTAGCAGCTTTATTTTACCGTGGTTTTTGGCAGTATTTTACAGCCATCGTCTGACCGTAGCCATAGACATAACTTAAAAATAAAATAAAAAATAAAAAATAGAGTGTTTCAATTAAACCAAATCAAAAGCAATTGCTGATGAAAATAGTGTTTAGTCTGAAAATAACCCGCCACAGAGAAGCAGAAGAAATAACCAGCAGCAAGTAGTCTGAGACGCTGCACACGAGAACATAACGGCTGTAATCTAGAAAGATCGAACATTTTTGTGGTTAGCTTATGGATATCTATATGCACCCGTGTATTCTGCTAGGTCTAGTTCAGTTCAGTATCAACGTGCAAAGGTTTATATGTACTGTATCGATATTCTCTGTGTTTTGAGTGATCTTTTGTACACTACATAGTGTAAATTATTTCAAAGAAGAAAACAATGGCTGCTGTATGTAAAAGTAAATGATTCAGAAACTTTAGCTATTGTACGAAAAGAGACTAAAATGGATAAGTTAAGGTGCTACGGATCGATTGTCCCACGATTAGCATCAATCAAAGTGATACTGAGATTTATATCGTGATATTTCCCTGTGATTGAGCACTAATTATAGCGATATCAGGTTTTACGACGATGATGACATTGAGCATGCCTTACTGCGCACTTGCACGCGGTTGATCTAATTACTTCTGATTTTTATTATAATGAGATAAATAATACTTTCAATGTTGCACACGATTTATTAAGATGATTTCACCGTTGGCACTGAAGATATGGTTTTAAATGATACAATTTTTGTGTACTCTATGGATTTAAGTTAGTGGCACTGTGTATGTATTTATACGCACAAGCGGCTTATTTATGTCCTACCCCTTGCCTCTTGGACCCCTTGTCAATAGTGTAAAAACTAATAGAAAGAATCCTAGCGATGTGATGTTGTGAAGGCTGGCTTCTTATTGGGTAGAGGGAGCCAGGGAGTCACAAGATCTTATGATACTACGGAATTGATCTTTTAGAAGAAAAAAAAGTTTTGAAGCGCATTACATTGACATTATTTCTGAAAACGCGTGATTTTCCATGGATGAAGTATTAAAAGGAAACCTTACATACAGTACTTTTAAGAAAATTACACTTCAACCATTACTTTTTTAATATAATATTTTCAAAAGTAAATAAGATAATTTTTTTCTTATAGTACTGGCAACGCCACCTACCAGCTGTAATAATTAATCTACCAATACTAGGAGACCAGCCAATTGTAAGACGCTCGTACGCGTGCATTTGTGTATTTTCATGCTCACTCTCTACATTCCCCCTCAGCTACAATTGTGTCCAAGTACATACAAAACAACCGAATTTTCAACTCCCATAAAAACTAAACAACGTTGTCGACTTGAAATGGAAAGTGATTTGTGATGCGCTCTGTCAAACATCAAGCCCAATATTCTAGAACTTATGAAAACAAAACAGTGCCAGCCATCGTACTAATTATGTATATTTATTTTGGTTACCATTATGTTGCCAGCGTCACATTAATTTTCGTATGAATTAAAGAAGTAAAAAAAAAATTTTTTTAGAGCATATTTTTACAATATCACAAAATATTGGGCGGAGATGGGGAAGCTTGGAAATTTATGATCTACCAAGGGGGCATTAGCTGAAAAAGTTGGGAACCATTGATTTATATTAAAATTATTAATTGTAAAATATTGTTAGCATAAAGTGTAATAAGTTATTCACTTAATCTCAAACTTCAAACAAAAGAACACAAAATGCCTGTGTATATGGGACATTATCAGCTGGCACCAGCTCCACCACCTACAAGTTTTATATATAGGCGTACATAGTGCACTGCAGCTTACTTCCTGTTTGGAATAACCACATATTACACTAATGGGTTAGTCCTGGATAGCTAAAATAATGCATGTACACAATGAATTATGCCATCTTTAAGATAAAAATTCCCAGGAAATATCCAGGAAGATGGATCAAATATGGTGGACAAATGTACAAATTGAGTTATAGAGAGCTTAAATTTGTTATGTACCCTATGACGCATGATATAATTAATATGAATATCCTAGACTTTAAAAATTAAAGGTAGTGATACAATATGGCAGACAAAACGCACAGATTGAGTCTTAGGAAGCTAAATTTTAGTACTGATGATATGGAGTCCCATTATATGGGAAAATTTAAAACTTTTAAAAATTAAATATGGCTGACAAAACGCATAAATGGAGTCCAATTTCGATGAAATAGAATGCTCCAAATTTCCTACACTAAAGTTCTATGTGAAACATAACATTTAAATTTCAATATTTTTTGATAAGATTACTACCCTAAATCATATTTTCTGACCCCAAAAAACCCCAGCCACTAATACCACCTGACGAAAGAGCCTAAAAATAAATGATCACAATAAACAAATATCGTATTAAAAGGGGACCCCTTGGCATTGTGATAACCAAGGTGAAAACTAGCTTGCACCTATCAGCTACAGAACAATTGAAATAATAAACTTCTGGTACCTTACTCAGCGAACCATGATGCTCTTTTGAAAACCGTGACACTCATTACCTTGTAGTGAAAAATTAAAAAACAACAAGGAACAGATATTGCGAGATCAGAAATTGTGCCCATCACAGAAAGGTTTAATTAACTCCAGAGGATGGCAAGCTAATATTTGTATTTATTTCACCCTTTTGTGAAAGAACCTTGGTTTCCTGACTCGAAAAATTACTCTGTCAATATTTCAACATAAGGTTTAGCAAAATTTGTTTTTTCAATAATGCTTTAAATACATTTTAATGCAAGATGGTCATTGATACTTTCAATACACTTGGTCATCGTTGACGAGGGTTGGGTTTCAAATCAAACATCTCAGATATTTATATTTACACCTATTGGTGACCTGGTGGTCTAGGGGTAAGGTGTCAGACTTCTGTACTGAGGGTCCGGGGTTCAATCCACGGTCCCGGCACAGATTTATTTGATTGCCAAACCCTTCCTTCACCTCTGACAAGGCGTGTATTAATCACAACTTGTGAATGTGAGGAATGCCAGGCCTCCACCGTGGTTCGGATCCCACGTTAAACTGTAGGTCCTCCATTTAATCTCACAATCACCCTACCATTGCACATTAGCGTAAGTGCGTATAACCCGAACGGGTAGTAAGACGCGGCGCAAATAATAATAATATATTTACACCTATTGTTGATAATTAAACTCAGGAATTTTCTACTCAGCAGGGTTGCTATTTTGACTGAGTTAAGGTGGTATTGACAAAAAAAACTCATCACTTAAGAAAATAACTAAGGTTAGGAAAAGTAAAGATTTTTGAAGTGGGTAAGGGGGTAAATAGTTTTTGGATTTATAAATATATTCAGGAGGAGAAATGTGTGGGTTGTACAACTTGATCAATGATATTAAAAATAAGAGAATTGATTTAAAACAATTGTTTCACTTTTATGTTCTCTTCCTTTATTTTTGATACACATTCACTCTGTTTTTAGTTTTTTTAAACCTTTTTTATCGTATTAATTATTTCTTGTTAGACATAAAACGTAAAAAAAAAAGTTTCAACACAAAATTTGGATAGTTTAGTTTACACCGAATGAAATACAAACTTAGGAAATACATCAGTTCGATATTTATTAATATTTATTAACCTTAGATAAGGGTTTTTGAGAATATTTTAAACGTTTTTTACAACAACAAAAACATAAAAGACAATTATTAGGACTATCTTTATGAAAAAAACAGACAAAAACCTTTAAACATTCAAAATAATCATTTCTTATGTTAATTGATTGCTGACATTCACTATAAAAGACTTGTATAATCACAACCCACATTGCTAGTGTACTGGAATATTATAAGTTTTCCATGACATGATGAAACTGAGATAAGCTCTTGAACCCGTTTACAATTAAAATTGGAATTTAAAAATAGTTTTTCTTATATCTACTATGGCATAATTATTTTAATATATTAGACCACTGTTGTGACTAAGATCAAGTATAGTGAAAACACGGTAGGAAGGGTATTTAGAAAATATTTTTTAGGTCAACTATGACAAATATTTTACTGTATTATTAGTAGGCCTATTATGTTATGTATATTGTAAAGTGACTGCTGTAAATCATATGAAATTACATGACTATATTATGAAAGTAGTTTAAGTAAATGTTGTAAATGTCGGTCTTCCTATCGTGGTCTTATAGTTATGAGTGCTACATAACTAAAAATGCTTTAAAATCTAATGGTCACACAAACTTTCCTTTGTCAAAGATGAACTTATTTTATTCCATCCCCAGTAGACTCTTCAAATTACACAATAAATATCTTTGTCGACAATATATTAGTGTAGCTACATTAAATATTTAAGTGATGTTATGAGTCTTTTATGACCGACTTGTTAAAAGTAAAGAAATCGGTGGTTTTCTAATTACTTACTATGCTCATATTTAAAAATCCTTTAAACAGGTTAAGGCCTACACATTTAGTCTTAATCATGTTATAACACAATTCAATTTTTTAAAAGAAAAGTGTGCTCGTAGCTTTGAAATTTAGTATTACTGCTTGTTGTTTTTAAAAAATTCATTAGAAATATTAGTGTATTGATTAAAAACCATACATAAAAAAATGTACTGCTACGTTCTACAGTGGTGGTCAACCTTGTCCTGTAATGTGCCACAGTTTGGGCTGAAGATTTGTAATGTAGGTACAATGGCCCAATAAAATTTAGACCCTGTGGCGGTCTGTCTGGGAAGCTCTAGATGGTCCGGGTGGTTCTAGATAATATCTAGGAAGTTCTGGATTTGGTCAGGACAGTTCTCTATTGTCCATGGGTAGTTCTGGATTTGGTCAGGCCAGTATGGATTACATCTGGACATTTCTGTACGCCCTCAGAGCAGCTATATATTTTACCTAGGAAGTTCTGGACTAGGTATGGTAGCTATAAACATTTACCGGGCAGTTCACACACAACGTATTACAATTGAAACGGGTAACCTTGCTTACTTAACCTAAAATAGCCTACGTTGTGATATATGTTGTATTCCCCTCTCATGAGGATGAGCAGGAATTACGCTAAATCTATCAGTGTAAATCGCCTGGGATATGATACGTGATCTATCTCAAATTAGAGACCGCTCCGTAATATGTCTACATTTTAAGATTTTCCCGGGACAAATTGGTAATTTGAGGGTGAATTAGATAATGTTTGACAAGGTTTGTGATAAACTGTTTCAGCAGATTGATAAGCGTCTTGTTATTTGTACGTGCACCTTAGTTCTTGCATATTACCTACTAATGTGTATTATCTTCGAAGCTGTTTGACACACGGTAGAATTCTGGTAGTAAGAATATCTTAGAGAATACAAACATTGTTTTTCTGTCAACAATGATTTCATTTTACTTTACTATTAGTATTATAGTATATGTTTATAGGTATTGATAATATCCAACAAAATGTATATTTTTAGATCATTTATGACTTGAAGGACGATTATACAAAAAACGTACTAGTGTTTTTTTTCTAATGTCATATTTTTTTACCTACCAGAATGAGGCAAAGGGCGAAATGTATTCTGCATGATTTTCTTTCTTAAATGCAAGGTTGATAGGGCCACGCCAAGGGGTGTGTTTTGAGTAACTTAGCATCCTACCTACTCCTAAAAGTATTATTAATAATGTATGCTGTATTCTTCCTTAGTGCGTAGGAAATGCATGACACCCACAGCCTCAATTATTTATACAAAAATTAAATTGCTTTAAAACAAGGCCGTAGTCGGGGGGGGGGGGGGGG
>CABFWO010001056.1:171156-188750 GCA_902155825.1 Timema genevievae | reverse complement strand
ACTCCCCACCCCCCCAAAATTTTATGAACAAAATATATATGGCTTTATTTATGGTTCAAACAATATCAAAATTAAGGTACAGGTACAAATTAGGGGGCTGTGTTACCATAAAAAGCACTTCAGAGAGCTTCCAGAGGTGTTTAATATTTAGAATTTGTCCTAGCCTCCGATAGTTAGGGGGTAGTGTTGCCATAAAAAAACACTTCAGATAGATTCTAGAACAGTTTTTTATTTAGAATTATTTCTAACCTCCGTCAATTGGGGGATGGGCCCACCAAACCCCCCCTAAAATTATTGGCTGGCTACGGCCTTGCTTTAAAAGAGATTCATCGCTAGAAAGATCTTTTTTGCTATATGTTGTTGGAGGAACCTTTCCGTGAGCTACCACAGGTAGAACACCCAACTAAAGAAAAGTTATTACTGCACCAAAGGTTGACTACCACTAGTAACGCGTTTGGACCACAACACTATAAGCCTTGTAATATTATGTGAAGCACTGTACTGTCATTCATAAGCCACTGCAGGTCCCAATAAATTTGGTAAATAAGCAAAATCTTTTGAAGAACGAAGAAGACTAGGTCTCGGGAAAGATCAGACGATCCTGGCGGGAAGGGAGAAACAGAACACGTTCTTGTTATCGGGGGCTGCCAATGACCAGATGACGTTCACCTTGATCTGAAAAAAAAAACCACTTATAAATCAGGAATACCTTCTGCTAAAGTCTCAAATTTAAAGTATATAATTTATTCTGCTTCAACAAAGAATCTCAGTCTCACGTTTTCAATAAGCATTGCATAATGTTATGCATGCGCAGTCCACAGTTTCCAACAGGTCTTGTACCTGGTCACGTTTGTGGAAACGCTTGCTATCCATTCCATTTAACTGTGAGTCCAGATTACACTCCCACTGTACACATTTACTGCCTCATGTTTTACACAAAATATCGTGTTTTCAATGGTTACTAGTGATAACACTTGGTACTAGCACGCCTCGCCACTAATTAAGATGCCTTTTCACTATTTTGACATATATGAGTAAATTACAATAGCGCGTTCGCATGCTTGACTGATCCTGAAGGTCGGAGATCAATCCCCTACTGATATAGTTTGTCTCCCTCCCATTTCGTTGTTTTGGAATAAATTCTGGGGCGTTTTCTCTTTCTCTTATCTGCTATATCAGTGGTTCCCACTCTTTTATAATCAACAAGTCAGCAATAATATTTCTTATTTACAAATATTGGGAAACAAACCCAGATTTTTAAGTAACAGGCCCAACTATACTTTATTTTACAAACAATTTCCTATTTCTACATTTCTGACAACTTTTCACGCGTTAATTTCTTTAATTATGACTTGCGTAAATTAGCTATAGCAGGCTTTAATCTGATCATCGAACTGTCAATTTAATAACCTACCTATGTGTTTGTATCTAGTGTGATTTAACACACGAGCAAACCAAACAACAAGCTAATAAGTTAGTAAATGTCACAATCACGTAATTGAGACGTATAGGGTTGGCGTGACCCTATCTTACGAAAATAGACTTTTTGACTGTCGACAGAACAAAATTATACTCTAACGTGAATTATTTAAAAATAGAATTTATTATCAGAAAAATTAATTGCGATTTTCATAAGCGTTACAGGTAGAGAGCTACAATCAATAATTTGTTTGCGAACTGGGAGAAATGACCCCCACGTACCACGGGTTGGTAAAAACTGTAATAGATGATATAAAGCCCGCTGCACACGGTGCAGAATTCGTTGCCAGATCGCTTGCTCGGTGATGAGCAGGGCAAGCTGCTGGAAAATGACGTCACTGATGGCTCGGCTACTTGATAGGCCCCGTGCTATTTTCCGTGTGTTTTATTCCACGCTGGTTCGGGAGGTGAGCCAATCAGAGAGCAGCCTCAGTGTGTTTCTCGCGGGTTCCCCCCTAGACTAGCTGCATGGCCTGCAGAAGGCGAGCCTCGTCCGAAGCCAACCCAGCAGCGCAGCGCAGCACGCACAACAACGATCAGAGGAATCCAGCAGTCAATCTAACAATAAGCCTGCACCGCGTGAGGCGGGCTCAAGTCACTTAATGCCCAGCATATAGGCGATAAAAGATTGCTGTTACTGCTAACTAGGAATAAACCGACCTTGGGGTAGATTTCGAGGACCTTGAAGTTATTCTTGTAGACGTACTCCTTGCCGCCCTTCAGAGGACACGACGCCTTGCTGCCGTCGGTCTCGAAGATGGTGTCGCAAGCGTTGGTACCATCCACACCGATAAAGGGGAAGGGGATATTAAGGATCAATGCGTGGACGCTGTTCTTCACTGAGGGTACGTCAAACTCTGTAACAAGGAGAGGAAATGACATTATGGATACTCACTGCCATGGACTACGTTTATCGTGAAATGTAGCTGTCTTATTTCGACCATATGCCCCCTTATCTTCTCTTATTGATAGCTCATAGTGGAACCAAACAAGGTACAGTTTGACCTTGACGGATATACTATGGCTCTACCCTATAAATTACACAAAAGGGGAACGTTCTTGAAAGTAAAGCTTATATAACCACTTTCAGCTTATCAGCTAATTATATATAGCACAAAATAAACTGCGTATTATGAGACAATCTGCTCTCAAATCGTGTATTTACCACAAAACCTTATTACAAGTCACCTCAATTCGTCTTCAATCTATGATGGGGTATATATTAGTGGGGAGTACCAGCACTATAGAGACAGGAGTCAATAGTCGATACTGGCACTAGAGAACAACATTTATAATCATATGTTCAAGATACAGCTTATTTGGGCCATGTTGGATAAACCGTGTAGATTTTGTTTTAGAAGAGTCATCTGAACGCGAGAATCAAACAAACTCAAGGTATTTGGCATCTCCGTGTGTATCCTATACTTAGTGAGCTATACAAGTCTTCCCTGTGCCTAGTAAACTGTGCCTAATGAACTACCCAAGTATGTCCTATACCTACTGAGATACTCCAATTTTTCCTGTATCTACTGGACTACCTAGGTTTCTCCATCTCCCACCAGTCATTTGAGGAAGTGGAAGGATTGAAACAGAATGAATCTGGGTTCTTCATAGTAGTGACGTATATAATACCAAAGATTCGTGTTTGGTCCCCGCGCCCAGTTGCCAATTTGTTCCAACAATAGCGAAAAACAATAATCTTAATTTGGCTGCGTGAGTATAATAACTGACCTGGTGTGAACTTGACCTCCATGGCGACCTCTGTTTTCCTCCTAAGTCTGCACGGAGGTTTGGTGCAACCCACCACGTTAAACTTCTCCGTGTCCACAGCTGGACCTCCTGCAACAAAACACATATCCTTGATATAGAGCCCAAAATTATAGCTTGAAGAAACTGTTATTTCCGTCTGAGCTTAAACAAAAGTACAGGCATTATGACTCATCTATAATTAGCTGTATGCACTTGTTAGACGCTCAGGGTTTGGCCAGACTGACAAGCGTGCGAGCGAGCGCGCAAGCGACTGGGTGGCCAGACTGGCGAGCGCATAATTAGCAGATAGCTCTCATTAGTTGTTGACGAGGGGGCTACGAATCTTGGCTCAGTGAAATGAGGGTGGTTTTTGACAAGTGATTTATTCTTGTGGTTTTCTTCTCCTCTCTCCACGCTAATGGTGATTCTTATTTGTAAAGGCCTACTTTGATAATATTGAAGTATTTTAACATATCAGTTTTACGTATAAATATATATATATACATATAAGTATGGTTTATGATCTTACCAATTAAATTAGGCCGTTAGTAGCAAGTGTGCTAAACCTATCGATATTAATAAAAATGTCAAAATGAGACGTTTTCCTAGCACTCAATGAACCAACATACAATAATATTGCCTAGCGCCTGTAAACTAGACTGTACCGGGTCGATCATCGATATCATATTCTAAAAATTAAAAAAATGGAGTAATCCTCACTAAAAGCATAAATAATTGCTTTGGCTATTTGATTCTTTGTATAATATTATAATACAATTTAATGTGAGCTCCTACTACTGTGGAAAATTATGTGGAAATAATACGAGTAGAGATAAATAACATTTCGAAAGCCGACCTCAATACACTCGGCTGGAATTCGTATCCCGACCTTCCTGGAAACGGCCATCTTGTACAGTGTGAGTATATCATCTTGTACTGCGCGGCCATTTGTGCGAGTAACATTGCTTCTTATAGAATTACCTAACATAATTTAAGAGCCCAAATCATGGCCTATGACTGTAATATTAGCTACACCATTACGCTGAACAGTGCATTAGTTTTAAGTTAGGATAGGGAGTTTAGAAGGGGGAGGTGGGAAGTGTAGTTAGATTTGAATTAGGAGAACCTCTTCCAGGTAATCAAAATAAAACAAGAGATATAAAAGAATCATAGAAAGTAGAATACCAAACAATTTAGAGAAGAACGACTCGTACTACCTTCTAGATGACGAGTCGAATAATTAGGCCGTTAGTAGCAAGTGTGCTAAACCTATCGATATTAATAAAAATGTCAAAATGAGACGTTTTCCTAGCACTCAATGAACCAACATACAATAATATTGCCTAGCGCCTGTAAACTAGACTGTACCGGGTCGATCATCGATATCATATTCTAAAAATTAAAAAAATGGAGTAATCCTCACTAAAAGCATAAATAATTGCTTTGGCTATTTGATTCTTTGTATAATATTATAATACAATTTAATGTGAGCTCCTACTACTGTGGAAAATTATGTGGAAATAATACGAGTAGAGATAAATAACATTTCGAAAGCCGACCTCAATACACTCGGCTGGAATTCGTATCCCGACCTTCCTGGAAACGGCCATCTTGTACAGTGTGAGTATATCATCTTGTACTGCGCGGCCATTTGTGCGAGTAACATTGCTTCTTATAGAATTACCTAACATAATTTAAGAGCCCAAATCATGGCCTATGACTGTAATATTAGCTACACCATTACGCTGAACAGTGCATTAGTTTTAAGTTAGGATAGGGAGTTTAGAAGGGGGAGGTGGGAAGTGTAGTTAGATTTGAATTAGGAGAACCTCTTCCAGGTAATCAAAATAAAACAAGAGATATAAAAGAATCATAGAAAGTAGAATACCAAACAATTTAGAGAAGAACGACTCGTACTACCTTCTAGATGACGAGTCGAATAAAAAAAAAGAAAAAAAAAACACTACCACGCTCGAACCAGAATCGCATGTCCGCCGACAATTAGCTCAGTCGGTCCCGTGTCTGCTTATTGCGCTAATGGTTGGTTACCCCGGATCTGTTTATATAATAAATCGGTTCAGAGAGTGCATGTTTAATACATATGTTATATATTATTATTATCATTATCATTATTATTATTAGTAGTAGTAGTATTAGTATTAGTAGTAGTAGAAGCGGAAATTGCGTCGAAATGCGGCCTTATGCATTCTTCAATTAACAACGAAATTGGAATCTATGAAATAGTTTTTAAAAATAATATTTGTCCATGTCTTATATTTTATTAATTTATGTTAAACGGTTTAATTGGTCATAATTCCACTGTTTTATAACTAAGACTCCGGGCTCCAGCACCATGGTACAGCATCTGGTTCGATATGTGTTATCTAAATAAGCTACGTTTTATCCGGGGGGTAAGACGATCTCTCAAGGAAGTGTTGTGTAACACTAGAAACTTTTAGTTTGCAGTTATATCCTCGAGCCAAAACCAAACCTGTTCTTCATATTTTTCCATACCACCAATAAACCAATAAATTTAACCCTAGTATGTTGCACAAACACCGCATGAAACATATTCATTGTTTCATCAACAGTCAAAGTTAACGATATGAAGAAAATTATAAATTATTTGTAACAGATTTAAATAATGATCAACTTTATTTGTGTCTGTACCCGTATCGTTGGGCACACGGACAAAGGCGTCAGTCTCATTTAGTCTCGTTTGACGGTGATGTATTCAGGGTTCAAATCCCAGACGGGTACACTGAAGTGTTTTTCCTCCACGTGATTTATCACGCTCTACGCACGAATGCGGGCACATTTCAGTTAGTTAGACCTTCATCACCTCTACCCCATTACTGAAAATAGACGTTTAGGCCGGTAAGATGAGGTACACACATAACAATGTTGTAATTTTACTACAAGTTAAATTCTAAATCTTTGTGTTATTTTATGTTTGGACCCTACTATTAATGATTTTTTACTTTTTGCAACACTTGTCTTTGAATACATTTATTAAAATATTGCTTTTTAAAAGGTTTGTATGATTGTTGGACATCATCGCTTAAATCAGAAATTAGAATTAATCTCTGGTTTAACTTTTTTTTTGCTTCTCTTCTTCCCGGCCACGTCCAGGCTTTGATGGGAACATACTTCCCCATCCTATTCCGACGTTGGGTTTCGTCACCACAATCTGAGTATCCTCCATCTGCGTGACATCCTATTCTGAGTACTTTCCAACAACGTGACATCCCATTTTGAGTACTTTCCAACAACGTGACATCCCATTTTGAGTACTTTCCAACAACGTGACATCCCATTCTGAGTACTCTCCAACAGCATGACATCCTATTCTGAGTCTCCTCCAACAACGTGACATCCCATTTTGAGTACTTTCCAAAAGCGTGACATCCCATTCTGAGTACTCTCCAACAGCGTGACATTCCCATTCTGAGTACTTTCCAACAACGTGACATCCTATTCTGAGTACTCTCCAACAACGTGACATCCCATTCTGAGTACTCTCCAACAACGTGACATCCCATTCTGAGTACCCTCCAACAACGTGACATCCCATTCTGAGTACCCTCCAAAAGCGTGACATCCCATTCTGATTACTCTCCAACAACGTGACATCCCATTCTGAGTACTCTCCAACAACGTGACATCCCATTCTGAGTACTTTCCAACAACGTGACATCCTATTCTGAGTACTCTCCAACAACGTGACATCCCATTCTGAGTACTCTCCAAAAGCGTGACATCCTATTCTGAGTACTTTCTAACAACGTGACATCCCATTCTGAGTACTTTCCAACAACGTGACATCCCATTCTGAGTACCCTCCAAAAGCGTGACATCCTATTCTGAGTACTCTCCAACAACGTGACATCTTATTCTGAGTACTTTCCAACAACGTGACATCCCATTCTGAGTACTTTCCAACAATGTGACATCCCATTCTGAGTACCCTCCAAAAGCGTGACATCCTATTCTGAGTACTTTCCAACAACGTGACATCCCATTCTGAGTACTCTCCAAAAGCGTGACATCCTATTCTGAGTACTTTCCAACAACGTGACATCCCATTCTGAGTACCCTCCAAAAGCGTGACATCCCATTCTGAGTACTCTCCAAAAGCGTGACATCCCATTCTGAGTACCCTCCAACTTAAGCATACAATTTGTGTTCACTTTCAATTGCTTGTTGTATGTTTTATAAAATTGTGACTTAGCTGCTAACAGAAGATAATACATTCAAGGTTAGCATCTCATGATGAGTAATGAACCAGTTACTTCACTTGAGATTAAAGAATAATTAGTTTATCATATTTACCTCATAAATAAAGGGTCTCGCATCACGCTGCGTCATCTTTTAAAAATTACTACTGATTCAACTGCTTGTATCACAATCTGACTTACAAACTAACTTAACTCTAGGAAAGACATAACAGCCAGCCTCCTGACTATCATTTCATTACTGTGGAAGAGGTAGCCCTGAGGGCCTCGGTGACTATTCGGCATTGTGATGAGGGTAGGTGGGTTCAATTACCATCCCCTGGGAAAAATTTTAGTTCTGGATGAATCTAGAAACTATTTTAATGATACCTATGTGTAGCACTTTTTTTAGCACCGCGTCTTACTACCCGTTCGGATTATACGCCTATGTACTAATTAAACTTATGGGTTAGGGACTAGGAGGACTTAATTTAGAGAAAATGCACCCGCATTTGCGTGAAGGAATAGTGGGGAAACCATTTATGTAAAACCACCCTCAGTGCACGCGACCGGGATCGAACCTTAATCTCCTCGTCTTTGGCAGTCTAGTCCAACACGAGATTAGCGCGTTCAACCACGCGGCCACCGAAGCGGGTATCACTTTTTTGTTTGTCTTTATTTGTCACACTATATTGTAATAACAGGGTAGGAATGACGATGGCTTAGAAACTACAAACTTATTTTTTTGCTGCCAATATTGTAAAAACCGTAACTTCTACTATAGGTATTATTTTTATAATCAAAAGTGACAGCTTAAGATCACATAACTTGGCGTATTAGTGTATTATAGTAATTTAAGTAACGCCTATAACTGTCAGATAAGTTACTTAATAATATATGCAAAATTATTCTCCTGGTAATCATTTAAATTTAATTCAAACGTCAAGTGTGTTTGAAAACAACAAGACAGTGACTTTAACATGCATTCAAGACGTGCAATAGTCCATCGAATGGTCGTTGGAAAGTCTAGATTTTTCCGGTTTCACCCCCATAGTTCTAGCTAGTGTAGTTCTTATTTATGACGACATAGATTTAGGAGAGTTGAGAAGGAGAAAAACTGCGGGGCTCAGGTAAGAATAAATGAAAGTAACCAAATCATGGAAAAAGTTTTGGAAAAAAAAAGTTGGATTAGAGTGGTTTTATTTACATGAAGGCTATTTTATATATATATCCGTAATTTAAACAATAATGCTAGATTATTTTAAAAAAAACATATTACATTTTCAGTGTGTTTAGTGGACGACAGTTTTGAAATTCAATTATATTTCCATTATTTCCAGTAGGTCTTTTTAAAATTCCAGTATATATAAAAGATTATCAAATCCAAAGAATCCATAATGCAAAAACATAAAATGAGAGAAAGTTAATTTGAGTTCTGTCGTATGTAAATATTTTTATTGTAAACACTGCAATGAAACAAATAAAAATAATCCCTAAAATAATATGGAAATAAAACAAAAAATAACAAACTTGAATGTAACCAATTAACAAATTTATAACATTTTGCGTGAAGAATAAAAAAAATAGCGATTCGTTAGCCCTCTCTAATCATTCTTTATTAAAGAAGAACTTTCATATTTACTAAGTCCAACTATTCAAGTAATGATCCATTTGATTGGAAAATCAATGACCAAACCCGGGATTTCTTAATAAAATATTATTTTAACCATACATGATTTCTTATCATTTCCTCGTGTATTTGGCAGTGAATTTATATTAAAGTGCCATATTACAACATATTTTCTTTTATATTATATGGTTTGTGTCACTAAAAGTCAACACATTGTCAGTAAAATCAAATAATGAAAACAAAAGATACATTCTCCATAATGTTCTTTTGTGACATTTAGAATCACACACTTATAAACGGTTCTTTATGAATGAGATTCAAGTCTCAATTTAATTAGCTATCACATAATAATAGTACAGTCATACCATAGCATTAAAATATGCATTTAAACTACTATCACGCATCATAATAACATAGTAACATCCTAGGATAACTGTCTCTGTTTACATACAAAACTCACATCTGATAAAACTACAATCACACCCTAGTATTAAAGTTTCCATTCACCTACAATAATCCTACATCATAAAACTACGGTCACACTCTACCATTCAAGTCTCCGTTCACATAAAATAACCACGTGTTAGTCTAGTATTAAAGTCTTTGTTCACATACAATAATAATATATCTTAATACTACACGATAGTATAGTATTAAAATCTCTTTTACGGTCATATTTTAGTATTAAATCTTTGTTCACATAAAATAATAATATAGCTCAATACTACACGATACTATAGTATTAAAATCTCTTTTACAGTCATATTTTAGTATTAAATCTTTGTTCACATAAAATAATAATATAGCTCAATACTACACGATACTATAGTATTAAAATCTCTTTTACAATCATATTTTAGTATTAAATCTTTGTTCACATACAATAATAATATATCTTAATACTACACGATACTATAGTATTAAATATTTGTTCACATACAATAATAATATATCTTAATACTACACGATACTATAATATTATAATCTCTTTTCACAAACAATAATTACGCGTCATAATACTTCAGTAATACCCTATAGTTAAAGTTTAAGCTACCCACACCGGTGGGCACATGGACTAAGGAGTTGTTGTAGTCTAGTATATTTTGCTGGTGACTACGCGGCCCGGGGTTCAAAACCAACCCTCATATTTAGAAGCATTATTTTCTATATGTATTTCCACACACCCTCCACGCAAATGCGTGTACCCTTTCTATCAATGTTTTCGTATTCATCTAGACCCAATAGTGTAAATATGTTGATATCTTGGATGGGTAGTAAGACGGAGAACATGTAAAAAAATAAAAATTATGTTTATTTATGAAACGTCATACATTGATACACTCTTTAAGCGTCAGTTTACCATGCAACAAAACAATAGGCCATTGTAGGGAACTTAAATATTAACATACATAAATTGTAGTTCAAATGACTTAACAGTTGTTATTTTTAAAAGTTGTTAATATTCTTGTGAAGGGGAGTGCACTTTCCAAATTCATTCCGCTTCCAAACAATGTTTAGTCAAATGTTTTGCTTCAGCCAAGGGGGTCGTCTACCGAAACTCTAACGCTGAGACTCTCAGAAATTTAGCTTTATCAAAGAAATAGTTGATTCAAAACTTGGTTCACACCAAAATGGAGATAAAATATATCGACATGTTCCTATAGGATTAAAAACCTTACATTTAAAGTTTTATAAATTCAAACTAACTCATGAAAGGGTGAAATCAGTTTATTCTCAAAGAATTTTCAATGACGACAGTTCTGAAATCAAAGTAGTGGCTAGTAACATGATCCAGCCTTCCTCATATATATAAATGGCGTTGTTTTTTTACAGGATCATAGCATAACACTCTAAGATAATAAAGAAATTTTTTAAGTGGTTTTGAAACTTCATAACGGCCCTTATACGAGAAATGCTTTAGTGTGAAGATATTTCCTTTTAAATAGGTGGCATCTCACAAGCAACCAATGACAGTGCAGATGCCGTAAATATTGTCGTGTACTTGTGTATGATCCAGAGGTGGCCAGCCCGCGGCACACGTGCCACTAGTGGCAAGCAAATACAGTTTATGTGGTACGCTTAGTTTTGACTTGAATGAAAAAATATATATAATGGCAAACAGATAAACGAACTAGTGAGGACAACTTAAAACTAAAAACTGGTATGATTTATTCTAGTGTTTTGTTGTTTTAATAATACTGTTTTTTATTAATTCAACATAATTGGATAGTTACGAAATATGTTATATTTTTACAATTTTTTTTAATAATCTTGTTTTAAAAACTAATCTTGGACTATTTCTTAAATATATATTCTTTACACAATCATGTTAGACTCTGTTTTTATCATATACCATATTATGCAATGAAGCCACATTTTTACGGGAAAATATCATGTAGTTTTTTATTTGTAAGAGAAGAAAGTTACTGAAACTGATTTCAATTTAGTTGACAACACTTATCGATATAAAATAAAAACTCAAAAGAACTCTCCCCAATAATGAAACAGAATTATTGCACCCACTGATATAGTATTTTTTTTATCACTTATCGAAAGTTGTAACAAAGTCACCTTTTCATTAAAAACAGTGCTTTACATTCTGTCTCATAAAAAGTTAGTGAGATTAATTCTGATTTTGTTATTTTAATTAATTTAGCTAAGTTAATCTAAGTAGCACTAATATGAAAATACAAGGCAATTGAAACTACAGTAGAACTCCAATTATTCGGATTAATGAGTGCCGGACGTGATCCGGATATGCAGAAATCTGGATGGTTAGATTAATCATTTAATTAAGGCAATGTTTCGGAAGAAAACTCAAAATTTACTCTAAAATCACTTTTTTTTTATTGTTTTTGCAATGATACAGTGAAGTGGAATTACATTATAATACTGTAGTAAAAAAAAAGCAGTAAGTTTAAACTTATTGCTACTGTAAATAAGAATAAAATTAATTCGAATCGGGGGGAGGGGGGTGAGGATGGCATGCGGCCTTGGAATGGCAGAGTGGCCGGCCGGCGAATACCATCGAGCTCGGATGAGTGGAGTTGTACTGCACATGTAGTGAGTGACACTTTGGGTCGCCAGGCCCGGGAAAATGTTATATTTAGGGTCGTGATCAAGACAGGTTTGGGAAACACTGGGTTGGAGGATTTGAGTTGGAGTGGTAAACTCAATATTCTCAGCGTAAATAATGACATGCCAAAAAAACAAAAAAAAAACAACAGCAACTTACCACCTCTGATTTAACCTGTCTAAAGACCCTAGCCCCCTACATGTAGGGAAAAGGGCAAGGTAAATGGGAAAAACCAACAATATTGTAGTGGAGTTTGCGGCTGCCTTAAACAGTGTTACGTTTTATAACCTTAACCTAAGCTAGTCTACAAAACCAAACCACCTCACTATAGGATATGGGGTAGGAGAAGAATCCTGACGTAATCAACGTTCAAATCTTTATCGACCACAAGTCCCACGGACGCAAACCCCACGCTACCATCCTTATTAATTTAGAACTATACGAATTTGAACTTTTAATTAATTTGTTATTGTTGAATAAAATAATTAATTGAATCACTAGTTAATTTTATGAATAGTCTCCAATCCGCATGTTGGTGGGTTGAGGGGGGGGGGACTTGGAAGGGAGGCGTTGAATACCCTCCTTTCCTCCTTCTAGGGTCCGATACCGACAAAATTAAATATGTAAGCATTTTCCTCAGTGGGGATGCTTCCTATTTCCTGAATGAGTTGTTTCTTAAAATTCCTCATTCTCTTCCTGTTGACTAAGTGGTTTAGGTTACCATTTACTAAAAACTATTAGTTTTTTAAAGATACCCACGAGATGTTTCTGGAACTGAAGTTAGCTACGAATGGTAGGGTCGATGTTTTCACCTGGAGGAATACACTCGGTGACTGGTGACCTACTTGAGACTCTCTCCAGTCTGTCTGTGTACAACATTTCGTTGTAAACCCGCACCGTTAGTCTACTGTTTTATATATATGTTGTACCAACACACACTCTTCTACCTGTACCCCCGGTGAAGGCGTCTAATATTGTCCAGAACTCAGCCAGGATAGATACTTCTAAATTTGTTTCATTATTTGTATTTATTTGTTTCCTGACTTTAGTTGAGCCATAGTTACGCTATTTATATACTTACCCGTAACGGTGGGGACGCAGAACAAACTTCAAGTTTATCTGGTCTGGTTTGTAGGTGATGGGGAGGTCTAGTTTTGACCGATAAGTCTTGGGTGTTTTTGTTCCTAAATGTTTTCTCACTCTCTATCCACGCAAATGTGGGTACACACACTTTAAAATCCTATATTTCTCATATTAATCCCATTAGAGTTTTTTTTTTTAGGTATTTAACGTGCAGTTTCTGAACTGACTGGATTATATCAGCATACGAGAATTTTCTATGAACAAGAGCGAAAGGGCTTACCAATTTTGCCGGGAAAGGTATTTTCATATACCTTCCACCTTCCAGGGTTCTTTTACATGCCACAATCGGCATGGGATCTACGGATTTACCTCACCTCCAAATAAAGTTGTGCTAAGGATATTTACCGCTTAAGAAACGTCCGTCAACCCCGGCTGGGTTTTAACCCATGGACATCGGATCCTGAGGCGAACACCGAAGTCAACGTTAGAATAATTAAATGCGGTTGTTCAGTAATACATGGTATAGAAATATACACATTTTTGAAACATTTCGCCCTGATTTGGCCTTATGTAACCTGACAATCATGACCCAAGAACCGCTAAGACTTTGCAAGTGGTATAGATCGCAAACCTACTTATTTGTGTGTTATTGCGGAGTCGGCACATATTTATAAACTATGAATCTTGCGCTCATCGCTTTTGTTCCATTTAGTAAATTCAAACAAGGACTCACTTGATGACACAATATGAAACTAAAGATACATCAGTGAGGTAGATAATTGAAATACCAAAATAATATGTTTTTTTAATAAGCGCGTTTTACTAGGTACCTGGTGACCTGGTGGTCTAGGGGTAAGGTGTCGGACTTCTGTGCTGGTGGTCCGGGGTTCAATCCTCGGTCTTGGCACAGATTTATCTGATTGCCAAACCCTTCCTTCACCTCTGACAAGACGTGTATTAATCACAACTTGTGAATGTGAGGAATGCCAGGCCTCCACCGTGGTTCGGATTCCACGTTAAACTGTAGGTCCTCCATTTAATCTCACAATCACCCTACCATTACACATTAGCGTAAGTGCGTATAACCCGAACGGGTAGTAAGACGCGATGCTAATAATAATAATAATAATACTAGGTCCCTATTCGGGTTATACGCATGATAACTGCTCTAATGGGGTAAGGATGAGGAAGGAAGCATTTTAGAAGTAATCTACACGCATTTGCGTGGAGGGGAGTGGGAGAACGTTTAAGGAAAACCACCCTCAGTAGACCCGACCGGAATTTGAACCTTGATCTCCCCGTCATCAGCAGGCCAATCTAACACGAGTAACGCCTTAGATTGTTCGGTCACTGAAGTGAGTTCAATATAATATTAAAATTAAGATATTGATTAATAATGTGATCAATGACTAAACTTATCCACACCGGCAGTATTGTGGTCTAAGTCATCAGACTAGCAATATACTTTTATCACCTTGGGGTGCGAATCCTGGCTGCAAGGCCGTAGCCAGCCAATAATTTCAGGGGGGGTTTGGTGGGCCCAATTGATGGGGGCTAGAAAAAATTATAGATAAAAAACTGTTCTAGAAGCTATCTGAAGTGTTTTTTTATGGCAACACTACCCCATAACTATCGGAGGCTAGGACAAATTCTAATTATTAAACGGCTCTAGAAGCTCTCTAAAGTGTTTTTTATGGTAACATAACCCATTAACTGCTGTAAATATTAAACACCTCTAGAAGCTATCTGAAAATTTTTTTAATGACAACATAACACCGTAACTGCCGAAGGCTAGAAAAAAATTATAAATAACAAACACCTCTGGAAGCTCTTTGAAGTGCTTTTTATGGTAACACAGCCCCTTAATTTGTACTTGTACCTTAATTTTGATATTTTTTGGACCATAAATAAAGCCATATATATTTTGTTCATAAAATTTCGGGGGAGGGGGGTTTGAACCCCGAAACCCCCCTCCCCTGACTACGGCCTTGGTGATGTGGGTAATTTCCCATATGTGATTTTAACTGTGGTTTCATCATCTTATCTTCACAGTGATGCGGGCGTATTTATTCTAGCTATTTTATCACATAGACGTTAATAACGTCGATGTTACCCTCATCGTTTGGCAAGAGGACTGAACGTTGAATTTTAGTTTGGTTTGCCAATGACGGCGAGGTTGGCTTAAAACCCCGGCTGGGTGTATTATGATAATTTTTCCTTAGTGATTTTCCACTCTCCCTCCACGTGAATGAGAGTACATTTCCTCTAAGCCTATGCCTTACTAATCCCTGCGCCATTATTTTAATAAATCGCGTATAACATTAACGGGTAGTAAGACGCAGTAGAAAAAAAACCTAATTTTGTTATTAAAAGCTTTATCTAAGAGTTAAGGATGAGTAAGTTTGATTAGAGGAAGTGAACCCGCATTGGCCTAGAAAAAAGTTGATAAAGACCGTGATAAATCTGTTTTTAAAATCCACCCCCAGCGCACTCATTCGAGATTCGAATCTTGACCTCCTGTCACCACCAATCCAGTTTTTCGAGAACCTGATGCCTTAGACCGTATGGCCACCAGTATAGGCTAGCATTGGTGTTGAACGTATATCTTAAAAACTTTTCAAATCAGTTGGCCAGTAAACTCTATTGTCTAGAAAGTAATGTTTACTTTAAAAAAAACAACACTATATCATATCAAAGCAGATTATTTTCAATATAAAATAAATAAATTCGACAAAAAAATCTCCTCACCTCTAATGTGATGATTAGAGCTCGGATTTATATTTAATTAAGTTGATCAATTTTAAGGGGTCGAGCACACGTTCTTTGCGTACTTCCTGATATCCCGTGTTATTTAAGAAGTTTTTTTTTTACTTTTAAATATGGTTCTCCCCAAAAAGTAAGTGAAGTCACTATCGGATCAAAAACCTTACATTTTAAGTTCAAATAATAATAAAAAGGTGAAATTAGTTTATTTACAGCGATGTTTTACGTGAAATTGATCAGTTCTGTGATCAAAGAAAATGGTAAACATAGATCTAACCTTCCTAAAACCATATTAATTTTCAACATGGTCATAACTGAACAAGATAGTTGAGGCTGGTTTTGATAGTTTCAAAGATTGTTAACTGCAATTACTATAAGAAACACAGCAGAGGTTAAGTATTTATCTTCAAGTGGGCAGTGCCCTTAATAATATGAGGGATGGTTATTAATTGACATTTATTTTTTTAAATAATTTAGTTGTTTCGTATTTATTTCTAAAATTGTAGCCTATCAATTTTTTTTTACCGAAGCACATTATTTTTTATGAAATATTTAATTAGTTTTAATAAGTAAAATGCACTAGTATTTGTACCCAGGCAAAAAAAAAATCGCTTTAGTCAACTTTTTTACTTGTCCAAATCACTAGGTTTGTAGTAAAGTCCGGCGAAAGCTAAGACATAAGTAATTCGTGTGCTAGTAAGTTCAAGGTCTTTATATGGGCCTCACCCACTTTATTATGACATTGGGAACCCTGAAGTAATAGCATTCGCACATTCCTTGATTAATGTAAATTATATTTAGATAATCTGCGTATTACCGAGAGATTTAAAATGCGATTCTTGGACATAAGGTAATTTCAGTGTACTGTCATCTTGACCTATCTTAACCTTATATTTTACTTGGATTCTATCAAGTATAATAAATCTTGGTCCTAGGTATAATATTTCAGAGAATGATGTGACGACTCACCCTGGCAAGCTTTTACTTCCGTCGCCTCTGCAGAAAACCACATCAAGGCGGCTAAAATAACAAACGTGGACACAAGCTGCATCTTGAAACTACGGTACGTGAACTCCATTCACAAGGAGAAAGAAGGATGTTGCAGCGGTTGAAGCGAGCGACGTTCTTTGAGCAGACGACCACAAGCGAATGAACAGTTTCTCCTCCTCCGAATTCGGCGGACCAGTAACTGACGTCGATGTGCTACCACAAGGCCATGGAGGGAGGTCCTCCAAACACCTTGATGGATGGATAAATTTTCCAGAAAATACCTGCTCGTTCCAGGGCCGACGATAGGTTATCATGAAAGGAAAAAAAAAACTCCAGCCAATCAGCCGTGACCGTATTTTAATCTGAGAGAGAGTTTGACTTCTGAGAAAGGGAAAAAAACAAATTTCCAGATTATTCAAACATTAAATGCTCCGGGAATCAAACACAAGACCTACAGTTAACGCACTAACTACTTAGCTGAGGAGTCTCTGAGGGATTTAAGTTATTGCTCACCGCGTCCTACCCCCCATCCGGTAAATCCACATATTAGACTAATGAGGAAGGGAGGAAGAAGCTATTATTAGGAGCAAAGGGCACTAGTATTTTGGGG
>CABFWO010001056.1:141367-171084 GCA_902155825.1 Timema genevievae | reverse complement strand
TTTTGGGGGGGGGGGGGAAGTGGAAAACTATTTGTTGGAAAAACATTCTTATTACACCTGTGAATGTAATTTGAGTATCGACCACGCTCTCACAGGGAAACCAGTATATATGAGATTGGGATACGAGAACAACCCAGTGTTTTTTGCAGTTTTTATGACAAAACATTTTTTTGATCAAAATAAATCAAATATAGCTCCAATACAAACATAGAATTTAATTTTCTTCATATGATAATATCAACAGTTGTTGAATATCTGTTAAGGGTATTCTAGAATTTAATGTAAACCTTTTCTTTTCATTTAAAAAGGTTGTCATCTAATGCCGCCATGCTCTTGACAGATATTCGACAACTGTTGATATCAGCATGTGAATAAAATTAAACTCTTATGTTTGTACTGGATCGATATTTTATTTATTTTAGCAAAAAAAGGTTTTGTAATAAAAACATCAAAAACACTGGCCTTTTTTTCGCGGCCCCTTCCATCCCACCTTAAAATACGTTACAATTTTATTTTTTTCCTCCACAAAACAACGCCTCTCTGGGTTCTATTAGTTAGAGGGGTTTATCACAAGTCTAAGGGACCCCAGTTATATTTCAAAGGGGGCTAATGTATCTAAATACCTGTAAGTGGGTTTGTCCTACCTCATTAGTAAATATTCATTCGTTGAGACTGGTGAACACATTGACGTCAGTTAATGTCTGGTCTAGTTTGTTGTTTGAGGGCATGGTTGAGGTTCAAATCCCAGCCGTGTGGGGTGTTGAGGGTTATTTTCCCTTATAGGCCCTATATGTTTCCCAATATCACACCATCAACATTCTACTGCCCTCATCCTGTCCCTATAAGCGTAAAACCTGCCTCGGTGGCGTAGTTGGCTAACGCGCTAGTAGTGTTGAGCTCGACTGCCGAGGATCGAGGTTCGAATCTCGGTCGGGTGAACTGGGGGTGGTTTTTCCTTAAATGGTTTTCCACTCTCCTTCCACGCAAATTCGGGTTCACTTCCTCTAAATTCATCCTTCCCAATTCCTAATCCATTAGCGTAATTAGTACTTAAGCGTATAACCCGAACGGGTAGTAAGACGCGGTGCTAAGTAATAATAATAAAAAATAATATAAGCGTACATTTGCGGATGACATAGATAGGTAGTAAGGTACGAAACACATTAAAAAATATTCACCGTTAAATAAACTATTTTATTTTTATTTATTTAGCACCGCGTCTTACTACCTGTTCTGGTTACACTCTTAAGTACTATTTACGCTAATGGGTTAAGAATGGGAAGGCTGGATTAGAGGAAGTGGATCCGCATTTGCATGGAGGGAGAGTGGAAAACCATTTAGGATCCATCCTCCTTCCAGTTCACCCGGCTGAGATTCGAGCTACGATCTCCCCGTTCTCGGCAGTCTTGCTCAACATGAAACTTGCGCATTAGCTAACTACGCCACCGAGGCGGGTATAAAAAAAAACTAAAAGAAGTTCAAGATAAATGTTGACTTAAGCCTAATTCAAGGTGACTTGCCAGTTTTAAAAGTTTTTTCTCTCTTATTTTAAAAATAATACGTCTTATACATTAGTTGCTTCATCGTTAATACCCAAACCTTGAGTTTTTTCTTTCTTCTACTACAAAGTGATGGTTGAATATATTTTTTTTAGAATCCCTTTTCTTTGATTAGTTTGTTTTTGTTCCATTTCCCGATTGGCAACAATGTATATCTCTTTCGACTGATTCATACAAAGTTATAAGACTTTGTTTATTCCAATTCATACTAAGATTCGAGATAGTTTTCTCCTAATCACCATGGTTAATCACCCCCTTCAGAAATTTGCTGTCCAAACCTTATCTTCCCCTTCATAATTGATTCGTCCATCTGCAAGCCATTTTGAAAATCAGAAGCTCTATCCTTGAACTATAGCTGGTTCAACTTTGTGAAACCAGCCTCGTTGGTGTAATTAGCTAACGCGCTAGCTTCGTGTTGAGTTAGACTGCCGAGGACGGTGAGATCAAGGTTCGAATCTTGCTCAGGTGAACTGGGCGTGGTTTTCCCTAAATGATTTTCCACTCTCCAACCACGCAAGTGCGGATTCACTTCCTCAAAATTCACCCTTCCCAATTCCTAACATATTAGCGTAATTGGTACTTAAGCATAAACCCGAACGGGTCGTAAGACGTGGTGCTAAATAAATAAATAAATAAATAAATAAAACTTTGTGAAGCCAGTTTCGGTGGTCGCATGATCTAAGGCGCTATTCTCGCAGTGGAATAGACTGCCAATCACGGGAAAATCGAGATTCGAATCTCGGTTGGGTGTACTGAGGATTATTTTTCCACTCTCAGTCCACGCAAATTCGGGTAAACTTCCACTAACTATAAACTTCCTAGTCCCTAAAAAAATTAATGTAATTAGTACATAAGGAAATAACCCGAACGGGTAGTAAGACACGATACTAATAAATAAAAAAATAAAAAGCCTTTGTGAAATCGTTGTGAGTGGGTGACGTCACGTCTAATAAAATGTATTTTATTGTGCTTTCTTAACTTGGAGCCGTTCGGACTACCCATGTATTTACACTAATGGGTTAGGGATGAACACAATAGAATTTGGTGGAATCGCACCCACATTTGCGTGAAGGAAGAGTGAAAAGCCCATCTAGAAAAAAAACACCCTCATTACAACTAACCGGAATTCTAACCCAAATCTCCCCTTCATCATCAATCCAATCTGATGTGAGAGTGAAGCGTTTGACCGACCATACGACTACCGATGTGTACTCTTTGTTCATCAGAAAAATTGACTTTATATTGATGTATTGGGATATTTAAGGTTCACTTTCCAAACAGAGATTCCACCAACCCATGACTTCGTATCTGAGTGTGTAGTAAAGAGGTGTTTGCCTGAGGTTTAGACATACAAAATCTGACTGCTCTTGGCGACAACTTGGTGAACAAGATGAACCATTTTTTGATATAACAAACTTTTGATGAACTCTCCTAGCCAAATTATTGTTTTAAAACGCTTTTTTCCCTACTAGCCTTATTTTAGGTTAGGCTTGTTTAGACTATGATCGTGTTGTTCCATAAGATAGGCTAGGATTTTTGGTGTCTTACTGTCCATTACTTGCTGTTTTTCGTTCAGCTATAGAAAACAATTACATCCGTCCTAAATGAATTGCCACAATAGCCAGGGCAGGGTTAGTACACCAACCATTAACCATGAAATATATAGTAAATGCACCAACACGCCTTGTTTACAATTGGGTCAATTCACTAAAAGAACGCGTGGCCCAACATTATTATTAGCACCACGTCTTACTACCCGTTTGGGTTATACGCTCTTACGCTAATGTGTAATGGTAGGGTGATTGTGAGATGAAATGGAGGACATACAGTTTAACGTGGGATCCGAACCACGGTGGAGGCCTGGCATTCCACACATTCACAAGTTGTGATTAATAGTCTACACATCTTGTCAGAGGTGAAGGAAGGGTTTGGCAATCTGATAAATCTGTGCCGGGACCGAGGATTGAACCCCGGACCCCCCAACACAAAAGTTTTACACCTTACCCATAGACCGTTTGCTAATTCATCACCTCGAAAGGGAAAGACCCAATTTCATCGATGATAAAGGTTTTTAACATGTTTAGATAAAACCCAAGACCCTTGGTTCAGTGAACAGATTTCCTACCGATTGAGCCCAAAGCGTTTTATTTTTAGCAAGGAGAAATACTTGATAACCAAACGATAACTTAAGGTATTATCTGAAGTTTGATAATAGGCCTAATACAGAGGGATGAGAACATTTTCTTTAACATGATTAACATTTGAAACGGGATCTTAAACACTCTCTTTCTTTCTCAAAAAAACTTTTGCATCTATTTCAATTAATGAAATTGCAAGTTTTACTTAAATGATCGTATTAGGAAAAATCTTCATTCAAAAGTTACCTGGTGGTGAATATGGGATGTACATATTTGAAGATTGTTTTTAAATAATTTTTATAGCACCACATCTTACTACCTGTTCGGGCTATACGCTGATGTACAAATTACGCTAATGGTTTTGGGGAATAGGAAGGTTATATTTAAAGGAAGAGTACCCTCATTTGCATGGAGGGGGAGTGGAAACCCTTTTTTTCGATCTCCCCGTCATTAGCTTCTAGTCTAACGCGAGAGTAGCGCGTTAGACCACGCGGTCACCGTGATAACAATAAGATACCACCATTATATCATGAAATTCCATCTAACATGGTTCATAGAATGAGTCCTCACAAAATGCTGTGATTATATTATACCTTTCTTCAATGACAAATTTCGAATCATATCAAACTATGTTTGAAAATTAAGCTTACCTCCGATATCACTCCCCTAATAACCTAACAGTCGCTAATTATTATCAAGGCCATTTTCTTTACTACAGACGGCCTTGTATTATTTATTTTCCCCTGCGTCTTACTGCCTGTACGGCTATGCGTATTTAATTACACTAAGCAGGTGGGGATGAGTAAGATATAGTTTAGAATAAAGGTACCCGCATTTTCGTGGAGGAAGAGCAATAAACTGTGTAGGCCTAGGGGAAAATCATCCTCAGTAGGCCTACACCCATCCGGGATTAAAACCTTGACCTCCCCGTCACGAGAATTCCAGACTAGTTGTGCTTGACGTTTAGCCCACGGGCCCATCGATGTGGGTAACCCTTGGATTGTTGCGAATTTAAACCTCCCCTCACATCCAGAATTAGAAACCATAATCAGTTTGTTTAAATGGAACAAATAGATAAAGTTAATTTACATCAACAGACTTAAGGCTCTTGGCCCTGTCGAGTGCAAGTCTAAAACCTATTTTGTGGGATGGTGGACGGGAGTGTGACTCACAACCGACCAAAGTATCCTTCCGCGCCAACAAGAACAAATGGATCACGGAAACTGGACAATATGGCGCTAGCTACCAGACAGATCTTGCGGAAAAAAAAATACGTTTGGAAATATTGGTTTTCTCGAGAACGAGTGAAGTTTTTATGTAATATGTTCAACACCCCTTCTTAGATAATGTAGCCTATCGATGTTTATTAATTGTTACATTTTCTTATTTTTTGTTATAAAGCCAGCAGTTTTCTATTGAGAAATGTCAATTTTATCGATATTTGACCNGGAGATGTGTATATAAAAGGTATAACTTAATCAACATGCTTCTATTCTTGAGCAACCCGTTTTCGAAAAGAAAAATTGCAAAACAATACAAATTCTTTCAAATGACCGTTTGTTCCCATGGCTCTGCATTTCCAAGCCAAATGAAAATATCCAATCGCCTTAAGCAAGTGGCCAGAGAGCCTGGCTGTGTTCTGAAAGGTTCAGGGTTCAAACGCAACCAGCTGCACTAGTGATTGTCTTTCTACAGTATACTTTTCCCATCCCTTCTCCAGACAAGTGTTTGTGCAGTTGATTAAAGTTAATCTTCCTCCTCCTGTCTAAAATGTTGGATCACGCATGTCGTTAGTAAATACATATGTTAAAAAGTATTCTTCTCTTTCCATAGACCTCACAAATTTTCCAAAATAGCTCATTAAGGCAAACAAGTATTAGAAAATTATCTGAAACTTGTTTGATACAGAAAACGATTAGGAATCTGGACCTTAATAATGGTTCAGGGGTCACAGGGTCATTCTTCAAAAACATGTTTTCCTAAACAGTGCAGTGTTTCCTTGGAGTATTTAAGACTGGAGAGGAAATGACTGGATAAACAGAAACTTGCCGTATGAAATGAAATATAGGGCTGCAGTGACGCCGGTCCTTTGGTGAGGGGAAGAGGGTGAAGGGAGGGGTTAGCGGGGTGCATGGCCGCGTCTATTAAAACGCCCCCCTGAAAATATTTTTTAAATTGGGTGTCTTCATAAGCTATCCTGTCTGTCTACTGACTGAGAATCCCAGATTTGATGCCCGACATAGCCGATAACATGAGGCACTTGATGACGGTGGAGTTGGGGTTTTTCCTTTCATAACTATGAACTGACGTGCACTGGAATGGGTAGTAAGGTGTGTTCTAAAATGAAGATAATTTGTAAGTAACGTGCTGATATAATCAGTGCTTCATAACTCGCAATATAAACCTGTTTTTATCACGTTGTAGCATGGAAACTGCGCCATTACAAATAGGAATAGAAGAAATAAAATTAATAGAAGACTGGATTATAAAAATTATTATAGGTATTAATGTGTAGCTTTTAAAAAACCTAATTATGTAATATAACGCCTTACAAACTAACCTGACTCTAGAATACACAGGTCTACAGCAGCTAGTCTCCCGGCAATCAAGTATCCATTGTTAAAGGGCAAACTCGAATTTTACCGTTGATAAATGTTTCAGCCGGGCCAGAAATCGAACCCTAGACCTTTTCAGTAAATGAGCATGGTACTGAATGAACCAAGATGTTAGCAAAACGAAAGGAATCGTTACGAAATAAATGAAGCAAATAAATTCTTTGCGCATAGTAATACCACGTGTTTTATTTCAGGATTACTTAATTTTACTTTTGCCCGATCGTTTTCAAGTTATTTGAGCTATTTATCCACCAACAAAGCTAGCGTGTTTGGCCCTAACCTAATAGACAGGTCATATTTCGACTAATTCAAAAGATGAAATAGAGGACCTACAGTTTAACGTGGAATCCGAACCACGGTGGAGGCCTGGCATTCCACACATTCACTAGTTGTGATTAATACACGTCTTGTCAGAGGTGAAGGAAGGGTTTGGCAAGCAGATAAATCTGTGCAGGGGTCGAGGATTGAACTCCGGATCCTCAACACAGAAGGCCAACACCTTACCCCTAGACCACCAGGTCACCTAGTTTCTTATAATAGTTCAGTATTCATCCGAATAATTGTGTAATTTTGAGAAGTAAGCTCTGTTCACTTCACTTTTCAAAGTTACAAAACATATTCTCGTAGCGGATTACTATTAAACTATCTATATTTATTTATCATTGAGAAAGTATTGTATATAAGTGTTAAGGCTAGCCCTAAAGATAATGTTAGGTATTGACGTTTTATGTGAGCCCAAACTAGAAAAGTGAGTCTTATCATTCTGTCTGTCCCCAATGTTTTTATGTCTGTATGTCTGTACGTCTGTATGTCCGGAACTACAGCCGAAACGATTTATTATATTTCGTTCAAACTTCATATTCAGATGGTATGTGATCACACCTCGAGGATTAATCTTTATTTTAATAATTCTAGTTATAAATTTAGGGATAGTTACTGATCACTATTTTTGAAAATTCAAAATTTCTCTGAAATGAGTCTAATGATTTTGTTCAAAATGAATAGCCCTATCTAGTATTTTACGTGGTAAATAACATTTTATTCTTAATATTTGGAGGAGAGTTAAAAGGGTACTAGTAGTTTATAAATTACTGTATTTGAATATTTAAAAAAAATGAGCTAAAACAATTTTGTTCCAAATATATATTTAAAGATTGTTTAATATGAATAACAAAAGATTATGTTTGTTTTTCTAAGGCAAACTTTTAAAAGGTGGTTTACTAATAGATGGAAGTCACCGTGAACCAACTATACGAACTTGGGGTCAGCCTTGGGCACAGGTCCTGTTCCCACAACTTCGAGGCTACTACAAAGTTTCAAGGAGAACGCTACAATTAGTTCGTTTTATAGCACGGCGTCCTACTAATACCTGTTCAGGTTATGCGAGTATCTACAAATTAATATAAGTCACGTGTTGAAGCTGGTGTGACATCAGACATAGATTTATGTTTAGCTTACTTTATTTACTATAAATGTTTCATTTTTTTTTATCAAACCACAAAGGGTGAAAGCTCCCCTTAATCTTTTTTTTAAACGTCTACCGCGTCTTACTACCAGGTTACCCGCAAATTTACAGTACATGAGCTAGGATTGAGGGATGTAGAGATCGAAATGCACCCGAATTCACGAGAAAGGATAGTGGGAAACCATTTAGGAAATAACATCCTTATTAGACCTTTCCAGGATTAAAATGTCAGTATCTGAGGTTTAAGAATCTTATCATTGCACTCTACTGTCTGCATTCATAGATCCTCACGATGTATTGCGATTTAATTTGTTTTGTTTTCATTGTTAGGTTACGTTCGGAACACGGAGGGAAGGCGGGGGTATAGAGAATGTTCTTGTCCGCGAGAAGTAAGAGACGATAATTTGGGAAAAAGGGGGGAGGGCGGGGGGAATAACCTGGGGGGTCTTATGCAATAAAAAAAATTGGTGTCGAAAATTGCTGGCGGTGATAAGCAATATTACCCGCTTCGGTGTTTTCATAGTCTAAGGCACAACTCTTCCAATTTGAAAATATTAATATTTGCACCCATGATTTTCTGAGCCCTAATCTAGTTTGGATAGGAATACATTTTTTTTTCTCAAACGTATAATTATACTTGATGGTGGATCGATTAATTTTCCTTTGATAAAGGGAGAATTTGCTTTTATATAATGTAACTTTAACCATTTAACCATTCTCTTTCACCAATAACTAATATGTTAAGAATAATATATATATCTTATCTTAAACTATTTTAGTAGAATAAAGTAAATTATAAAAACATAAATTTACATTACATTGTTGTCACTTCACTCACTTGTTATTGGTTATCGTTTATATGTTCGAGACTTAAATCGCTAACAGTTCTGTCTGCACAATGCATTCCATTTTTATACTCACATTTTCAAAACAATAACAGTTGGTATGATAATATAAAATTAGTTTCACATTTGGAGTGATCATCTGCTTCTTCTTAGAATAACAGCTGGACATACATTTTCTGCAAAGCAATTATTACACTTTGGCAGTAATAACATTTAAATTTTGCTCTCCTTGATGATTAATTGCTCCCGATTTTTCGAATCACCTCAGTAGTTGATTTCGATTAATAGAGCAAAAACGTGGGCACACAGTGGCAGAGAATTTAGGAGCTTTATAGAATAAAAAAGAAATACAAGTATTATAGAGATATCTCTGTTAGTAACCATCTTTCTCTGAAAATAAATAATAAATGAAACCTGCAGAGGCTAGTGTAACACATATGAAAGAAACAGATGAAAATTTCTAGTGAACTTTTTTATCTCTCTCTCTCTCTCTTTCTCTTTATTAAGTTGGAGCTTCAACAAATTAACTAATTTTAACATTTTATTTGATTAAAATTTATTTTTAGATGTTAGTAAAATCTAACAAAAAATATTTTCAGAAGAAATTGATGCTTTATTTAATTTGATATATTTTGTACGTTTGATATAGTCCTGTATAGTGGCAAATTCAGGCCGCAAAAATAGTAATAACTTAAAACATAGAAAGTATAACTTTAATATAGAGCTATGAAAATGTGTTAAATGCAAGTTCTAAATTTAAAAACCATGATTACGACATTTTCAAAAAGACAAATTTAAAGTAATCATAACATTTCCAATCAGAAAAAAAAAGTACAGATATAATAGTAGCTTCTATACAAAAATAAATCCGGATGCGTCACTGGTTCTTTAAAATATTAACAAAACCTGTCCGCAACTGGATATAGATTTCCTCTTGCAAACTGTTTATCATAGTCATTTAAAACAAACAAATCTATGGACTCAGTATTATTTACCACCATCCCAAAATACAAAGTTGTTTAATTTATCTGTGTCCAAGGCCTCATGTCAGCATAATTTGGTTTATACATTTATGGTATTTTAGAGATAAGAAAGGGGTAGCCTACTGCTGAGTATGTGTTCTAAGTGAGAGGTATAATAATAATAATGTTTACCTCCACTCAACCAGTATCTAGCGATTATATTTCAAACCACGATATAGCGATTGCAGCCACGTAATTATGTCTGATAGCTCTCTCAGCTCAATCATGTGTTTGATCACAAACTTTTGTTAGTAGGTTAATTTCTTAACAATATTTTGGAATAATTCAAATTGAAAATTCTGAAAATTGAAAAATGACACCTGGATACGGGAATCGAACCCGGGACCTTTGGCTTAATACGCCAATGCTCTAACCACTGAGCTATCCAGGATTCGTCCCGTGCCCAGAGTCATTCTTCACTCATATTTTAAGGCAGTCTCTATGATGAACTTATGAGTGGAATATGAGTGAAGAATGACCCTGGGCACGGGACGAATCCTGGATAGCTCAGTGGTTAGAGCATAAGCGTACTAAGCCAAATGTCCCGGGTTCGATTCCCGTGTCCAGGTGTCATTTTTCAATTATTCAGAATATGATATCTAGATGGAATAATTCACACTAATAAGCATAAATAATAGCTCTAGCTATTAATTCTCAAATTGAAAAGACAAGTTTTTGTAAATTTGTTCCACTTCTATTTACAATCGTCAAGTGTAAAGGAAGATATGCTACTCGTATATTATAAGCTTGGGATCTGTAAATCTTAAATCGCCTTTATAATCTGTATCGTCGTTCATTCATGAGTTGGTAACAAAGAACCGTCGAGCATGGCGACACATTGCAGAGTTGTATTAATCGCAGTATTTGTCGAAATAATTGTAGCAAAGATTATTTCTACATAAGAATTTAGGAAACGAAGTGTGAGTTGCAGGATTACAACGAATATTTTACAATATTATTTTACTGCCGATAATCGATTGATTTAACTTGAGAAGGTATATTATAACATTTAACATTAAATTTGAAACTGAACTAAGAAAACAGAACACCATCGCCATTATTAGTGGTAGGATAAAATATAGTCAACATTTTTCAGTCATCTGTCTCAAGCAATAAGAGTAAAATGCACAAATATCAAACTTTTATGTATTTTAGAAACATACGACGCCTCTCATGTGTTCGTATGGTAGTAATTGGAAATTTACCGTGGGAGACGAATATATTTTGCAAGACTGTGTATTGTGTTAGACGCTATATTGTAGTACAGTACACGATGGATAAAAAATTTCAACATCAAACATCGACGTAAAAATAAAATAGTCTTTTTTACGAGGCATCAATGCTTCACCCAGTCCTGTGACATTCTCCCCGTCAACGACAAACTACATAAGACAAGACTTTCGCCTTTATTCCGCGTTTGCACTGATGCGGGCTTAAGCTTTTGTCATTTTATATCTCTGGCTGCCCCATTTTTATTCCCCGGAGTTTGAATCCCCTTGATCTTACTCCTTCTCTTCTGAAAATACTTCCGGTGTACCCAGTTGTGCCAACCATTGTCTCAAAACATCTCGAAGAAGAAGAAGTTCGATCACGCACTTGGGCAGACATGTTTGGAATGGATTGTTGAGCCGGTTAGCTCGACATTGACCATGGCTATAAGACGCAACATGCATATCAACGATCCGCCCACATTAATACCTACAGTCTCATTTAGATAAGAAGGCACTATTAGACACCTCTAAGCTTTACTAAAACCCTTTTTATTTATTTATACGTCAAGTCATTCTACCTTTAGCTGTCACTTTTAAAATATATTATTAATACCTATAAAATAATGCTAGTAAAAATATAGTAAAGTGTTTTCAATGTTGACCGCAAAACAATGTCTATATTTTCTAAACGTCCCTTCATACCAAAATTCTACTATAGGATTCAGTGCTAAGAATTCACACGGACTCACAGGTTGTCAAGGTCAGGTGATCAGAAGTTCCATGTTTCTCCAAGAAAAACGCTGTGGCCGAGGGTTTAGAGAATTCTACATAATACAAGTTTACAATACTCGCATTGGTGGGTGAGAGTAATACATGCATTTCCGGATGGGTGAACTGAGAGTGTTTTTTTTCCCCTTTGCTAAATGGTGGTTCACTACATGAATGTGCCCTACGTTCCAGTTTGTGGGGGAAGGGGAAACACATTATAATTAATTTGACCTTCACTAATCACTAGTTTTATTACATAGCCAAAGCTTACTCTTAACAATAGCCATTTAAACTTAGCTTCTTATTCAAAGTTCTCTGTTTTGTCTGAACAATAAAAAAAATTCATAGCTATTATTACATCCCAGATTCAAATAAAACTAGTACTTTTCTCAATAATTCTCTCGATATTTGAAAAAAAATAAAGGTATACTTATAAGCAGCAGGGCCTGGAATCTAATGAACTAAAGATGTTTTTAAAAATGAGCTATAAAACGACCCCTATTATTTTTTTTTATAAATAACTTCAAATTTACAAAACATGAACAAAACCTCGTAATAAATTCACACGACCAAGTCAAACACACACTTTACAAATGTAAACGAAAGATATTATATACAATTAAAAGCCCTTAATATTTGCTTCAGAACTAATAAATATCCCCTCCAAACGCAACCTCCTTCAGCTTAGTGCAGTGTCTCAGCAGAAAAATATGTATTTTACAACCAAACAAACAAAGAGAATACCAAGTTCATTATCTGCATTGTATTCTCATTCCACAACTGTGTGTTGACAAAAAAAAGTTTGAATATGTAGGCATCCATAGTATTAATAAATGTACTTATTCAAAATAGAATCCTTAAAATTACTCAAAAATGCCTACACTTTAATAAAAAGAATGACTCAAACCAATAAAATGTGTCCTAAAATTCCAAAATAACCAAAAATGACAAAAATAATCTTATTAAATATACATTCTGACACTAGGGGTTCATGAACATAGTTTATGTAGAGAAATGTATGTGATGAACAAAAAATAAAATGACGTGCCATCAGAATATGGGTCCTTCTCTTAAGAGTGCTATTCACTTTACATGCTATTTTGATTTTGGTCTAACTATGTAAGCGAAATAAAATTATATAATATAAAATGTGCATGGTCTTCACCAAGCACCTTTTTTCTGTGTGTCCACCTGTACACTCCCATAGTCTACTATCTTCCTTTGCGCACAGCCCGAGATAGTAACAAGCCACCGAGACCCCCCGCGTGGATGCGGGTACACAGACTCTACCCTTTCTCATCCTTATCCTATTAGCATCATTAAACGCGTAAGATGAGTAAATAAACCCTAACCCAGTCAGTAGCGTGTCTGCCCACAGTAGCTACTCAGGGCCTAGAGTTTAATTCCCAGTTTGACCAAAAAATAAAATTTATCATGGGTGAAAAGTGAATTTCTCACGTCGCAGAGATTAATTGATGGTGGGGGGTGGGGGGGAGGCGGGGGGTCTGTTCTAGATTTAAGTTTGATTTTATAAGTGATGTAATCCAGCTGACTTAGAAATTGCTGGTTTAATATATTACCTAAAATAACAATCAAAAATCATTAATCACTTCTTCTTTCCCAAGTTGGGCGTCAGACACGTCCATGAACCAGTGAATAAAGTGGATTTAGAACTAATACTACTCAAAATTGGCAAACACTAAAGAAGGTAGGAACAGGGGCGCACACACAAGGGGGGTCCAGCGGGTCCGGACCCTCCCCTGGCGAACATGAAGTAGCCTATAAATAAAATATTAAATAAAAAGCAATGATTTATAAATGTTAAATCACCTTAAAGCAGTGGTTGAAAATAACCCAATGTCTCAATACAGTCTGTGTATATATAGCCTCATTAAGTAATTTGTAATTTGTTCAAAGTATGAGTCTTATACGAGTAATGGATTGGATTGACTATTGACCTGTAACTTCTATACTGTGGACCCCTCCCCTCCCCCAAGAATAATTTCTGTGCACCCCTGGGTAGGAAGGGCGGTTCATTTCATAATCAACATGGCAGGCATCTGTCATCGTGTTCCTGTGTATTCCTATACTTTAATACCCGCGCTGGTAGGCATTTCACAAACATCCGGTTCTGGCTAGCCGGTTGCGGTATGTGAGAAAAATAGCTAAATGTCAAGCTTATTTATTTAGGTTCACCAGCTATGGGGAGAATGGGGTGCACAGTGGGTATTTTTTCCTAAATGATTTCCCACTTCCAACTCTACCTCAATGCAAATAAAAGTAGATCTATTCTAAATTAAACATTTCTCATCCATACCACATTAATTTAATTAATATAAGTATATGCGTAGTATGAACGGGTAGGAAGTCACGGTAAAAAAACACACAAAAAAAACGTGTCCCTGATTGTCTACAAGCGCGAGCGGTTAGGAGCGCTTAGATTAAAATCAGACGGTTCCTAGACAACGCCAAAAAGGGTTTCTGAACTTAACAGTGCAACCTCTATATTAAGACAAACAAAGGCTGTATCCGAATAATCAAGTACACTTGACTTGATGCAGACTTGATAAATTTACACTTTACATGCACTTGACATCGAAGACTGCAACAGACTTTTTGAACGGCAAACTACCCTTTACACGCTCTTGAGTTCGCAGTGCTGCTTCCTACCAGTGATCTTAGAAACTATTTTAAACGCCATATATCAGCAGGGATTGAAAACGAATACAACGTTTTAATACCCATTCCCGCTTCTTTTCACTAGACATTTCAAACATAACATAAAAACACTACAACAAAAGCAGTACCGGTATAGTTAAAATACTTATCACAGATAACAGATCACACATCACAGATCACATTATTCTAGCAGACAAAAAATTAAACAGTTTCCAGTCAAACTCCGCATTGACGGCGTGTCAAGGGTAACATGCCGTCACCCTTGGTCTCAAGGGCTTGTGCAGGGTGCATCGGAATACTTCGTGACTATTCGGACGGTTCTACACTTGATCACGTAATTGCCAATGCAACTATCGAGTGAGCATCAAGGTTCGACGGCGCGTGAAGTAGACTATTCGGATACAGCCAAAGTCTTCATGTGAGGACACAATTACCGGGACCGATACACATACCTTCATACTCGTATAACTAGCCTCATTCTTAAGAGAATGACTATAGAAACCTGATGTCACTTTCAACTTCCGCTCATTACATAATAAATGCTTTTCTATCTCTTAATTATTGGGAAATGTGACATAAAATAAACCCATTTTCACTTACATTTTAAAAAAATGGTACTGTTTATCACACAAACGTGATTATTGGGGGGGGGGGACCCAACTCTTTAGTAAATGCTTCTTAGACTTACTTTATTAAAATTGTGTTTTGACCCTCATTTTATATTTTATATTTTTTCCAAATTTAAATATTTATTTTTATTTTTGGTATAGTTTTCTATCTATCTAATCAACCATTTTGTTTCTATTTAATTTAAATACTCTTTATAGCATTCAATTTGGCAACCACACCATACTAGCGCTCTGTTTATTTCATGGTACTATCTTTTTCTGTTGTCAGCTTCTAAAATTATTCATGAGATTATCCTCCTTAGTTTATGACAGGGAAGTCCTGATAAAGGATGGGGAAATTTTGACGAATAGGAATGACATCACTGATCACTCTGTGCTGGAAACTGAATATGTGAAGACGTGGTTTGGCAGAATCTTATTATATCTAATTAATCTTTGTTTTAAAATAGCGTGGTATTTTATTCAAATAATATTTAAATATTTTCAAAACTCAATATGGATAAAGAAATGTAAGTTAAAACACCTCAGATAGCTTCTAGAGGTGTTTAATATTTATCATTTTTCCTTGCCTTCAGCAGTTAATTATGCTACTATAAAAAAAACACTTTAGAGAGCATCTAGAGGTGTTTAAATATATGGATTTAAAAAAAAACCGTCGCATCGATATTCAAATAGTTCATTAAATATCCGTCTAGCTAGGCTTCTATCACTGTGGTATCATCTCATGGTGTCGTTCCAGCAATGGGGGTTCGTCCTGGTCTGGTTCTTGTTGCACTAGTATGTCCTCCCACAGGAATAGCTGTACCGCATGTACTGTTCTCGCTGATATTATTGCTACTTGCTTGTCTGGGGTGACTCTGAAGCCTGCTTGAGCTGGTCAGCATGCCTTCTCTGTCTACGATTCCCAACTCAAATACGTTTCCTTCATTATCCTCGAATTTTCTGAAAAACATTCGGTAAATGTCATTACTTTGTTTGACACCTTGTGCTGCAACACTAGAGTCTTTAGACAGCATCACAACACTATTTCCTTTGAATCGCACTTCGTATTTGTTGGTTGTGCAAACACCTACAGAAAACAGATTTTTCCGTAAAGTCGGCCCATACAATACGTTTTTTATTTGTCCCTTTTTCCAGACACCATTTACTAGTTTCTCAATTTCAACAGTGCCAGTGCCCTCTGCTGTAGATATACCATTGTCTCCTAGGCGTACCGTTTTACTCCTACTTGATTGGTAATTCTTTAGCCAGTTTCTTCAGTAGGTGATATGTCTCGTCGCCACGCTATCGGTAAGTTAAACATCCTTTGTATCCTTACTCAATAGATGCTTCACCTGGCCACTGGTAGTAAACATATCATCAATCTATATGTGTAGGTATGGTATCACTGTCAGCACTTGTAACAACAAATGTACATTCACTAGAATTTTCCGATTCCCCTTCGTTCTCACCACTGTTCCTATCAGCACGTAGTCTTTTCCTACAGTATTTCAAAATATGTCCTTTCTTTTTACAATAGTAGCATTCTACTTCTGACCATTGTCTTGGTTTACATACACACCACTTAGGCCTAGGCTTGGAGCCTTTTTCTTCTCCTTTATTGCAATGCCAGCTAGAGCATTATCAATAGCATCATCTCCAGATAGTCTCCTTTCTTCTTTGATGAGCCTTTCTCGGAGAATGTGTATCATTTGCGATTCGGGCACAACGCTGTCCCATGATGTTATTAAAGCAATATTTTTGCCTGGTAGACTTCGCCTTCGAAAAATCTTCACCATGATGGCCGAGTTTAATTGTTTCTCGTATAGGTCGCTAAGTTGTTGTGCCATATTCTGAAGTTTAGCGACATGTTTACTACAGTCATTAATTTCCATTTTGTATGCATTAAATTTTTGCAAGAGTAGTAATTTATTTGACGCCGATATTTTTTAGTGTATTGCGCTTAAACTTTTCCCACATCTCTTTCACACACGTACATGTAGTCAGATATGATAGTTGCGAGTATTCCATAGCTGTGGATATGAGAAACATTGCCTTAGCATTTTCTTTTATCTATACTTTCCGTTGAGTCGTGTTTGTTGCATCATCACCCGGCATTACACGTTCTCCATTGACAACATCATAAATGTCTTGTGACACTAGCAGTGAAACCATTTGAAATTTCCATAATTGAAAATTTGTTCTATCAAATTTGTTCATAGATTTTGTTATGGATTCTTCATTCATTTTTCTTTGTCTTCCGTGTGTCCACACAACTGTAACCGAAAACACAAGATGGCATACCAACGCTAAATAATTCCCCGCGCGTTTTTCTACCTGCTTTAGTAAGATCTATTAGTTGAGGCTATCTAGTTTACGATATCTGGGCCCATAACTTGTTAGAAGGTATGTATTAGATAGCCACGGTATTACACATAATCAAACATAATGCAGATGTATTTTAACAAAGACAAAAAAAAACGCTTTAACATAATTATGTACGATGTTTACACTCTACATCAAACACAGAGCCTGAGCGCTTAGCTATCTTTCTTTTGTCTTTTTCTTGCCGTTTACAGTGTGCAACGCTAAATGGTGCCACCCAGCCTAGAATACAAAAAACATCTTATCGAACAGTTATTATTTTATTAAAATAATCCTCTACTGATGAGCTGTTTTCTAATTTTGTGGTAATAAGGATACACAAAAGACCTACACGTCTTGTTAATCCCGTGTCTTGGAAAGCACTCACTAGATTATTCCAAGCTTCCTTAGCAGTTTTTGTTGACTGCACATGCACATAAATTAGGGGTTCTACCAATATAATTATTTTAGAGCTTGCTTTTACCCCTTTCTTTACATCTGTATCGGTACTTGTAACGCATTTCCCTGGTTCTTCGTGCTCCAGATGGCTACTCATAGGGTGCATGCATGCCAAGGAGCGCGCACATCGCTCATCCCTCCTATCTCCGAACATCACACAAGTTGTAGAAACAAACCCATGTACAGAAACGGGAGCGTGCATGCCGAGCACCTCACTCTTCGTACTTCACTCCGACTAGACACAAGAAACAAACTGGTTTGTTTTTGTAAAGGGTTGTGCGATGTGCGTGGTGCTCTGATTGGTTGGTTCAAGGTCAAAGAAACCCCTCAGTGTTGGTCAGTGTACATTTTCTCTAAGATTTTGTCAACTCAACTTTTACTTCAACGTTTCTCTTGTATGGATTTTTTACCCACTGAGTGTATTTTAGGAAGAAGATGACTGATATAAAAGATAAACTAATACATAGTATTTCGAAGTACCTACCCCGAAATCTGGGACAAGAGGCATAGAAATTTGGCTGCTGCTGGAATGTCATCACTATCATTACTACTACTATTAAATATATTTTTTCCCCGTTTTAATAGATATTTTAAAAGCAAAGTTTAAAATCTCTAAATAAAAAAATAAAAAGTTTAAGAAACAATTCTTTACGAATGCTCTGTGCAGACTGTTTTTCTTTAGACTTATACGAAGTGTGATGAGCGATCTGCTCGGTATGCACAGGCTGTTCCAGTGTGATGTGCGATGTGCGAAGATAGGAGGGATTACTCCAGGAGGGACGAGTGATGTGCGCACTCCTTGGCATGCACGTGCCCTAAGATGTAGTTTTTTGAAGTCTTTATTACTTTCCATGGCGACTCTCCTTGACAACAGAACTACAGAGCACTACCATGGTCTAGCATTATACATTTAATTCAACAATTTTAAATTAGTACATAATCTTGTAATTTTTCTTTATTGTTAATTTCAATTTTAGTAAAAAATCCCTCCTTTTGAGGCTCCATTAACAAACTCTGGACAAGGACCCCAACTGTCAAAGTTACGCCACTGCCTAAAACTATTAAAATATGAAAATTTTAGAGGTTCAAACTTATCTGAAATAATTGAATTGCTAATATTTACAGATACTAGCGCTTTTTGGCTTCAATGTCTGATCACTAAAACAAAAACATAGCCAGACCCGTTTATCTTTAGTTCTTGATTTGTTAAATTGCAAACCTGAACACGCATAACTTTTTTCAAACTTTCAATTGTTTTCGTGTGGAGTCTTGTCCAAATGGCTTTCGTTAAACAAAACTTAATTTGGCGGGAATTATTTTATTTGAGTTTCATTGAATTCCATTAACATAATTATTTGACCTAGCTATGTGTTTAAAACTTCTTAAAATTAAGTTTTTATATCTGTTGAATTAAAAGTTCAAACTCTCTTTGTTCTTACTCATAATAAAACTCAGCTGAACACTTAAAAGAAGGTATTGATAATAAATACATTTCACACTGAGCCTAGTAAGTGATACTTTTTATAAACATCTCTTTTACATTTCTATTGGTTATGCTTATGTACAGGGCCCGGATTTTAATGACCTTAAAATTGCAAAAAATTGACCTTTATAAAATTACACAAAAAATCTAAATAATGACTTTAAATTTGCAAAAAATGACCTAAAAAAATTAATTGAAATTCCTTGATATGATGTATTTATTATAAGAGTCAGAATTTACATTATACACCTAAGCAAAAACATCTCTCCTGGTCAGTCTATTTCCAAATTTTCCTCAGTGTGGGCTTGTCTGGAATAGAATGACCCATATACAGTCCTAGGAAATTCTTTATTCTAACATTTCTTAGTTTCCACAGATGAAGTTGCAGATACCAAAACGTCACACAAATCTTTATAAAATGTTGAGAATTTTTCTTGATTCATGAATGCATTTTGTGGAAGTAATAGGTGACCTGGTGGTCTAGGGGTAAGGTGTCAGACTTCTGTGCTGAGGGTCCGGGGTTCAAACCTCGGTCCCGGCACAGATTTATCAGATTGCCAAACCCTTCCTTCACCTCTGACAAGATGTGTATTAATCACAACTTGTGAATGTGAGGAATGCCAGGCCTCTACCGTGGTTCGGATTCCACGTTAAACTGTAGGTCCTCCATTTCATCTCACAATCACCCTACCATTGCACATTAGCGTAAGTGCGTATAACCCGAACGGGTAGTAAGACGCGGTGCTAATAATAATAATAATAATAATAATAATAATGCAAGTAATAGTTGAGGGGTTTTCTTTTTATCGATATTCTGGTTACCACAGACATGTTTGTTGTGACTGATATGCTTTTGAATGGTTAAATATTTTTATCTGATGCCAGCCACTTTCAATTCACATATTTTAGAGAAAAGTATTTCACTCTCTGTAGAAAGAATATCCTCTCTGAATTCAATAATAATTTTCCTCAAATGACTCGCTTTGGATGGTTTGGTTTAAAGCATTCTAAATACACATAAAATGATTGCAAACTAATAGATATAACGTGCACTTTATAAAAGAAAACTATGCATTTAAAATCTTTTGACAGCTAAAATCATGTGTTCTACTTAACATTGGAATACAAATACCTGCTTCAAAAATGATAGCTCCCCATCCCCCTTCAGCCCTTTCCAGACATGGTATAGTGAGTGACTCACCAGGAATGTAAAGGCAGTACAAAGTTCATTTAAACTCTAAACATTGCTTTCCCCTCCCCCTGCAACCCTTTCCAACTTAAGTGTAGTGAAGTTCTCACCAGGAATGTGGATTTTATAAGCACACAGGTAAAGGGGCACATGCATTATTTTCTTCAGTCAACAAGTTTGGTAAAATAGCTGATTCTTGTTTCGTCAAAGCACCGATAATTCATATATATATAAACCTTTTTAAAGTCAAACAATTTTAAACTTTATTTCCAAAAAATGCTTAAAAATGACTTATTAAACAAAAAAAAGTAAGAAAAATGACCTACAAATCTAAAATGGCAAAAAATGATGAAAAAGTGACCTATAAGATATACATTTTTACAACCAGGGGATCATTTACAGAGTTTATGTCCAACTGAGCATTCTCTGATGGACCAAAAAAAAAGATGTCATCAAAATCCGTGCCCTGCTTATGTGGTTGTTGTATTAAAGGTTATGAGCAATATCCCATACTCTTTAGGCAGTAGCCTACTCGAACATGAACTAACAAACACCAGGCTTTAATTTACATTACATTCTTTATCATTCATTCAATATTATATGAACAAAGTTTTTAAAGAGATGACAAACATTATTAAGTGGAAATTTTCAATAAATGGAGAGTGAAATAGTAAATCAGGCTATATTTCTACGGTACCTTTAAGTTTAATTTAAATTATCTTAATCATTATTACAGTAACTGTTTCTCATTTAACAAATTTAAAATGCTAGCCAACACTAGTACAGTAAATTAGCAATAAGTTATGTAAGTTAAATGCTATAAACACCAAATAACAATAATAATAATATTTAGCACCACATCTTACTACCCGTTCAGATTATACGCTTAAGTACTAATTACGCTAATAGATTAGGAATTGGGAGGGTTTAATTTATAGGAAGTGAACCCGCATTTGCGTGAAGGGAGAGCGGAAAACCATTTAGGAAAAACCACCCCCAGTTCACCCGACCGAGATTCGAACCTCAATCTCCCCGTCCTCGGCGGTCGAGCTCAACACGACTAGCGCATACCAAATAACAAATGATAAAACATAACACAAGCTAGTAATTTCATAATTATATGGTGTTTCTTAATCTGCCCAGTTGAATTCAGGAACTAGGTGAACCTCACATTGGTCCTGGCTAAAAGGACAAAACTAATTTTTTCTGCTGTTCATATTTTATTCATGCTAGGCTACCGATTTAATAATAGAGCAGGCCTCCAATGGGTCAAGGAATTTGATGGTTCCTTTTGATTAAATATTTTTCTACTAAAAAAAACCTTTCCTTACATAGTAATTAATTACAATAGACACACAAAAAAGTTAACAATCCATATATTAGGACTATTTAATTAATAATATAGAAATGATATGCTCAACTCATTTAGTTCAAAGGGTATCCATCGTGAGATAAGAGACAAAAGTCTACAGTAACCACATCTTGAACATCTAGCTTTTTTCTGTAGCAAAATCAAATATTGCAAATTGAATATTATTTCTTTTATCCCCTTTATCAAACACAGATTGTAGATATTTTAGTAAATTAATAGACTTATTAATCACACTCTTAACACACAGCTCTATTCAACCCTCCTACATAAATTCGATCATTAACTACGCGTTTTATACCTGTTGAACCATTCGCAAAAGAATTGACAACTTAAAAACCCCAAATACACTAAAATATTTATTATACACAATTAAATCATAATACTTAAGTAAAAACAATCTTTTATGTGTTTCTAATAAAAAATAACCAACTTAACCTACCCTTCAAAGTCTATTAAAATTAAATTAAAATACAATTTTGGATGGATTGATGCATTAAGAGACAAGTTATTTCCATGCAAAGTTGTCATGCAACCATCTTTTGTCAATAAGTGGTAATGAAGATGCTGTGAATCTGACAGAACTATAATTTGATAAAAAATCTTATATTGTATGTTTATCATAAAAAAAAAATTTCTAACCAAGCTTTATCTACCCTACCAAGTATATATGAAAATTAAATTTCAATACAATTTTCGATGAATTAATACACATTTTTATTCTTATAGAGACAATTTAGTTAATTAATTATTTATTTAACTTAGCAATCAAAACATTTAGCTGGCTGACTTTTTTGTGTATTATGGAATTAATAGCATTGCATGATAGCCCTAAGGCTTTTTTTTTTATAAAAGGTATTTTCTTTAAATGAACCTTAAATGTTATCCATCCAATAAATTTAAATTTAAAATAGTGATACAATTTACCATTGAATGTCCATGTATGTACAGTAAAGCTTTTAAAAGAACAATTATTATTGGTAGGTATCCTTATGGAAATCTTATATTTATTTATGAGACAGAGTAGGCTAACAAACAAACACTTATGGACAATGTTGACTAAGCACCTTATTATATAATACACTGCATTTTACTTAAAATAGCAAATCAAAAAAATTAACTCATTATATTCTTTAACAGAAAATCAAATTATACTTTAATAGCTATATTTATTTGAAATTATTTTATTTTTACAACATTTAGTCAACTCACTAAAATCTAAGTCTAGTTGTAAAGCATTATCAAACTATTAAAGTTTGAATAGGCCCCTAGGTACTGGGTTAAAATGTTTTATGTTAGAAAGAAAAAATCATTAGGCCTATATTGTGGCCATTATAGACTAAACGTAGTAACCTAGCTTATTAAATAGTTGATATGCTGATAAATCAAGCTATTGTTAACAACATGCGATTAAATTACTTGATATTTTTATTAAATGAACATTAAATGGTAATATAACCTTCATTCACCCTGAAAGGAAGGGCTAAACCTTAGTTGGCATAGTTCCACAATAGTGTAGCTTATAAGAAAAGGCCATAGTGTAATGTGTCATGGTAGCACTGGCTTTCAGGTTGAACAAAGTTTTAGATAACAGCACAAAATGACAAAAAATAATTGAACATATAAATGGGTCATTCTTGTGAAACAGGCAAATAGCGGTTTCTGCTTATTAATTTGACTTGGGCTAGTATAAATAAAAATTTTATGTATACAAAAAGAGCCTATTTTATTAATATAAAGCATATTTTGTGTAAAATTTTTTTTGGTGGGTTTTAATAGTTAAAATATGTCCAAAATCATTGTCCTGGCCAGTCCCAGCACACATTTTTTCATTATAATAATGTCAGATTTACTTAAACCCGCTTTGGTGGCTGCATGGTCTAAGGCGCTACTCTCGCAATAAACTAGACTGCCAAAGACAGGTAGATGGGGGTTTGATTCTGCTCGGGCATACTGAGTTTTTTTATCTTAAATGGTTTTCCACGCTCTCTCCACACAAATATGGGTACACTTCCTCTAAATTTAATTTTCCTAATACATACAAATTAGTGTAATTAGTACTTAGGCATATAACTTGAACAGGTAGTAAGCCACGGTTCTAAAAAAAAGATTTAAGCTAGATACCTAAGAATTAACAATCAAATTAAAAACAAATCCAGCAACTTTCATATACATTATGATAAAAAAAATTAATTTCCATAAGAACCCATTGGCGTCCCATTATTAAATTTGGCACACATTAGTCAATAAATGTATTTAAAACGTATGTATTAAAAAAAAATAACACATAGGTTTTTGAGATTTAAAAAAAATATCTTTTTTTGATTTTAAAAAAAATCACAAATTCAAAAACCATAGGGGCCTAGTCATATTCCATATAAAATTAAAACTCAGTAAAATCAGAAAAGTATGACACCAATTTGAGCTCTCTAGATCAATTGGTTTTTGATTTACAGATGTTTATTTCAAAACACTGTCAAATTTGTGTCGATTTTGCGTCTTTGAAAGTATATAGCTACCTCAAAAACTAAGATTCCAAAAAATCTGAAATTTTACAATTTTGGTCAACTTTACTAATAAACACTACCAATGTATCAAACATTATCAATTTCTGAGATGTCAATTTTCAAACCATTGGTTGTTTTGACACGGAATGACCCCTATTTCATCAATGTTCTTGCTAGCCAGGGCCAATATAAGTTTTATATTGCTTGCATGATTGTCCTGGCAGAATTGTCATTGCCTTGCTATGTTGTTATTTTGAAATTTTTTAAACCCATTAAAAAAAAGTGTTCTGCTACTCTGTTTATTTTACTTTGTGTGTGTGTGTGTGTGTGTGCGCGTGCGTGTGCGTGTGCATGTGTATCCAATTAAATTACATTACAAATATTAGTTGTTTTTTTTAACATTTAGCCTATTTACAAAGATTTTTGGAAGTTAATTTTGCTTGTGCGTATAAGTTAGCCTTAACAGGTAGTAAGACGCAGTGCAAAAAAAAAAATCGCCTGTTTGGCCAGAATGACCTGAACGCATGTTTAAAGTTTTCCACATTTTTATTAGTGAAGCTTCATAAATGTAAGACCTCAAATTTATTTTTGGAGCAATGTTGAGACTAACGAATATTCGAAGCAATGTCGAAGTACCTAATTATTTCCAACTTCTGTTGTTTCCAGCACTAGAATAATGGATTGGGAATTTGTGATTCCTATGGTCAAGGATGACCTACTCTCTAGTGGCGAAGGAGAGTACAAAGTGGAGAATGTGTGGGGACCTCTCGACGTCAGGGACAGATTCTCAAGTAAGTGTCCATAATTTTGGAAAACTGTGTAAAAAAATATTAGGTATGTGTTCTTGAATTTTGAAAAATTGCAGACTAAGTCAAGTATCCTCTGATTTGGGTTATCACTGACATGGAGGTCAAGGTTCAAATTCTGGCTGGGTATACTAAGGTGGTTTTTCATAAAGAATTTTCCAATACAGGATATCTACCATCCGGGAAAATCAGGGAAAACGGGAATCAGCCGGGAATTTGAAATGATCGGGGGAATACGGGAATAAGCCGGGAATTTGGTAAATTACAATAAAAATCTGGGAAAATGAGGTTTTACTCAAAATATGAAATATAATAATCATTAAAACAGTAAATAATAATGTTATTCAAACTACTTTTTTTGTAGCTGTGTAATATATTTTATAATTCCTAATAAACAATGTTAATACGAATTTTAAAAATTTGTTTATTTAAATTTTAAAACTTATTATTATTCATAAAAAAAGATTTTTAAAAAATGAGGGGGTAGGTGGGGGAATTAGAAGGATGTGACATACTTTTTAGTCGAGAAATTTAGGAAATTATCAGGGGAAATCAGGGAAAAAGTCGGGAATTTCATTGGTCAAGTTGAGTAGACACCATGCCAATATCTCCATACGAAAGCAGATACACTTCCTTTCAACAATACTTTCTTCATCACTACCCCAGCATTGATAGATAATATCAATATGTATCTTTAATCAATAGGTTTAACACTAGTTATTAATCGCTTCATCTTGGTAGAGATGAAGAGAGCTTTTTAGTGGAAGTGCATCCACATTAGCATAAAGAGGAGATTGCAAAATTGCATTGATAAGTTACTTGGGAAAACCAACCTCTAAATCACCTGGCTCATATGCTTCATACTTTGAGCACCAGTTTCGTTCTTAGTTAAATAACATTTTCTCTGCACCATAACCAAATTTATATCGTCTTTTTTTTTTTCCAGGTAGTAAAGCTGCTTTCAATGAGGACCTCAATGTTGTCTTCATTCTTGAGCACTTTGATACATTCTTTTCTATTTTGTTAAATATAAAAAAAGTAGACTTGTCATTCTTGCAGTCAAATTTGAAATTTCTACTTAAAGGTGAGTAGGCCAATCACTTTTATGACAAATAGTGGTAGTACAGATTATGGTGTTTATTATCCTGGATAGGGCTGGGGGATTTAAGTATTTTAACATTGGTACACATCGTCTTTGGTAAACCGATTCATGATATATTGCACTTTAATTTTTTGAGTTTTCTGAGTTATGTTTAGGGGGAGATGAGGGAAGGGGCAGCGACGAGATTAAATAAAATTTGGTGGGGGTTTTGTTAACAGTCATGACCTCTGATCAATATGTTAATATATTGCTGATAAATCTTACAAGCTGCGACTCAATAATGTGTTTGACAACCTCAGTTTGTTATTAGTTTAAAATTCTTAGCAATGTTTTGGAATAATTAAAATTGGAAATATTTATTTATAATAATCAAGGGTATAGAAAACTTACCATCAATCAATAAACCATGTTTATAATCTGTATCAGCATTCAACTATTGGTAGACAATACATTGCGTCACCTATTGAGCCGATCTATTGTCAAATGGGATGATATATCATGAGTATGGCAGTACAGAAATAGATGAGAAGGACAGTTGTTACATTTTTAGCAAAGTTTATTTATACATAGAAGCTAGTACACAAATATCAATTACAACGGTCAAATTCTTATTTGACATTATTTTATAGTTAATGGCTATTGACTTTAATATCTTACTTGCAGTAATCTAAAACAAGAAAATTGGGAACCTCCATAAACACCAGATCACAACTATTGTAAATAAGGATTAAAGTATATATATATATTAATAATAATAATAATAAAAATAATAAAGTAGTAGACAAAACATAATAATAAACTCTATATCATAATAGACGATGCATCATGGTACATGATGTATTGTCCACCACAATGCATTGTCATTCATTATATTGTAGTAGACAATATACCGTGGGGGACAATATACCATTGAAGATGATATACCATGCCGTATGATATACTGTTAAAGACAATATACCGTGGAGGACAATTTACCCAGGTAGACGATATGCCGTGGTGAATGCTATATCGTTCAGCCCTAATCCTGAACACAGAACCAACCTAGATAGTTCATCAGAATAGCATTGGCCACAAAGATTCTATTATCATGCCCAGGTTTAATTTTTAACATATTTAAATGACAAACATATCATGGCAAAATGTCTTATTTAGCTGTTAATGGTTTTTTTGTGGAACTTCCTGATTAACGAATCAGAAGCTGAAACCTATTTAAATCTGTGCATACCCTTATTAAAGTGTATAGTATGTTCAATCTCCTACTGTTCGACACCTCAGCTCAGTCGGTTGTGAGTCTTTCATCTACTAAGCTAAAGATTCTGAATTCAATGCCCAGCAAGACCAAAAGTATATCACAATGATAGTGGCTGTTAGACTGGGTTTTGTCTTTTTATAATTAAATAAGTTAGTTTGTAAGTAATGTGCAGATATAATCAGTCTGTTCAGTAAATGCATATTAAATGTCCCAAATAATTAATACATTTATATTTAGCAATGTGTTCACTAAACGCTTCAAGAGTTGTTTTAATTTCATACCTTAATTTTGTTACAGTGTGCAAGGAACTAAAATCTCATTACCTTACAAATGCCTTGAGTGTAAATGAAATACTCCCAGAACAGCGGAAAGTTCATCTTAACACAATTAAGATGCTTCTGTATCTACTAACTGAATTGTCAAATGGACTTGAAGACAGACTGTCAGAAAAATCTGCAGATGCTTTGTTGATGGAGGGGGGGAAGGTGAGTTCTGTGGTTTTTAGTTCACTAAATTGGTTTTTTTCCTCATTTCTGCATTGTAAGGTGAATAGGCTGAGCGGGTAGTAACAGATTGGTCACAGTTGAATGAAGTATGAAGAACATAGACATGCCAGGAAATGTTATATAACTGGTGGGTAGACTTCTGCGGAGCAGTTTTTAAAAGAAATTCTAAATCAAATAAAATATTTGCGAGTTTCAAAAAATTATTGAATCAAATTATATCCTAGTTAAATATGCTAAAATTATGATGTTAAATAAAATAATAACACTTTGTAAAACAACATTAGATTAGCTTTGAACTCTAGTGCTATAGCTATGTAAGTTCAACATGTTTAATAAAAATAGTTCACCTTGTCCAAGTTAAGCGGTAAAGAGCACCATCTTTTATGGTGATTATAAACTATTTTAATATATATTTTCATATGTATGAACTAAAGTGCACCAAGTAAAAAATATATAATAAATAAAATGATAGACTTGTGTAAAAATAAAGCCCAAATATAAGTAAAAACACTAACACATATTTACCCACACAATATGTAAAAATATGTTAGTTTCGTTGCTCTTATTTGTGCTTTATTTTTCCACGAGTCATTTTATATATTACATATTATAATATATATTTTCAGTTCTCAAAGTTAACACATTTGTTACTCATTATTAAAGGATGCACAAATATAGACTTCACAAAGGTCTTATAAAGGTTGTTTTTGGAAAAAAAAAAGCATGGCTTATTTTCCAATCAATACAACAATAATTAATACACATTTATTTTACCTCACAAGAATTGTTATTGAAATATATTAACATATTATAGGCACATTGTAGGATTTGAAACGGCCTAAAACCTTTTCACTTTTTTTCTAGTTTGATTTGATTTGAGTTATTAAATATTATAAAATTGATATTACCAAAGTTTCCCAGACCCCTACTGCTCAGAGAAAATTGTTAATTGGCTGTTTGTGGAAGCGAAATGTCCTTACTGCATCCTTTACAAACCCTTTACAACTAAATTTATATTAATTTATTTTTGGGTGTATTCCAAACTATTTTTTTATATCAGATGGAAGGCCGAGACCTAGGCTTATTTTGATTTTCTTAAATCCTTGTGAGTACCAATATGAAATCAAGTCAGGGAAATTTGGATTTCTAGATCAGACAGAGAAAAGTTGAGAAATTCTTTTCTAGGGATATTATGACCACACCGAAGAAAATAAGGCAAAAGTAAAACAAAAACAAACAACACTAATCATATTTTTATTGTCCGACTTTGTTCTAACATAGTCTATTTGGACATATGTGCACATTTTCATTTTGTCCTTAAGGTGATTTGAACTTGGAGTTCATCGCAAGTTAAAGTAGTTGCACAGTTGGTGCGCATGTTAGTTGAGGTGGAGCTTAAATGAATACATCAGATACATTTTGTCCAGTGTAGAGGAGAGATAATCAGTGAACTGACAAGCTGCTGTTCCCTTTTATTCTGTCATTCTTTCTCAAAGACACAACACACACACCAACACAGTAGTCAGCTTAGGAAACACAGTACTCTAAAGAAACAATCAGTGAAGTATAAAACAATGTACCACTATTAATTTGCTCTACATATTCATGTAATGAGAGTGAAAAGCATGTATGAGGATAACAGGAGTTGTGTTAAGACGAAGAGTGAGAGTACGAAGTGGTTCCAAATAAAAAATTAACTGAAGCAGGGGAGCACATACACACACACACACACACACACACACACACACACACACACACACACACACACAC
>CABFWO010001056.1:123367-141015 GCA_902155825.1 Timema genevievae | reverse complement strand
CACACACACACACACACACACACACACAGACAAACACTTCCTTTAATCATTATATATTACAAGTTTGGTGAGGTATTGAAAATATTTTTGCATCTCTAGGGTCGGAAGAAGGGCACCAAGAAATTTGAAGAAGACGAGTGGGACTGGCAGGAAAAAAAAACTGAAGTTGTGGAGATGCTTTACAGCATCCTTCTCATGGACTTAGACCGGCTCTGGGATCCTCCGGTGGTCGAACAGGATTTTGTCAAGTGAGGCTTTTTTTTTTAAGGTCGGGCAATAAAATGTGTTCTGTATTTACCTTCAATATTAGAGATGGGTCGATACAGGCTTTAAAAAAAAATCAGTAACCAATAAGCTTGTGTCAAGCTACAAAATATATAATCCAAATCTAACAATTGTATTTTAATTAAAATAAGACTTAGGGTAAATCTTACAATGTCTCGTCAAAGTCCTCGTACTTAACCTTTTGTAAAGTCTAACCATTGGTTAAATTTGGCGTTGTGCTTTACATTACTATTTTATAGTGATCGTCAAATTACGAACAGGTGCCTTCCATTAGTTCTTATCATTAACTTTCTCAGAATGCTAGATTTGTTTCAAAGCTTTTGTTTGGTGTAATTTGACCATAGAGAATATAAGCAAGTCATTACAACGTATATGGAACTGTTATGAAAACAAATCAATCAAACCAAGTCACATCTGAGTAAGGTTATCTGCTATCTTTTATCGAATTTATTTTCCTGCTAAATGTCTGTTGAAAATAATAAACGCGAACAAAGTGTAAATTTTTGCAAAGAAGAGGAAATGTTGCTGATTGAATTAATAGATAAATACAAACAATTGAAAATAAACAAACTGATGGTATAGTCTGTTTTTTACTGGTGTTCATTCACTTTAAGAATGTCTAACACTATATTTTTGTCCAAACGAAAATGTAAAATAAATTCTTCCTTGTTATAAAATCCCAGGAAATTCTTTCGTTCCAAGTATCTCTTCAGTCTTCGAAGTCTTGGATTCCTTAGAATGTGTAACTCATCTTAAAAATCATCCTCAGCATACAATAAACGACTCATTTCACAAGATAAATAATGTAACCTTACTTTACTAATAACAATAGCCTTGTTTAACGTTAGCGCTAACCAAACGTTGTAAAATCAAAAGTAGTGGTTGTTATCACTTAGCCTTATGTTAAGTCCTAACTAATAGAATAACATGACATTGTAAAATTTGACCTAAATATTGGAAATATTCAGATCAGATTAAAATTTTAAATCAAAATTGATTCCAGATTTGGATTCAATAAAACTTAATTTTGTATTTTGAATTTAAAAAGTCAAACATTTTACTAATTTATATATATATAATTAAGGGCCAGGAAAATTTCCTTATTTTTTACCTAAGGACTATATTAAAAATCAATGCACACAGGCTTACTGATAAGCTTAGTAACTTATCAATTAAGTTTTAACTTTTACCTACATCGTGGAGTTTATAATATTATTTTGGAAAACTTTACATATGCATGTCTTTTTATCTGCATTTCTCTGATAATAATTATAAATTAAATTCCGTTTTTGTTTACTACTTTCCATATCGGCCATTTTGAATAGTAAAGAAAATGCGAAGAAGCTATGAAAAACTTTAGTGACAAAATGCACTTGTAAATTTGTCACAGATAATTCCAAAGAGATAGATTATTATGGATCAAACATTAGACTCAAGCTGCAATGATAGCACAACTAAATCACTCTCTCTGCTTCATACCAGTGACCATGGTGTTATTTCCTTATGTTTAGTGTTGTCACCACTCGCTAGGTTGTGGCGGTATCTGCAGGGCTTATACCCATGCATGCACCAGTAAAAACAGTACCAACCTTGCCTTTTCTGCATAAAAATATCCTTCAGATAGCTATCCTGCAGATAAATTCAGTTCTTAATACCTGTAAAACATTAAAGTGGCTGATAACTTTTATCTGGTAGTTAACTTTAACCTCCCGATAGCAATATTTATGCGATAGTCATAAGACCGGTCCTTATAAGAATATTTAATATTTTTAAAATCCTTGAAGACCCTCAAAGATTTGATGATTCAAAAGACCCAGGACTAATAAATATTGTGAAATCTCTTTTATTGACTTGCATGGTTATATGTAATTATTTGATCAATTATTTACTGGTATTTTAGTTTGTTTGCCAACACTTGCTACAAGTTCCTTGAGGACTCTAGCATATCTTTGGCAAAGTCAAAGAACCTCCGGAACTGTATCATGCACGTTTTGGGAATACTCTTGAAACGTTACCGTCATGTCCGAAGCTTCATCATCAAAGTTATGCAGGTACCAATTGAACAAATATCTCATTTACACATTTAGAACTGCTTTGAATAAACTGCACGATAACTTTAGATTAAGTTTAGATAAGTTAAAAAATTACTTTTAACTTTTTAATATCGTCTTCTGGCTGTGTCTATGAAATTTCATAATAGTTAAAAATTTCACTACATTCAAAAACTAAATATTAAAGCATTTGTTTATTATTTTGGAAAATTATCCAAATATTTTAAATGAGGGTATTTAAAATCTTCTGGGAGACGAAAAATTAATTTTACTAAAGTAAAACTTCTCAGTGTTAACATGTAGTTGTACACCTCGACAACATGCTGCACAGACTCCTTTCTCGTCCCCTTGAAGAAGTACTGTATTGGTCTGAAAATAAGCCGCATGTTTTTCCTAGAAACATTCTTCATAAAATTCTAATTTGCCTATAATCACACTCTTAGATAATACAAATAAAATTTTAACTCTGTGATACATGTGTGGTTATATTAGTATATATCGTAATAGTTACTAATCGCTGCTTAAACTTGGCAAAGTTAATTAAAAGTAGATAAGTCTTGGTATTTACTAACTGTCTCTTAAACTTAGCAAAGTTATTTAAAAATAGATGAAACTTGATAGTTACTAAACACCACTTGGACAAGTTATTTAAAAATTGATGAAACTTGAAAGTTACTAAACACCACTTGGACAAGTTATTTAAAAATAGATGAAACTTGAAAGTTACTAAACACCACTTGGACAAGTTATTTAAAAATAGATGAAACTTGAAAGTTACTAAACACCACTTGAACAAGTTATTTAAAAATAGATGAACCTTGACTATCTTATTCCTGTCTACATTTGAGACAGTATGGCTGGTGAGCCTGATTACCAAACCTTCAAAATTAGTTTTGTCAAATTGCATTTTAGTGCATGTATATTTTTTATTTACAACTGATCTCATTTTAGTATGAATAACTTAACTTTTTATTTCCAAGTAATTTTATTTTTGGTATGAATAATCTACTTTTTTGTTTCCTAGTGATCTAATTTTTAGTATGAATAACTTGACTTTTTATTTTCAAATAATCTCATTTTCTGTATAATTACTTTTTGTGTCCTTCAAAGTGATATAATTTTAAGTGTAAATATTGTGTGTTTTTTTCTCTGCAAGGGAATTTATATATTTAAATAAGCTAATTTTAAGTGTAAATATTGCTTCTTTTTTTTTGAATGATTTTACACAAAGTGATCATATTTAAACTGTAGATATTGTTTTTTCTCTGAAAGTGGTTGAAAATTTAGGTTGCGGCCTATATTCAGGCCAATATGGTTACTGTTTATGTAGTCCCCTTTCCGAACTCTAGATACACGGCAAAAGACAACTTGACAACTTGAACTTAACTATGATAAGTCACTGGTACCAACCTTCCTACCATGTGTGGCAGTTACGTGGTAGCATATCATTCAAAAGATGGGTGTGGTAAGAATAGGTTGTCAAATGATAATCATTGGCTTAACCTACTGTGCCATATCACCAATGATATGATCTGTTAGGTATTGGTCCAGCCTTAATAAACATACAAAAGTTTCTGCATCATATTTGTCTTAGCAAATATATCGATCAAAAAAATGTGTATTTAAAGATAGTGACACCCATTATCTTTCAGACGAGACCTTTAATTTACTGTACATCTCTTACAACAGTTCTTCTACCATATACAACAAAATCTTTTTCACCAAACTTTTTGTTTTATACCAGCCCTACAAAGAGATCCCCTTTTATACATTATATTCATCTTTGTCTCACACCTTCCTCCATTCAACAACCAGTTAGCTCAGTTGTTAATCTTGACAACATTCCAGTAGCCAAATGTTTGCAAATTTTCTCTTGGTTGAGTTATTTTCCCTCACACCTTACCTCCCCCTTTACTAACACCAATTTCATATTTTAGGAAATATCTAGACAAGTAGAGAGAAGAGTAAACATTACAGTTAGTCATCTACTACCAAAAACATAATAGAAAAAACTAGCCTTATATGTACTAAAAACCTGAAATTGTTGGTTTCATGCCTGAGGATCTATTAAAAGCTAAGGCTTGAAAATTTGAGTTATTTGCTTATGGTTAAATTTATAGTTTTAAGATGTAAAAGTTTAGATGTAAAATTTAAAAATAACTATTTGTTTTAACATATCTCTCTAAGGAAAATCTCTTTTCGCTTTATGAGGTAATTGTATTATATTTGGAAGAAGGTCGAGGAAAGATTGATAGAAACATATAAAAGGAACGAACACAATATGGCTTTTACAATAAAAAGAAGAACACAGCTCACACTTTACATTGCTGTCATTGGACAAAGAGGTAATTAAAATCGATCGTTACCGCCCAATCCCCCGACCTAGGTTTCATTCTATCGGAACTCATCAGGGAGAAGTGTGAAACGCGCAACTCAACTTCCTAAAAGAGGCAACAAAAAAAAATTCAAAAGGGAGAAAATGGAAATTTGTAAAGAATGATAGGCAGCAATGTAAAGTGTGAACTGTGTTCTTCTTTTCATTGTAAAAGCCATATTGTGTTTGTTCCTTTTATATGTTTCTATCCACCTTTCCTGTACCTTCTTCCAAATATAATACTATTACCTCATAAAGCGAAAAGAGGTTTTTCTTATAGAGATATCTTATATATTCGCATTCAATGTCCTTTTTCCTGTGTTTGTTCTTTTTGGTATACCCCTTACATGTTAGTATTTGTTTTAACAAAGATGTTCACATATTTGAAGTTACACTTTAATAATATTCAGAATTGCTTCCCATTTGAAAAGGCAACCCTCACATAGTTTTAGATTTTGATCACTTAATTCTTATAACAACATTTGAGAAGAGGTATAATAAACTGATTTAAAATGAATAAGTTGACTGTGAAAGAATTAAAGCACATTTCCATTCCAATTCTGAACAAAGTTGATGGTTTGTGTACAGCTGCTGAAACTATATGAACACCTAGTGACACCGCTGGCGCAGGGCGTGGCAATCGCTGTGAACGAGTACTCATGCAACAACATAGTAAAGGAGCTGGTGCGGGAGTTTTCTATCCTGGATTCGGCAGACTTGGCTCAAGATGCGGTTGGTACACGGTCATACTCCCAGTTTCTGGTGGAGCTTGCTGAGAACTTGCCAGCACTCATGCTACCTATCACAGACTTGCTCACACCATATCTTGACGATGAGGTCAGTGGGCCTGATATTTTTTCAATTTTATTAGCGTACTTAACTTATCTTACTACCATTCTGGTTAGACACTATTTTTTCAGTTGATTCCTGGTAATGTAAAAAGCAGTGATTTCCAACATGCAGCTGTGTAAACCAAGTGTAGTCTTAATGGTTGTTGAGGTATAGCCACGGCTATATTCAGGCACGTGCAACATGTGCAGCTGCACAGGGCGGCAAAGTTTAGGGTGGGGGGGGGGCCAAAATAATATGGAAATTAGACAAATATTTGAATCCAACCAGTAAACAAATTCATAGTATTTTTCACGAAGCATAAAAAAAATAGCGATTTGTTAGCTCGCTCTCATTATTATTGATTTGATTGTGGATATAACTTAGAAAAAAAATACATCATGCTTTAAAATTATGAAGCTTAACTCCATTGGTAATACGTCCAGCTACGAAGCTAAGGGTCCCGGGCTCGATTCCTGGCATGGCAAGGAAATTTATAATTGTTGGAATGTGGGTGTACCCTTTCACAGTGATGAATTGATGGCCGGGGGAAAGATTTTGTGTCTGTCCTAGATTTAAGATTAGAGTAATTAGTACAGGTAGTAAGACATGCGGTGCTAAAAGAATATTAAATAAAGGAATAGCACCAACAACCTACAATGGTATCACGTAACATAATTTGCGAGTCACTATTGTATTAGCTAGATTCAGGTTACAGACATGTCCAGGTGGACACTAACAATATGTGCATTTGTGCACTGAATGTTTACATCGATATTCCACCTCCACAATCATAACACACATATTACATATTAAATAATGGTGTGCGAAGCTTTGAAATGTTGAAGTCGGGAGTCGAAGGTCAAATCTCCTTCGACTTCGACATCTACAATAACCTTCACATATTTGAAAAATTTCGAAGGATGGGTAAAACTTCGATAAATTATTAAACGATTTAATTTTATCTTACTAAATATTACATATTTATATATTTGATCATTTTAAAACCGTTACTAAACAGAATTTTAACACCGACTAGTAATTTAACTACCATAACGTAAGCATAGATCAAAAGCAGGTAAATAAATGTTAGTATATTATATTCACTATCACCAACATAATTTTGTAGGAAATAAAAATACCAATAAAGAAATAACACCATGGTCACTGGTATGAAGCACAGAAAGCGCTTTAGTTGTGCTATCATCCCAGCTAATGTCTAATGTTTAGTCCTTAATATTCCACCTTTTTGGAATTATCTGTGACAGATTTACAAGTGTATTTTGTCACAGAAGTTCTTCGTAGCTTATTCGTGTTTTCTTTATTATTCAAAATGGCTGATCGGAAAACGGGAAACGAAAACAGAATTTAATTTATAATTATCAGAGAAACGCAGATAAAAAGACATGCATGTATAAAGTTTGCAAAATAATTTTATCAACTCCACGATGTAAGTAAATATTAAAACTTTATTGATAATTTACTAAGTTTGTCAGTAAGCCTATGTACATTAATTATTAATATAGGACTTCGACTTTTCTTCGCAAGTTTCAAGCTTCGTTTCGCACTTAAAAAGTGGTCTTCGCACATCGCTAATTTTCAATCACTCTTTTTTATGTCCTTTCTTGTCAAATGTTTTTTCTAATATACTTTCTCCCATTTTTTCAGACGTAGCAAATTAGTCTTATAACAGTTATAAAAACATAGTTTGTAGGTCCCAAGCTCAATTCCTGTGTCCAGATATAATTTTTAATTTAAATAATATGTAAATGAGGCTATAACTGTAATCAACAAATACTCATATTCATCATCATCATCTATAGATAATGCTTTAAATACTTAAACATCCGCCCCCTTTTTTCCTCTACTCTATTAGATCGGCATATTTGTATAAAACTCAATTAGTGTAATTAATATTTATACTTTTATTAATTACACTAGTGTGTTAATGATGAGCAATATCTAGAACAGAAGAAATGTACCCACATTTTTGTGGAGTGACAAAGGGAAACCATTTAGAAAGATGCATCCTTTGTTTACCCATTCGGGATTTGAACTCTGACCACCATTCATTGTTAAAATAAACTAAATGAGCTTTGTGTTTAAATCAAGCTAAGGTTAACTTTAAAAATGAACAGACTGTTTAGTTCGGTCCCTGACTTACAGTTTTCATTCATAATTGCCAGAGAGGACTTTCTACCTGCTAACCCACCCCCACCCCCCTTTCCCACCCCCAAAACTTCATCCCAAGACTTTTTAGGTCACTCCACCGCTGACGAAGATAAATTTTGGTTTTCAACGGAATGGAACATTAGCATCCACTTTCACCTTATCCCCAGCGACACAAACACTCTCTTACAGATTATCCTCAGCCATAGCTCTGATCAAACAACGTTAAAGATTTGACCAAAATAAGCTATATGCATTTTATTAAACTCACTTTTTTATTAAATGTTTAAAAAAAAATCACACTACTTGACATTTTTAGCACTAACACAGCTGCCAAAATGTCTTGTCTAGTTAATCAAAAGTCACCCAATTTTCAAAAAATCCACTGAAGTATCCCTTTTCATAGTTTCTCGAGACATTTAAAATTCCAAACATTTTCAGGCGGAGATTACTCTAAATAGCTTCTAGAAGCATCCAATTTTCCAAAATTTGCCAGAAAAGAACCACTTCAAATAGTTTCTAGAGGTATTTAATTTTTAAAAGGTTCCCAGGCAATCTTAACTTAGAGACGACATCCAATTTCTAAAAACTTCTGCAAGAGGACCTGTTGTAATATCTTTTAGGTGCATAAAAATTTCAAAAATTAGCTGGGGAAAGACCACTAATTTAAATAACTTCTAGAGGCATCTTAATAAAAAAAATCAATAGGTGACCACTCTAAATGTCTTCTAGAAGCATCTTGTTAAAAATATCAGGTGAGTTGTTTTTAGCATTAGCATGGCTCCCAACATGTCTTGCAACACAACTTCCTAAAAGAGGAAACCAAAAAACACAAAAGGGAGAAAAAGGAGCATTTCACACTCCTCCCTGATAAGTTCCAAAAGAATGAAACCTAGATTGGGTGGTAACAATCAATTTTCTTCAAAAGGCAGCCTTTTTGTCCAATGGCAGTAATGTAAAGTGTGAACTGTATAAACAAATTTCAAATTTTCAAAAATCACTTATTTGTAAACTACAAACTATTTTTAATTTGTAAAAATAAAATCATTCCTATTTATTATAAAAAAAGTTATCATATATACATTTTGAACTAAATCTTTGAAGCCATTTTTGAAAATTTTCAAATTTTACTAATTTTTCATAGTTAAACAAACTACTTGACCTTTAAATTTAATTATTTTAGAAAAATAAACATTCATTATTACTAATCTTATTATGTAAAATAGAAATTTTATTCAAATTTTGAGCAAAATTGTTTATTAACAATTTTTTTTTCTAAATCTCACAAACTTTGAATTAGACGTTAACTATCATAAGATACATTTTTAAGGAAAACAAATTATTTACAAAATTATGTATATTGTATAAAACCTTACAAAAACATTTTGAACCAAATCGTTAGCCATTTTAAAAATATTTCTGATTAAAAAAAATTTCAACAGTAAACTAACCTTAAACAATTTTCTTTTTTTACGAAAAACAAGTACAGTTTTTTTTCCTCTCACACACTCCCCAGATATACATTCTAAACTAAATTGTTATAGCTATTTTTTAAATAATTTGAATTTTCAAAAATCATTCATCTGTAAACTACCCTTAAACAAATTTGTACCCAAAAACCAAGTATAGGGGCTACAATGTTATTTTAGAGGTCAAACACTCTTTAGATTTTAATTCAAACAAATTACTTTGAGAATTCCCCAAAAAAAATATTCAAAAATCTCATTGCTAAACTACCCTTAATTTAAGGACTATGGTCAAAATAAAAAAAAGTATCGCGATATAGGAGCCATATAATATCTAAATATCAAGCTTGAACAAAATCCATTAAACTGTTTCAGATTTGTGCTCAGAGACATAGGAACAGACATATTTGTAAAATACACTTTTTTTTTCCAATTCGGGAGCACTTAAAATGGAATGGAATGGTATGTACTTTTATTATTTTAGGTACGTTTGGTTATTTATGTGTGAACAGAATCTACACAAATAAAGTTAGTCACGGTAATATTTCCACACTTGTTTCAGCCCTACATAATGCGTAACTGTGTATTGACAGTGATGAGTGAGATTGTTCTGAAAGTCCTTACCTCTGAGAACCTGGACAATGCTTCCCTCAAGAACCGAAACTTTTTTCTCCAGAAGTTGCAGGAGCATTTGCTGGACGTCAATGCCTTTGTGCGCTCTAAGGTAACTATGGTAGTGGGTTTTTTATGTACAGTGGTGCGAATTTGGTTGTTTTTAAGGAACAGATTAACATCAAGGAAGGTAAGACTATGATGTGATTTATTGTGGGGGAAGTTTAAGGGGCTGCAATTGTTGAGATTATCTAGAAAGATGTCCAAGGATTCTTTGGAGTGAGGGCAGATCATGAAAATGTCGTCGATGTAGCGAAGCCATAGCAGCCATCCCTCATACACAAAAAGGTCTCTACCATTCAGTCTTGCCACCCGAGCCAAACGGATATGTTCAGAACTCGATGAGTTAACTGAATATTGTAATACAACTCTCCACAGCTTTCCAAAGCAGAGGTTACCCCAAGCCTTTAATAGACAACCAAATCTCCAGAGCACTCTCCAGGGATGACTTATGACCCTTCAAAAAAAGTTGAGGACATCCCTCTTACAACACAATACCATCCTGGTCTACAAATTATCAACACTATCCTTAAAAGTGGTTACAAATTCCTAACCAGTTTCACCCAGACTCAAAACCTTCTTAGTTCGCCCCCAAAAGTTACTTTCAAACGGCCCCCCAATCTTCACAGTATTCTAGTCCATCACAAACTTCCTGACTCCAAGAGAATCTGAGAAGAAAAACCGACTACCAAAGGTTCATACCCCTGCGGTAGCACCCGTTGCAGCACATGTGGAATCCACCTACCAGCTACATCCTTCAACAGCAAAGTAACCAAATTGGAATACAAAATCCCTGGTTATTACAATTGCAAAACTAATAACTTGATATATCAACTACAGTGCAAATCATGTGATGCAGAATATATAGGCCTTACTACAGGTTCTTTCAAACAGCGAATGAACAATCATCGTTTTGATCCGGACAAGCCTGTACCCATTCATGCTGGTACCTACAACCAGGACTTTCAAACCTGCTACACCACCAAAATATTAAGAGCATTTCCCAAACAGCGCAACAGTTCTCAACTTAGACAGTGGGAACTGGCCCACCAATGGATTACCAAATCAAGATTAACACCAGGCCTCAACAGAAGATAGTTTCTTTCTTTCTATTAGATTATCATTTTTCAAATTATTATTATTATTTTAAAATATAATTTTTATTATTATCATTATTATTATTTTTAAATAGGTCTCTATAGATACTAAACATAGCCAAGGAATTTATCTTTACTCCCAAAAACAGTTGGCACAATGTGTTTTTAACAGTTTTTCTCTAAATTCAAAATAGAGTAATCCATTGTTTGTGTTATTTGTACTCTCTCTCTCTTCTTTGTGTTTGATAAAAGCAACAATGCCGAAATATTATTATATTTGTGTTAAAATGTGTGTGTGACTACTTCTACTATAGAAGATAGAAGAAAGGAAGAAATGTCAACTTTGTACATTGGATTCTTCCCACATCTTTCCTCTTTCCCTAGATAGGATTTCTTCATCAAATTTACTCTTAGTAGTTTATTTTTCCTTTTTTTTTTAGTTCTATCAATTTCCTTTACTATAAAATTACTCGGCCATTGGGCAACCTCAGTTTTATACATTTTAACTTTTTAAAGTTAAATTTGTTTTAGAGCTCTAATGCTGCTAATTGGTGGTTCAGAACCAATTATAATTTATAGGATGAACTTAACTAGATTCTGGGCCAGTAATTTAACACTTAACTGGATGTATGAATCAATGAATTATAAGAAAGAATGTTAAGATGTATTTACTCTTTGTATTTTTTTAATCATAGTTCTATTTCCACTTATGTTCATAATTTTTTTGAAGATTAAGATTCGAAGGTAAATTGGAGATTCAGATTCATAAATAGTGTATTTGACCCAAGTCTAATTTTTTTTGATAACTCAAATTCATTAGAATTTTGTCTGATATCACATAATATGGATTCAGATTAATTAGTTTAACCGTGGCTCAAACAAATTTAAAAGAATTATTGATAAATATCTTCATTCACAGGTCTATATTACATGACTTATCTGTGAATCATTTCCCTTGGCTAGGATTCAGATTCAAGATTTGAAATAAAAAATGCAAATTAGGATTAAAAAAATCAAAACTTGATTTGATCCATCTCTAATGTAAGTGTAATTTTATATCATTTCTGGTAAGTCATTTGGCTATATTTACATTTTATCTTAATAATGGGTCCTTTTATTTTTGTCAATTAATTGAAAATTTGTCACTATTCGTCATTTATTTAAAACTATATATTTCATTATTTGCTATCATAGGTAATGACAGTGACTTTATAATGTATCTAAGGCTGTGGGAGAGTTTTAATCTTATATGTCAGAGTAGACATTGAATGTTACACTTTGGGTGGAAAATGCTATGCAATGCAATAATAATAATATTCCCACCTGTTTTTATTGTAAATTAATTAATATTTAAATTAATTTTGATTTGTTTTAGGTTTTATTAAATTCAATTTTATTTTGTAGGACCGGTGAGGATAAAAGGTCAAGTATTTCATGGTTTAAGCTTTGTTTGTCAGTCTGGCACCAAGCTTGCTCACACTAACACGCTAAGTTTATAAATCGTTGCATCACTTTCTCTCAAGTTCCATTTATTTTAATTTCCAGATTTTACCTGGTTTGTTACAACCTTTCTGTAAGTTGTTGATACCACGGGTTTTATTTATTCTCTAGTGCCTCTGATCGGCCGAAATAACAAGAAATAGCTTATGGTGATATACATAATGATGTCTATCAGAGCGTGGCTTTGTCCCAGTCCGCCAAAAACTAGTATCACGACGACTTGTGTGTGTGTGTGTGTGTGTGTGTGTGTGTTCAGCACATATGTTTATATTATAGGCTAAAGATCATATGGTTTATAGCATAGCTTGGTGAGTAAATCATGTTAAAATAAACTAAAAGTTGGCAAAACACACCAATCTCTAATTAAAAGTTTTGTTTAAGAATAAAGGAAAAAAATATAATATTAGAACTTAGGGTAGTTTGAGTTAACACTTCTCTACTTTATTCTTTTTTTAAATTTGAATAATTACTTTTAATTCATTTCCACTGTTTCATTAAATTGATGCCACTTTTTTTTAAATCATTTGTAATGTTATCTATGAAAAAAATAAATTATATAGGTATTTGATTTCAACTTGAACATCTAAGGTTTGTGCATCCTTATTCACATCAAATTGTTAATCCAGGTGTTACAACTGTGGTTGAAACTGTGTCGGGAGCATGCCATCCCCATAGCTTGGCATGGTCCCTTGCTGACTTGTGTGGTAGACCGGCTTCATGACAAGAGCAGCAGTGTCAAGAAGTTTGCTGTGCAGGTGCTTACTGCTTTCCTGGAGGGTAATCCCTTCGCTGCAAAGGTAGGTAGGCCATATACATTTCCTGGATTAGGATAATAGCCCATCAAGAGCACACAAAGCTCCAAGATCTTCAATTTTGCTTTAAATATTCTTGATGGCTTCAACAACTACAAAGCGTTGCCAAAACAAATATATAATTTCTAAGTGAATTATGCAACCGTTTCAAATTGATGGTTCTGGACTGAGAGATATAACCAAGATGGGTAATAAAACGTGATGAACCAAAAAGTTTAAAAAGTCTTATTTTAAATACCCAATCACATGTATCCGCGGTCATATTACCTGAGGCATCAGTCTCTCAATAGACTGGATGATCAATATTTAAATATTTAGTCAGGTGGATTAGGGTCCGTTTTCTAAATTGGATTTATGATGCAAATGCAGGTGCATTTTATAAAAATAATCTTCATAGTTTCATTATACTAGGGGTGTGCAAAGCTTTGAAACTTGGACTTAGCCTCGAAACAAACATCAGATTCGACGTTGCTTCAAAACAAATTCTGGCTCCGAAGCTCCGCCAATATAAATATTGACAGTTAAAATACACAATTTATGTTCAATTATAGCCATTCTGAGCTGTTTTGTACATTACAAATTAATATTCATATGTAAAAAATCTTAAGAAATTTTATCGTGTGTTACGGTAGTAACTTGATAAGTCAGAGTAACATGAATATTAAAACAATTGTGCAATAAATTATTTTAACGTGTAATTTTTGTGCATAAAGTTCTATAAATAACCACAATATATTTTTTTCTAATCGAACTCCGATTCGACTTCAAAAATATTTCATATAATCAATTCGAATTCTCCTCGAATTCAAAAAGTGGACTTCGCACACCCCTACCTTATGTATTAAACCTAATGTTTACAAAGAAATCCCAATGTATCTTACATCCTTAACATGAAACAAGTCTAAATGTTGCAGCTTGGTCTTAAGGAACTGGAGGCTCAGTTTGAGTTGGAACAGGCAAACTTGAAGAAACTACATGAGGAACATGGCGTCACCGAAGAGGAGGAAGAAGCAGAGGTTAACGGAGTTGCCACAGTCTTCCAGAAGATGGAGTCCAAGTTCCGTGAAGCCGTTCAGGAGTTGCTGCAATCAGGTACATTGACTATCTCCATTACACTACATTAATACATTTACTGGTTTAATAAACTTAAGTTATCATTGCCTTCAAATTAATCATAAGCATGTCATGTTAGATTCTTCTATACCCTCATTTCTTACTGATACTGATAGATTCAAGAATCAAGCTTAATATTTTAATGGGCGACCTTGGGGTCATGGTGTTAACAGCGAGTTCTATTTTGGACATATGGGTATGCTGCCGATTAAACAAGATTGAAAATGCACATGGAATACTCAAGGTTTTAATTATCTTCTTAATTATATATAATTCTTCTGTACGTGTGTATGTCACTGAACTCCTCCTAAACGGCTGGACCGATTTTGATGAATTTTTTTGTGTGTGTTTTATTGGGTCTGTGGATGGTTTAGATTCACAATTGGACCCGGTAGGTGGCGCTGCAATCGGGTTCTAAGAATTTTTTAAATTTTTTCCATATCAGAACATGTAACCTCAAAATTTCACCCCCCACCCTCCCCAATATTTATAATAATGAATATAATATTAATAATTGACCGTTAAAAAAAATCCTTAGTTCATCAATAATTGACCGTTAAAACCTTCTGAAAAGTTCACGAATAATTGAACTTCTGAGAATAATTCATAGTTATGTTTGTTTTTCGATACAGCTGATATTTGTGTAGTTGTGGGTGAAATGCCAAAAATAAAAAGATGTTTTATTTTGTATGCTGTCTTGACAAACACTGAATTTGTAATATTTGTGTTACTCACTAATTGGAGTTTATTGTGAATTTTTAATTGTGATGATCATATAGTATTTGTTTTATTATCGAAATAAATTATGCCACCCAAACGAAAAGCCAACGTTCGGGCAGGACAACGTCTATCGGGTCCGCTAGTTAAAAATAAAACAACACATACACTGATGAGCTATAACTAAACACATCACTAAATAAAATAAAAAGGGAGACACACTTAAAGTAGAATTAAATTGAATTAACAAATTAATAACTATAAAACACATAGTAACTCTTCAAATATTTAAAGCAGTCACTAATAATGTTCACTATCAACAGTTCACAAGAACAATTGATGTCTCTGTCTCTTGTGTCATTCACGTAAGTCCTCCACTGGTCATCAACACATTAGTCCACATATTTTCCTAACCTGAGATCTACAAACACCCAGGCATGTACTCGGCTTGACATGTTGACCCGCTGCCGAACACACTCGTGGGTAACTAAGAAATCACATTGCCACCAGTCTCTGTGCACAATACACTGCGCTTACCTGTGCTACATTAATGATAGACACGCTGGTCCATTCTCTGAACACAGTACACTGCGCTTACCTGTGCTACATTAATGATAGACACGCTGGTCCATTCACTGAACACAGTGCCAACTCACTTGGCTAGTCTCGACTCGGTGTGAAGATCCCTTGCTGACTGCCGACCATGTATATATAGTGGTCACATCTGGAATCCTCAATTTCTAGACTACTCTACTGGAGTCGAAGAAAATGAACCCAGACTCTTCTAAACGTGTTCCTTTTCTTTGATTTCCCTCCCCCTCCCCCGTTCCCTCTAAACCCCGTAGCTGTGTCGCTGACTGGCTACCTGCTAAACAAGGACGGAAAGAGAAGGCAGGTACGCTGGCTCCACGCTGGAACACTAATCTAATCAGGATTTTCGATGCCTCGAGTCTTAGCTATCAAATCTCAGTAAATTAAACATTGAAAGGAAGTTAGGGTGAGCCTATACGCTTATTAGACACTTATATCTTAACTAACTCTAAAGTTTTCATTTGAACTTGTATAAGCTAACATTTACTATTTTTCTAGTATTATCGCTGTGTAAACAATTACTACTACAGTATCACCAAGGTAAGTGTGCTGGCTATCCCTCCTAATTTACTCCATGATTTAGCCTAGTGCTCTATTCCAATTAAGCTGTGTATTATCTTTGTAAAAAAATTAATAATTAAAAGAAAATTAACTAAATGATTGGCCTGGTTGGCAAAAAAAAAATTGGCATTGTCACTATCAGCAAAATAGGTAATCAAGCCTTGCCCTAAAGTTAAATAAAATAAAACTCATTATATCAGCAACCCTATCACATTTTAAAGTTAATTAGTTTTAAGTTAATTGGCTTTCTTTTCTTATAATTAACACATGGAGCCCCACTACATCAAGTGAACTTTCCATGCAGGCCTTGAACCCCGCGACATAATTTGTTTCTGAAGCTTGCTACATTCCAGAGGATCACATTCATGTGGTATGGCTATTTAGTGGGACTGTGGTAGTCTCATAGAACATACCTGCACCATTGGTCAGGGCAACTTACCTTTTCTTACAATACTACAAAAAATTGCTCTATTTGAAAATATAATAAACTACACAATTTACAAAAGTAATGTGTTCCATTGGGGCTACCAATGAATGATCTGTGGACAACATAAGAATGTCAGGCTGGCCGGCATTAAGCCTGTGTACTGCACTAAAAAACGTGGTTCTTGACCACATTACAAAAGGTAAAGGAAGCAGTAAATGCAAAGAACAAAGCTTTTAGAGAATGGTTCACAAGAAGAACAAGGGAAGTAAAGGATAAGTACAGTAAGAAAAGAAGAAATGCAAAAGGTAAAATAAGGTAAGAGCATGAATGGTAGAATGGATAAAAATGCTGCAAACAGATTTGTATGGGAACAAGAAAGTACTGTACAGCCGAGGCAGGGAAAAAGGGAAAGGGGTTAGAATGATGGAAGAAAAAGGGAGGATGACAGAAATAAACAAGGAGGTTAAAAATGTATAAGGCGTACTTTGAGAATTTGACTAATCTGGTCAGGACGGGAGGTATTAAAACAAATAAGAAGAACTTGAGTGCTAGAGGCGATATTATCAAATCTGATGTGGGAGGAGCTAGATTCTTTGAAAAGGATGAGGAAAGGAAAGACACCAGCGGTGGATGAACTTAACTGTGGAAATGATAACATCCGGGGAAATGGGTGGTAAAAGAGTATTAAGGACACTGTGGAAGGGGAAAAAAGTGCCAAAGCAGGGTGTCCAGCGACCTAGAAAACGGGGAAAAGTCAAGGAATTCTATTAAATTTCTGCAATTTTCACTTATTCACTAAAAAGAATGTTTATTTACAGTAGTCAAAATACATTGAATCAAGTTCCATGTGACATAGCCATGATGGGCTCATAAAGTAGCTCTTTTAAACCCACAAGTGTCCCACGGCTTCTGGCCATGAAACTACCTTGACTCTCATCATACTCATTTTATATTTTTAGGTGTGAGGGGGGGGGGGGGGATAAAA
>CABFWO010001056.1:109210-123349 GCA_902155825.1 Timema genevievae | reverse complement strand
GGGGGGATTAAAATTTTTTGCTATAGGCCTACTTTAAATAATAGTACTTTCAAATCAAATATTAAAATTTAAAATAAGTTTCTGTTCTCTTTAAGAAAACCAAAATATTAAATCTAATGGTTTACTTGAAATCATTTAAATTTATAATGTTTCATGTTGGTCAAAATGCAAATGTTATAGAGGAGAATATCGACAGTGATTCGGAGGATTCAGAGTCATCTGACAGTTCCTTGGCAGACATTTTAGAGCAAGTCAAATCTCTATTGAACAATGGTAAATTCATTGAGGCAGTCAAGCTTCTAAGGAAGGCCGAGAAACAATTCCCTGAGGATAAGGATCTCAAGTAAGTTTTTCAAGACCTTTTCTTAGCTTTAGTACTATTTGGTTTGTGTGACATTTTAATTGAAGACCCTTAATTTATAAAAAATGATTTCAAATATTTATTTGTTACTTGTAGATGCTTGCACTAGAGCATGTGAAAACACTTTTTTCAAAAACTATATCCAAATCTTGTTGTGTTAAATGCAGACTGGACACAGTCCAAGAAAATCGTGTGGACCACTACATTTTGCTCATGAAGAAGGTGGTTACATCCCCTACAGAGGAAGAGCCGCTACCCCCACCTGGCCCCAACTCGGATTCAGGGGAAAACTCTCAGGATATTGTTACAGAGCCATCACAGGAAACGGAGGCTCCAGCCAAGTTGGCTATTAAGAAGCAAAAAGCTGTCATTCAATATTTGAAGGCTAGTTACCCTTCACTTTAATACATTGTGATCCGCACCATTGGGTGCGTGGACTAAAGGGTTGGTCTGGTATGGACAGGTTGGTCGATAATGGGGAGATTGCAGCTTAGTGTATTGAAGTTGGGCTTTCCTAAATCATTTATCATGCAAATGTAAGTACATATACTATAAATCTTAACCTCACCTCTAACCCATTAGTGTCAAAATAAACTTTAAAATGAAAATTGCTTGGAATGGAAAGGGTAGGAAGCTTACCTTTGTGGAGGTTTGCTACCCTCGAAAATCAAGTAGGACACATTATTTATGAATATAAAGTTAAAATATTCTGTAAACTTACACAGGCAGAGGTAAACATACTAGACTAACCTTTTATTGATTTGAAATGAATAAGCTTATTGAGAGCCTAGAAAACCAAATTATACAAAAAAAATTATTTGGGTATTTTAACATTTTGTTGAATTATTGAAAATTAATATTTCAATGTCCCAGATATAAGAAGAATTAAGAGTAACTTTATCAGCATTTACTTGCAGAGGTTGGAAAACCAAATTGTATTTGACAAGATTCTTTCAGACTATCATATTCTAGTCAAACATGTTGGTGCCAAATTAATTCTGCTGGTCTGTACTCCGTTAAACATTCCAAACTTAATATGCCGTTTCATTTCAGGATTCCATCACATTTGTGAAGATACTATCCAAGGCACTGCCCCTGATAGCTGGGATGATGCATTCTGCACAAGTAACTGACATCTTAGAGGCTGTCGAGTTCTTCAAATCAGCATTCTTGTTTGGTTTGTCAGACGCATCAATGGGTGTGCGTCACATGCTAGCACTTGTTTGGTCTCAAGAGCAGAATATTAAGGATGCAGTGGCAGGCGCTTACAACACTCTGTACCTCACCGTTGAGAATACCAATCCCCGGTGAGTTCAATACTTTGTTTATATATAGCTGGACATACAAATTGAACCCATAACATAGGGTGGGCAAATGGTGTTTTTTGACTATGAATATTAGGAATGTGCGAACTCGAATTGAATATATGAAATTTTCTCAAAGCTGAATCCAAGTTTGAATATTTTTTGTTTGTTGTATTAGGCTTGAAAAACTATGTTTAAAAATGGCTAAATAATTTTATAATAATGGAAATTAATAAAAATAAAGAAAAAGGGAAAATTAAACTAATAAGAGTAAATTTAATGAAGAAAGCCCACTTAGGGAAACAGGAAAAATGTGGGATGAATCCAATGCACAAAGGTGTTATCTTCTATTTAAAAATAATAAAAATAATAATAATAATATTTTTTAATTTTTTCTTTAGTTTTATCAATTTCCTTTACTATAAAATTAAGAGTTTATGATGGACATGCGCCAAATTTATTTTCTTTCACAGGGTTCGTGCTCTTACGGTTGTGAAAAATCTCAGCGATCTGTTGATAACATTGACGATTGGTCAAAAAGATGCCTTGGAACAGCTCATGAAGCAATGGGTCAAGGCTGGCAGCATTGATTTGCTCTGTATCCAGGTAGGTTTTTACTGATGAAACAAAACCAAACCCATTAGTGTGTAACCAGCCAGTGGGGATTTTCATCCCTATCAAAGACTTGACTTATTTTTACAAAGAATGAAAACTACAGTGTGCTTTGATAAAACACTTATTAAATTAAAGCATACATCATATTTATTTTTTACTTCTAGAATACAAAAATGAAAATCCATATTGTATTTTTAGGAAATCACACAGTCATTTATGGGGCGCATAATGCCCCTTTATGGGTTTCACGTCCCCCTTACCTTCACCTCCCTTGCAGTACACACTCACTCACCCGCCCACTACTCACTCTCTATTCACTCACTCATATATACATGGTATATACTCAACCAATTTTAATTCAGTCACATATTCTGTTATTAATTTCTTTGCTACCTAAACTAACAGAAAGAATTGTTTATAGCTTTTACAAATATATTAATATCAAAAGTCCCTAAATTGAGATAAATAATATGGTTAGAATTTTAAAACCTGTTTGGTGCAAAATAAACTGAGCTATTTCTTTAAATAAAAAGTTAAACATACTCCGTCTCTTATACTATGGATTTGAATATACTGTGGGTCTTTCTTTATCCCTCTGCCTTTGACTATAATATCGAGAAAAGATATGGAGGTTTGAGCCGCAAAACTACACTGAAGAAGGCTTTCCTACTCAAATAAACCAGTCACAATATAGCGAGGTTAAAAATGTATTTTAAAAAAAACTCCATGATTTCAAGCGAGCCATACTGACCGAGCGGACACTGCCGTTACCGATAATAGTGCTAACATTTGCGGATAGAACATGTCATGAGGTCGGCACAATGAGCCCTCGGCCATTGAGCTCAATCTTATAACCGGAGCTGCTACTTCTTTATTCAAATAGTTCCTCATTTGTCCTCACAAGGATTAGTTTGACCCTGTATCATTGTGAAACTTTAAAACATCCGAGACAGCTACCGCCTCTCTTTGCTGGGAGCTTGGACATGCCACCCTGAGGCTTGCTCTTTGCAAGGATCTTGCACATGCTGTCCGGAGTCCAGCTGATCTATAACACAAGCTTGCTCTCTTCGTCAGCCGAGCTAGATGACGTTAGCCACGGCCCGCTCTCTCCAGGTGTGGCCGGTCACAAATGAGTCTTCTCGAAGCAGTGAACGTGTGACCAGAGTTCACTGGTGTTGAACAAGAGCTGCCAATGTGCAGATGGATGCGTGAGGTGGAAGAATGGACTATACTTCGCTGTTACGCTGGCTTTGGGTAGCGTGCTGGGCTAAGTCCACTAATTTGACAGTGCTTGTGGTAACATTTCGACGGATTTTGCATAAATATCCGCATGTAGAGCACACGAAGCGCTGGTTGAAGAATTTTATGGTAAATGCTATTGGGTGGACTCAATTATTGAACCAATACAAATATAATTTTCTGCAATGTTGCTTAAGCTGCAACTCCCTACTTTTAGTATTACAGATTGGATGAGTTTTCATGATTTGTTTACGTCATTGGTACATTACAACACAAGTTAAACATCTGTTGAAAAGTTCCATTTTGAATACATTCTTATTTGAAGAACCATTCAACCTGATATGGTTATTTCTGTTGTTGGATGAAAACTATTGGCTATATGCGACACATTGATAGGTAGGTATCAGGATGTAAGGTGCATTGCTAACAGTCATCTCTTGACAAAATAATGCTATTTGCTTAATTGAATTCAAATTCCTCTCAAGACTTAAGGGTGTTGGTAGACACCTTTAAAGAAAATTTGGGTGCTTTAAAAGTATTTAAATTTCCAGTTTGTGAGTAGGGTTTATGTGATTGAATGTAACTCTCAACAAACTGAACATAGATACCCGCCAACGGTTTCAACTGGCTCATACTAACATAAAAGTACCTAGCTTTGAGAAGTTGATGGAGTTCCTTGAAACTGAATGCAGAATCCTTTTAGTGGCAAATTACGTTTCAGCATGTTCTGTAAACATGCCAAATAGGCCTCTCCCAGCTCACAGGAAACCTGAGGCAAAATTAAGATAACCATACGTTTGTAAGACAAGCCTATATTTTGTTGATACTAGTCATGATTAATACCAATGTTGTGTGTCAGGGCAGCAACAATATTTATAGAAGTGCTTCATTTTTATTATTTGACGAAGCAATGTAGAGTTGGATAAAAAGTTAATATCACACCAAGTCAAGGGTTGTCCGTCAAAGATGAATTGTGCTGAATGCAATCAGTGGGACCATCACGTGCTTCTTCATATTGGTGTGTCCACTCAGAGAGCTACATAAGGTTAGGGTCAAGGACCATTTCGAGCTACTAGTGTAGGGAGTCAAACTGAAATATTTACCTGTTCTTGTTCTTCCAATAAATATTTTAAGGTTCCGTTATGGTGCCAGCTAGAGAAAAATAAAAGTTCCTGTTATTTTCAGTATCTAATTAGTAGGGATGAGCTCTAAAATCTTTGAATCCCTCAAATCGTTAAGGATATTTGAGATTCAAGGATTTGAGAAAATTTCAGATTCAAGACTCAAATCTATAAAACAATATTTCTTTTTTCAGTTTTTAAAGTGAAATTTGTTTTAGAGCTCTTATAATGCTAATTGGGGGTTCAAAACTAAAATCATCATAGAATGAACTCAACAACCAGGCCCCAGATCATTAATTTAATATTTAACTGAATGTATGAATGTTATAATGAATGGATTATAAGAAATAATGTTAACATTTAGTTAATATTTATATTTTTTATTATTCTATCATATTTTCTATGACGTTCATAATTTTTTTCCAATAGTCAAAATCAATATTGGGATTCAAAGGTAAATTGGAGATTAGGATTTGTAAAATAGTGGATTAGACACAACTCTACCAATTAAGTTCTAGTTCTGGTTTTTAAATGGTCTATCCACTAGCTATACTAACATTTAAAATTTAAAAATAGCAAAATATTAAAGAGGGAACGATCAATTCTCAAAATCCCTAAAGTCTGAAGTATTTGAGAGATTTGAGATTCATAAAAATCTCAAAATTATCTTGAATATAATTATGAAGGCCTTGACTTGAAATAACAATCTAAGCATTGGTTACCCGCCTCGGTGGCGTAGTTGGCTAAGGCGCTAGTCGTGCTGAGCCCGACTGCCGAGGACGGGGAGATCGAGGTTCGAATCTCGGTCGAGTGAACTGGGTGTGGTTTTTCCTAAATGGTTTTCCACTCTCCCTTCACGCAAATGTGGGTTCACTTCCTCTATTAAACCTTCCCAATTACTAATCCATTAGCGTATTTAGTACTTAAGCGTATAACCCGAACGGGTAGTAAGACGCGGTGCTAAATAATAATAATAAGCATTGGTTAAAGGAATTAAATAGACTTGTAGGTTTGGGAGAGTAACAAATTGGACAAAATTATATTTACACAATTAGTTTACCAAAAAAGTTTCTTTTTGTATTGTTTATGGCATAGTAGAAATGAAAAAAAAAGTATCTGTAGCGTAAAGCCTTAAACAATTTTTTATACTAAATTTAATTTTAAATATTTTCACTTTAACTAAAATTGTACTATGTATTTTTAAAGATTTGAGATTTTAAAATTGGATTTGAGATTCAGATTTGAGAAATATAGGATTTGACCCATCTCTAATAATAATATTAAAAATTCGTTTACAACTAAATAATAGTTATTTATTTAAAAAATGCAGAGAAAGATCATAATTCATAAGATAAATATTTGCACATCTTATTTATTATATATCATATTCAATCTTGGATTAAAATTTATTTATTTTTCTTAATTTGACTTGGATAACATTTCATATTTTCAATTTCTATCATGTAATTTGTAAACCAGGTTTTGTTTCTGGTTGTTTAGGTTATGTGGGAAAGGTTTGCCATGAAGCTGCCAGACACGACAGAAACGGACAGCAGAGCTGGACTTGTATTACTTGGGATGGTAGCTAGGTGAGTTAATCTCTTTTCATGTCCATTACTGTTTCCATCTTGTGGCCTGGGGTTTTTTTTAATTCGAGTTATATATTTTCCACTACTGGTTTGCTAGGCCTGTCGTAGCTACAAAGGCCTTATAATCTAACTCAAGACTAGGACAGGCACAGCATCTAGTCTCCGGCCATTAATTCATCACTGTGAAAGGGTAAACCCACATTTCATCTATGATAAAAAAATTTGACCATGCCGGGAATCGAACTCGGGACCCTTAGTTCTTTGGATAGACACACTACCGATTGAGCCAAAGTGTTGGATATCTTACTAGGTGAGTGCTGGGTTTTATCATCTTAATCAGGGAGGTCACATTAAGAGAGGACCTGGAAATGTCAGTGAATTTAAAATTAGAAGGAAGATTTTAGAGAATTTTTTAATTGGTCTGGGAAGATAATTAGTATGGCTCTTCAGAGAAGTTAAATGTTTCTATCACATCCTATTCAAGCATAGTTTTTAATTTTGACTTTGTTTATTTATTTTTGGTAACTTATGTTCATTTTAAAAATAATCATTTGAAATGATTAACTACTTAATGACTTAGAAATGTATGAAACTGTGGAAACACATTAAATTAATTTGATGTAATTGAAAGAAAAAGAATTCATCCTGAAAATATAGGTAGTTAGGTTACGCCTTGATAGCAAACAAATTGTGGAGCCCACGAGAATGAAGCTTGTGAGGAGCATGTTAGCTGTCACGAGGAAAAACAAGATTAGGAATGAAGTTATCCGGGAAAGAGTAGTACAGGTAGTACATTAAATAGTAGAGGAAGCAATACTGAGATGGTATGGACATGTAATGAGGATGGAAAAAATAGAGGATGCCGGAGAAAATGTTGGAAATGAAGTATGTAGGAAAAATACTGCAAGGGAGGCCAAGAAAGAAAGAAATTAAAGAAAATTTTAAAAAATTAATAAAATAAAGAAAGAAGAAATTAAAAAAGAATGGTGGAAGGATAGAGGAAGATGGAGGCATTTTACTAAACTGATAGAGCCACAGACTGGAAACAATTGATGATTTCTTTATATTTGGAAGTATGAAGAGAGCTTGAAGAAAGAAGGACAGAGAAACTTATTTTGGTTTTCTATCAAGGCCTAAACTAAGTAAGTATTCTGTCAGGTAGGCTTCCTTCTCTATTATTTACATTGCCTTAATTCATAATGTTTTGATACATTCATAACAAATGGAAAAGGGTATCTACATATGAGGCAAAAAAAACTCGAGGCTTTAATATTATATATGATATTTGTGTAGGAACAAATAGTAGTTCTGTGAAATGTTTCTAAAGCAAATGTTTTCAAATATAATAGTATTTTGAAAATACACACCTGGACACCAGAAATGGAGGTGTTTCTGAGTCCTGAGTAGTTGACAATCTCACAAGCTCATTATAGAATCTACCTTATAATAATGAGTGGACACGAGACGAACCTGGAGATCTTGGTAACAGAGCATTGCCGCACTACTAACCCAATTTCATATTTTAAAATATTGGTGAATGGCATAAATTTATTATAAAATGATAATTATAATATCTACTTTTTTAATTTAAACTGTGTTAAACAATTGTATTGATTCTACTTTGAGCAGACTCTAGACACAATAATTTTGGAACTCGCTCGTCTTTAAGTTACTTACCGCTTATAATTTGATTGTAAAAATCAGTAGAGCTCATAATTGTTTCTTGAACTAACCAATGGTTAGCAATGGATAGCATAGTCTAAAAACAATATTTAAATTACTTGTTCCAGTGCTGAAGTTCAGACAGTGAACAGCAACAAGGCTGTATTGAACACCATTGGTCTGGGGAGTGGAGACTTTGCTCTCGTCAAGTCAACCTGTGAAGTACTTCTTAAACTAGCTGTCACAAAAGTTAGGTAAGCGAAGGTTATGTGTGCGAAATCAGCTTTTATCAATTCACAGTGAATTCAAATCAAATAACTATGTGAAATATTTTTGAATCCAGATCAAAGCTCTAATATTTTAAAAAAAAATGTTTTAAACCCATTATAATGTGCTAATTAATATTAATTATGCACTAAAATCACTTTAAAGATATTTTCCCCGTTTCAGTAGCAGAATAGTTTAGGGCATTATTCTTGTGTTAGACTGGCCTGCTGATGACTGGGAGATCGGGGCTCAATTCTAGGTCGTGTCTACTGAGGGTGGTTTTCCCTAAATGGTTTCTCACTCTACTTCCACACAAATGTGGGTACATTACTTCTAAAACTGACTCTTCCTCATCCCTACTGCATTAGACTAATTATCACACATGCCTATAACCTGAACAGGTAGTAAGAAATGCAGATAAAGTGAATATATATCTATATTATATTTATATTTCCTCTTAATATATGTTCATAATTATTTCCAAGATTCGGATTCAAGATTTGAAGGTACAGTGGAGATTCAGATTTGTAAAATAGTAGATTAAACCCAACTTTAAGTATTTTATCTGTCAACATTTAATAGAGTTGGGTTGAATCCACTATTTTACGAATCTGAATCTCAACTTTACCTTCAAATCTTGAATCTTGAAAATAATTATGAACATACAGTAAGAGAAAATATAAATATTAGAGCTGAGCCACTCGAATCCACCTAATCCTGACAAGTATTCGAGATTCGAGGATTCGGTGTTTTACTGGATTCGAGGGTCGAATCTTTCACCTCATGTCATGCTAAAAGACATACTATAGCCTCTGGAGTTGATACAAATACAGAAACAAATGGACTGTATGGGAATGGGGAATGGGTAAAGGAAACACACTGCCACTTTGATTGTCCGATTATCCTATATCTTGTTTTGAATCAGTCAGTCACACTTAACGAAGAATGTGGAAGCCTGGGAATGCTTCTCTGTTAAGGTTCACAGAACTTCACACCACACACTAGCATCACTACCGAGTCTCAACAAACGACCGACTAAACTAGCAGTGCCAAACCTCACCGGCAATACGTGGCGGGAATCTAAATCTGTCAAACTATACCTATACAATCGGCCTAGAATGTCCCATGTAGAGATCCTTGCTAATTCCAAAATTAACCTCAACAATATACACTAATAATATATTTAATATATCAAAATAGTTTTTAATCACAACAAATGGCTCTCTTTACTACTTAACTTGGACACAGCTATTTAAAAATAAATGAAGCTAGCCTCTAAATTTATAACTTTATCCAATGGCTGACATAATTTATATTTTTCATTTTTCTCCCCTATAATAATTATGTTGCTCCAGACCACTGATAAGCATCATAATAACTCCAAAGAAAACTTATACTCAAAAATATATAAAAAATAATTGTTATGTTTGTGTTTAAAATATTTTCAAATTTCTTAAAAGATTCAAAAACCTATGTGTTATCGGAATCCTTAAATTGACTTGTGAGTTGTGAATAATCTTTTTTTTACAGGCTAGCTCCTGATGATGACATTGTATCTAGTTTGAAGAAGATATTGATAGAAGGATTCTCAAACTTTTCTCAGGACTATTACATCCCTGTGTGTTTTCAAGCCATTGATGTTATTTATCAAGTGAGTTTAAATTGTATATTTCCACTAAATATAAAAATATATATTCACACTCATGACCTTAGGAATAATGTTATTCATATCATAAGAACAAGAATAATAATTTTAACACAAATCAAATAGAGTTGGGGAGAATCCAGAGGTCTACGAGCTTAAGTTTTTTTAAATTTGGATCGATTTCGAGTGAGTTTTTGTGAAGCTCTTGAGTATCAAGTACATTTGAGCTTTGGTTTAGTAAATATGTAATATTAAAACTTAATTGTGTTAATGATAAACAAATATGTATTAGTATTATTTTAATTTTTCTAGTGAAATAATATATTGATATTTAAAATAAAATATGTTTTAAATTGGTTTTTAAACCTATATAACAAAACAAGCCATAGTAAATTATGTAATTAATAGGGCTCTGCGATTACTCATATTTCGAACTTCAAACCAAGCTCGTCATTATATCTTGGTATCAAAACCAAAAATTTTATAGGCTAGTCATTTTCGAGATTCCTCTTGATTCACATACAAATCAATTTTTATAACACAATGCTAAGTTTAGGGTACTTAGTGAAGATAATATTGATAGTTTCACTTTTAAATCATTCGTTAACATAATAAATTGTTAAAATTAATAGAAAAAATTAAATTAATAACTCAATAAATCTCTATAATTACTTTCAATTGGTAAATAACTTCCATTTTGAATTATTCTTGTTTGAAGTTGCATTGCCATGACAAGGTAATTAAAATTAAAATAGCTAACTAGATAAATACATGAATAATAATTATTTTACTCTTTTTACATGGTGCCTTCCCTAAATTATAGTTTCAATTAACATAAATTTAACATTGAAAATACATACTGATTGTTTTCAAACTTAAGTTATTTAAAACTTGTATAATATTTGGAAGAAGGTACAAGAAATGTGGATAAAAAATGTAAAAGGGATGACCACAATATGGCTTTTACAATGAAAAGATCACAGCTCACACTTTACATTGCTGCCAATGGACAAAGAGGTAATGGTTGCCTCTTTAAGAAAATCATTCGTTACCGTCCAATCTCCCGACCTAGCTTCATTCCTTTGGAACGCATCAGAGAGGAGTGTGAATTTCACAATGCAACTTCCTAAAAGAAAAAACCAAAATGCACAAAAGGGAGCAAACAAACATTTGTAAAGTTTATAGGGAGCGCACATATAAAGCGCATACACAACTGTGCATAGAGGATTGTTGGATTAGGAACAGGTGATCATGTGTGCTATTATTACAATAAGGACTAATAAACAAAACAAACTGCATGTGATTCTTAGGTTTTCTTATAGGGTAATTAAAGCTATGGAGGCTTATATGGGGCTCATCAAAACTTCAATTTATAAACTTTCTAGTAATTTTTAGTGTAATTTTAATGACTTATAGACATAAGTGTTTTTCTTATTTTTAAATCGTGTTTTGTTATTTCTAATTTAAAGACAAAAATTTCCATTTCTTACACTTTATTTTCAAAATTATTTACTATTTAAAAATGAGTGTCAATGTTATTTTAAGAACATGTGTTGTTTTCTTATATTTTGAAAATCTCAAATTTTAAAGACGTGCTATTTACATTATATGTTTGTTTTGACTAGTGAAATTTTAAATATCAATTTTTACTTTTAAAATAATTAAATATAATATGTTCTTTAACATTTTAAAATTATGAATAGCCTGTACTCAACTCTGGAGCTTTTTGAAATACTCTACTCTAGTTCAACTCGAAAGAAAAAACCCAAGCTCGCAGACCCCTAATAATTAACTTTTAAATATACTTAAATAAAACGTTGAAAGGAGGATTGAAGGGCAATGCCTACACACTTACCAGAAAACTGTAGGACTCAACGTTCACAATTAAAACACAACAAAACACATAAATATGCTGTAGAAGGGGACTGATGTACCTCAAAAGTTACATAATTATGTGTTTTTTTTAATTATGAACTTTGAGGCCTACAGTTTTCTGGTATGTAGGCCTTGCCGTTCTATCCGACTTTAAAGGCTTAGTTTAATATATATATATATATATAGCCATTTGGTGCCATTTTTCCTTTTTTTGAATATACTTAAATAGTAACAGAAACATTTATTATTTTGATACACTCCAACATTCCTAGATACAGTTTTAAAAAAAGCATTTGATAAAGTAGGTTTGAATGTGCATATTTAACAATATTTATATGTAATACCCCTAATCCCCCATATCTCCTTAAATACCCTGCCCATCTGCAGCACAGCTGTTCACTTGGCGCTGACCTTTTACAAGAGGGAGAAGTTAGAACATTAATGCTTAAGATGTACATAGAACACTTTTGCATTGAGCTAATTTGTGTTCTATCACTTTACTATTTCTGCTTTATCTACTCTTCATACCCTCCTCCACTCAACAACCAATTTAATAATTTACTGACCCCCTTTACCTTCCTCTAATTGTGGTAAATTTCACAAACCACATCCCCAACAAATAGAAGGAAGAGTAAACAATGAATCATTCACAATGCAAGGCAAGGAAATAACCATTTTCAAGAAGCTCAGAAATTGGAACCCATAAATTTGTCGATTCCAGTCCTAAAGCCTGTATCAAAAATTCAAATACTAGAATATACATAGATCAGATCCCTAGTTGAATTTCCTATTTTTATGAATTCAAATTTCGACTCTGCGAATCTCAAATTAATATTGTAATTTGGGGAAAAAGATGCACAAGAGAGGAAATATAAATATAATTGAATGATAGAAAAATAGAAATACAGTGGATTCCTGTTAATTGGGACACATTGGGATACATTGGGATAGGTCACTCTGGCCCAACTAAGCGGCTGCCCCAATTAAACGAAATTTTAATGGTACAAACATTTATTTAAAAATACTCTAACTAAAGCAAAACGCAAACAAAATTTACCCAAGTAGAATGACTATACAGTACATGCTTGTGTGTTTCAAGTAAGAGTTACACATTACTTAAGAGTTCTTTCTTTGAAAAAAATTATCAAGTGTACCCTGACGTGTTTTCTTTATGGACTGCACCTGTACAAAGTCGGCGCAGGTATCTAGTGCTGATAAAGTGCTGCCTTCATTGCCTTCCTGCATGAATTAGCATCTCAATTCAGCAATATATTTCCTGGCATCCTGGTTAGTCACTCGCTTAGGTGTTTCATTGTCATCATTTTCTTGTTCCTCTGTTGTCTCTTAGTGTTTTGCCGCACTTTCTTCAATAATTGTATCCTCACAATCTTCATTTTCATCATGGCATTGAAGGTTATCGTCAATGCTTAAAAAATCTTCACAATTTTGGACGCATTGCAGTTCTAGAGACATATAAAATAAAAAGCTTGCTGGAAACACTCATATTTCCTGTGATCCATTTTATACCCATAAAATAAGTGCAAACTGATACTATTCATATAACCAGCAGCCCTGGTATCACCAGTGTTACCGCGTTGAAAATTATATTGCATGATGTGGTATTTGCCAAATTACAAAGAAATGGTGTTTATTTAAAAAAAAAGCTTGGACTCGTGTTATTCGCATGAAAACAGTAGAATTCGTGTAAATATTAGTTTTATCGCAAATGCGAATTTTGCATGTCCCTACTTATAACAATCAGTAAGCCATTCTATGTTTTCACAGCTTTCTGACTCTCCTGATACAATCTGCACTGATGTACTCAAACAGGTCTGTGCAGCTTATGAACGTCATAGAAATAGCAACGCTGAAAATGGTAAGTCTAATAACATAAAATTAATTATTAATCTTTGTTTTATTTTGGGATATTCAACATGCACTTTTAAACCGACTGATTTTATATTCACTACCCCAGCCATTAATTCATCACTATGAAATGGGAAGTCCAATTTTACCAATAATTCTTTTTTTTTTTTTGCCATGCCAGGAACCAAACTTCTTTAGCCCAGTTATACTCAAGGGATTTATCATGAAAATATGAGGTAATTCGTAATTAATTAAGTCCATAAGGATTGTTTCTAATACATATTCCTATTTTTTTTATATGGTAAATTTTCTTTCACAAAATCTTTGCTTTTCATTTGAAGCTTATTCTTTTTTTTATAGGTTTTTTATTCCTAATACCTGAATTTTTTTTATCAAGGAATCTGTGAATTATATGGGTTTTTTCAAAGGTTGGGAGTCCTGGTTTAAATATTGAGAAATATAGATCTAACCTTTCAGCCTCTGGTTACTCCTGACTTTATTTTTATGGAGTGAATTACAAAGTTTAGGGTTGTGTGTGTGTGTGTGAGTGTGTGTGTGTGTGTGTCTGTGTGTGTGTGTCTGTGTGTGTGTGTGT
>CABFWO010001056.1:50042-109081 GCA_902155825.1 Timema genevievae | reverse complement strand
TGTGTGTGTGTGTGTGTGGGTGTGTGTGTGTGTGTGTGTGTGTGTGTGTGTGTGTGTGTGTGTGTGTGTGTGTGTGTGTGTGTATGTATCAAAAATCCCAAAAATCAACTATATAACGAGAGGGGAGGGGGGTGTACTATTGAGATAACCAGGAATTATACTTTGATTTTGAACTTGCATATGTACTAATTACTTTTTTAAATGGGTGAAGAAGTAGAAACCAAAGTCAAATATAAGGTTTTTGCTGTCACATAACATTACTTTATTATGTATGAAAAAAGTGCACTGAGCAAAAATATTTAGTAATAAATAAAATGATAGAATATTAGGAAAATGATAGAGCACAAATAAAAGTAACAACACTGACACATATTTACACACACTTCAATATTTCAATGCTATTATAGCATCTTCCTCAGGAAGTAGTAACCAACTGCTTGGTGCATGCTCAATCACTATGATTTTGGTGTGATAAAGTTTTGTTGTAGCGTTCTGCACGGCACACACACTAACTAGGAGTCAGCGCATAGTTTAAACAACAATGATTCAGCCATGGCATTGCACTTAGTACTTTGAGTATGTGACTGTCCGCCATTTTAAATTTACTAAACTCCTAGTTTCCATAACAACTATTTACAGTTGATTTTCGTTGCCAACCTTATATAAAATAACAGTGGAAAATGTTCTCTTTCCAGTGATATATGACACTACTAAAATATCTATCAGATAAAGCGAGAACTCAAATGTGGAGAGCCAACCTCATTGGCTCTGGCATTTTTAACAGTAGTATGCGGATCAGATCAGATCGGCTCGTGACACTAAAAGGATTAATAATTATCGAATCCTATCCTAGTTAGATAGACAAAAATTATTCTGGTAATTATGAAGAGCTACACATTATATATAAAAAAAGTTTTGGACTTTAGTGCTATTTTATCATTTATAAATGTAAGTTCAACATGTTCATGAAACAATAGTTCACCCTGTCACAGTTACGCACTAAAGAGAACCAACACATTGTTGTGGTGAATATAAATTATTTAAATATACTCCCTAGACAAGGTGAACCCAGTGGCGATGCTGAGCCGATTGGTGTCCCTTGTGGGGCACATAGCTTTGCGTCAAATGCTGTATCTGGATGTGGCAGTATTCTCCGAGTTGAAGCGCAGAAACGCCCTCCGGGAGGAAGCAAACGACAAGAAGAGTAAGGGCAACAAGAAGAATTCCCGTACAAGCAAAACTAGCGTGTCTGCAGCTGCGTCCACCACGACAACACCCAATACCTCCATAAACGCTAGCTCTGTTGTCGCGCCTAAGAGCAGACAGGTTCGAAACATACATTAACCATATTGACATATAAGCAGAACTACACAAATTTGGGGAACCATTGATTTAATATCTTTAAAATATTCAAGTTTTTTTTAAAAAATCTCAAGCAGGAATCAGTTTTAGAACTTTAATATGGCTTAGTTGATGTTTTATTCTAACATAATTCTAATAAAAACAATAAATGACACCCTAGAGTCCTTAAGGTGCGGCCGAAGGGAGTGCAAGTATTTTTACAGTTGTTTTATAGAATCAAAATTTTTTGGCCAAAATAAATCAAATATTTCTCCAGTAGCAACATAGAGTTTAGTTTTCTGCAAATGCTAATATCAACAGATCTTGAATATCTATCAAGTGTGTCATGGCATTTAGTCAAAACTTTTTCTCTTTATTTAAAAAGTTATGACAAAATTCCAGGACACCCTTGGCAGATATTCAAGATCTCATGATATTAACATGTGCAGAAAAACTAAACTCTATGTTGCTATTAGAGAAATATTTGATTTATTTTGGTCAAAAAAATGTAATGCTATAAAAACAGTAAAATTACTCGCGCTCCCTTCTGCCGCACCTTAAGAATATTTGATATTTTTTAAAAATGTTTGTGTATATTAGGCCTGTGCATGAAGTACTTTTTTACTTTGGGAAATTTTCGGACAGGAAATGTCACTTTCCCACGGCACTAGAAAATTTTTTAAAAATAATTTTTATATTTGTGCTTGTATATATTTTTTTATATTTATAACAAACAAGTCCAAACTTAGCCTTTACATTTATTTCAATAAAAAACAAAACAATAACTTGACTACATTTTCAAGTTTATGGCAATTTGATCACAAAGGAATAATATTTTACAATTTAAAATCAGTCAAATGTAAGGGTAAGTGTCAAAAATAGTTTTGAATTGGGTCGGGAAAAGTGACAAAAACTCTTATTCGATTTTGGAAAACTGTAGGCCCCAAAGTTTGCAGTTAAAACACAATAAAACACATAATGATGTAATTTTCAGGGTACATCAGTCCCCTTCTTCAGCGGAAGAGAATAAAAGTGATGTGTCCTGAAAATTACACAGCTATGTGTTTTAGTTATGAACTTTGAGGCCTGTAGTTTTCTGGTGTTTTTAATTAAATTAAGCTGTTTAGCTCCATTTTTCCTTTGTTTAACCAATTTCGGTAATGAGTTTGAACAATAAATTTAATTCATTTAATATTGTGGAGTATTTGAAAAGGAAAAGATTGAACACTCAAACATTTGATATCTTATTTATACTTAAATTGTATGTTTTCCAAATAAAATCAAACTACCAGTAATATTCCTCAAATGAAAGTTTAATATACAATTTTTGGAAATCTATATTATATTAAGGTAAGAATTAGTGACCATATCTGAACCTAATATTTTCACTTTTGAGAGCTGAAAGTTTCAACGTTGGTGAGACCTGAACATTTTATCATACACTAGTAAATTTTGTCATCTGAAGACATTAATTTTGACCTGGTTTACTAAAGGAGAGATCCTAAGACATAACCAGTAGATTACACCCATTACTGTTTCCAGCCTGTGGCCTGGCTCAGTTTTTTATTCAAGTCATATATTTTCCACTACCGGCTGGCTAGGTCTGTCATAGCTTCATATGCCTTATAATCTAACTTAAGACTAGGACAGGCACAACATCCAGTCCCCGGACATTAATTCATCACTATGAAAGGGTAAACCCACATTTCACCAATTATATATTATTTGGCCATGCCGGGAATCGAAACCGGTACTCTTAGCTCAGTAGACAGACACACGCAAATAAGTAATAAACTTACCCAATCACAATTTTTAATTTAACATACTCCGATAGTAATTTATTAAAATCACCAATCTCAGTCAAAATATAGGTAAATGTTTATTGAAGTTAAGACATCACCACACCTGACTGGCTCATTTTATTATTGTTTCCTTTGCATTAGTAAATCAATACTCAGATTAGAACTAATCGATATATTAGCAATTAATTGATAGCGCCCATATTTGTAAAACCTACAAAGATAATTTTTATCAGTAAGTAAGAAACAAATGTTGATAATAGTGCTGTGTCAAATCCACTATTTCACGAATCTGTTGGAAAAAATTATGAACATAAGAGAAAATATAAATATGATAGAATAATAGAAAATAAAATTTTTAATGAAAAGTTAACATTCTTTCTTATGATCCATTCATTATAGCATTCATACATTCAGTTAAGTGTTAATTACTGGTCTGGTGGTTAAGTTCATCTTATAATTAGGGGTGGGTGGGATCTCGAACTCTCAACCCTCTCACGGGGATTTTATCTATTCCTGTTGGCCAGTGGGGAAACAAAACATAATGCTCCAAGAAACAAAACAAAAGGAGCATTGCGCTCATGTTCTAGCAGTTACTGCTGACTCATCATTGTTAAACTCTTTGGTAGACAGTCTTCTTTGTTATTTAGCAAACTTGGTGGCTGGGATGGGGAGGGGGTTATTTTACCATGGCTTGTAGAGACACAAGTTGGGAGCGACTTATATTGTGCTCTGTCTCTCAACAGTCATTTGTTGGGTTCAGCAAGTGAAAGAGCTTGAAAGATTTAGAGAAGGACAGATATATTCTTCTATATTTTGGGGGGCTGTAATGGGTTGGAAGGGGAGGAAAGGAAGTAGCTTGCCAAGGTCAACCATTTATGAGGGTTCAGTTTGTCTGTTATTGAGCCAGACAGGGAGTAGAGTATAAGGGGAGTCAAATATAGAGAGAACATTTAAGAAAAGTAACTTTTAAACCTAGATAATATTTTGCTGTTTCATACTCAGAGCAAATTGAAGAGGTGCCAAACATTATGTTTTCTAGTATTTTTCTTTCCTATGCAAATATTTAAATATAAAACATCATTTTCAAAAAAAATTAACCAATAAAAATAATTTCAATCAAAAATCTAATAAAATTAATTATCTTATTAATTGTATTATTTGATATTAATTCAAAATATTATTATTTTATTAGATAAAACAATGCTATTCACACATACTTTATTCATTTTACTATGTTAATTTTTATTGTTTTTATTACATTTAGCAATTTTTTTTTAGCACCAGGTCATATTACTCGTTCCGGTTATGTACTAATTACTCTAGTGTGTTAGAAAAGAGGAAGATTTAATTTAGAGGTGTACCTGCATTTGCATGGATAGAGTGGAAAACCATTTAGGGAAAACCACCCTTAATACACCCGGACAAATTCAAACTAAATATCCTCGTCATCGGTAGTCTAGTCTATTGCGAGAGTGATGCCTTAGACCATGCAGCCACCAAAGTGGGTTTTAATAATATTATAGCTTTAACAAGTCTTAACATATTAGTTTAGAAAACCAATATATTTAAAATCTAAGATTATTATAAATGGTAGTTTTAAAATTTCCTGTTCCCGTCCCGAATCCCGATATTTTGACTAATTTCCCATTCTGTTCCCATCCTGAAATAAAAAGGTTATTCCCGTCCATCCCTACCTTTAATCATATTTGTTCTAAACCACCGATAAACAGTATTAGAGCTCTAAAAGAAATTTTCTTGGATCTTAAATATCCTTAAGGATTTGAAGGATTCGAGGTCCATCCTTAGTTAGTAATAATTATCAAATTTTAAGTTTTATTAATTTGGAATTGGGAATTTTGTGCGCTAAACAGCAGTGTCAAATTATTAAAATTGAAATGATATGGATTAAAATAAAATTTTAAGCTTTGAACTATTCCAAGCAAGATTTTTTTTTTTCAAAGTCGAAATCAAATCTAGTAAAGATTTGGTTCGATTTCTAGTTTTTCCAAGCTTCTCACATCCTTAACATTCAGTCTTATTTTGATAAATAAAGTTATTATCACATCTTACAATTCAATTATTTCAGACTTTTTTCTTATGAATATTGTCTTGTACTATACATAACAGCACGGAATGGCAATAATTAACCATTATTGGCAAAGATTCGTAATTGTTGAAGCCAAGTCGAAGTTTCAAACCCTCACACACCGCTACCATATTGTAAGGTCTCTATTTATCAGTTTTCACTGCCCGTGTAAAAGACACACTTTTACGTGCAGGTATCTGCATCCTTTGAGCAAAACGCCTCCAGTGATGACATGGGATTGACTGGGGCAGTGGCAGACGATCAGGAAGCTGAGCTTATTCATTCTGTTTGCGAGAAAGATATTGTTTGTGGGAGCGGCATTCTAGCAGTGTTGAGGTAAGTGACACGGTATATCATAACTATTAATTGTTTACATCCTGTCCTCCTTTAAACACTTCATTATTCTCCTCACATTTGCACACTATATGGTATCGGTTCCTCTTTGTTTCCATTACATTCTTTTTCCTACAAACTTCATCTCCATCATTTTCTTTTCTATTCTCTCCTTTTCCATTCTCATTACATGACCATACGATCTCGGCCTTGCTTCCTCTTCTATCTAATATTTTCCCACTCTTTCCCAGATAATTTCATTCCTTATCTTGTTTTCACTCAATGTCCATGCTTCTGCTGCATATGTGAGCATGGGTATAAAGTACACACTATAAAACACTTAAACAGCACTTCTATTATTCATAGTAAGTCTCTTACACATATAAAGAACTCCACCTGCTGACCGATTCATATTGATCCTCTCAACTCCCACCCTTTGCTTCAATCTTACTTCCAAGATATTTTACTTTTTGTACCTTTATCAGCTCTACTCTATCCAACTTTATAGCTTTACTAGGCCTTACTTACCCTCTTCCTTGTCATTACCATCACTTACACTTTGCCATGCTAAATTTTATTCCATACTCTCTCACTTCCTCATTCCATTCTGTAGCTGTTTATGTACTCATTCTTCTCCCATACCATCAAGTCATCAGCAAACATAATGATTTTCATTCATTCCTCCCTGAATTTTCTTGCCACTTTATTCACGATCATTTGCATCACCATGACAAATAGTAATGGTGAGAGGGCACTCCCCTGCTTCACTCCATTTTTTTTTATTTTGAACCACTTAGTCCTCCCGCATTCTGTCCTAACACGACTCATGCTATGCTCATACGTAATCTTGTATCACATTACAACTCCTCTCTTCACTCCGACCTCCTCCATTGCTTTCCAGACTTTATTTCTATTCACACTATTATATATTATCTTATCCACATCTATAAATAGTAAATACCATTATCAAATTTTTCCCAAACTCATACCGTCTTCCCATCAGCTCTTGTATAGTGAAGATCAAGTCTATTGTACACTTGTGTTTCCAGCAAAACTCAATTTTATAAAAACTGTTCTTTTGTTTAAATTTTGGATGTAATTATTTCATATTTAAGAACAAGAATTTTGAAAAAAAAAATTTTTTTTTAAATACTACTACTTTTTTATTTTTGGGTTTGAATTATTTACAACTATTATGAATTATGATTCTTAGTTACTAAGTTATCAAGTTTTTGAGGAGGATGCAAGCTGTCACCAAAAGAGATAGGACTAGGAATGAAGATTGGGTACAGGTGTTACATGAGATAGTTGAGGAAGCAAGGATGAGATGGTATGGACACGTATCAAGGTTGGAAGGGGACAGGATTCCAAGAAGGTAAATTGATATGAAGTATGTTGGCAAGAGACTGCAAGGAAGACTAAGGAAGGGATGGGAGGAACAAATAGCAAGTAGGAAAGTGGGAAGAGGAGAGCGCAAAATTAAACTAATACGTGTAAATTGATTGAATAAAGCTCACCCAGGCAAAGACAATAAAATGTGGGTAGAAACTAATGCACAAAGGTGACATATTCCCTTCTTTCTTCTATAGTAGAAAAAGTTTGACATTAGAACACAAAATAAGCTTTCATTTCTCTAGGATAGGATTGTTGAGAGTGTAAATTGTTTGACCGCAGCACACTGGTGCTAAACATCTGTCGAGACCCTGTCACGTTCTCCGACCCAAGCCTGCAGACAGCTGCCGCTCTATCCATGGCGAAGATGATGTTGGTGTCTTCTGAATTCTGTGAAAAGAACCTTCAGCTGCTTGTGTCCCTTATGGAGAGGTCTTCTCTTCCCACCTTGAGGTGCAACCTTGTTATTGCTATGGGGGATATGTCGTATCGCTTCCCCAACGTGGTGGAGCCTTGGTCAGCACATATATACAGCAGGTACACTTCTTGTTAAACTTTTATTTCCTTTCCATCAGAGGGGTGAAGGGTGAAGTTAATTAAATTATAAATTAAGGTGGGAAAATAATCTGGTGTGGCCATTTTTTTTTTTCTATATTTTTACCTTTGGCAGAAAGGTTTTTTTTCCCCGTCACTTAATTTAGGGGTATGAATGAGGACAGTACTCTAAAGGGGTAATAATAAAATCTGTGGTAAATCACAAGGAGCTACCACCCTTGGTACACCTGCCTGAGATTTACACCTCAATGTTCCCGACACTGGCAGACCAGTCTATTGCCAGACAATATCTTAGACAATGTGACCACTGATGGAGGTGATAGTTGGTACCTAAATGAATTTCAGGGATGTGTGAGCACTTTTTTTTTGCCAAGTTTAACATTAAGGTGGCACAATGGATACATAATTTTATAATAAAGGAAATTGATAAAAAAAAGAAAGAAAAGGAAAAATAAACTAATATTTGTAAATTTAATGAAGAAACCTCACCTAAGGGAAGAGGGAAAATGTGGGAAGAATTCAATGCACAAAGTTGACATCTTCTTTCTTTCTTCTGTCTTCTATAGTAGATGCAGTCAAACATTTAAATATAAATAAGGTAATATTTCAGCATTGTTGCCTTTATCAAACTAAAAGAGAAGAGGGAATACACTTTACACAAACACTGAATTACTTAATTTTGAATACACTTCCCACAAACACTAAATTATTCCATTTTGAATTCAAAATGGAGTAATTCAGTGTTTGTGTAGAGTGTATTCCTGCTTATCGTTTTACTAATGATGTTTACTCCTAAATGGCTATCTACTTACTCTCCACAAAAATGTAGAAACTAACTCTAAATTCTATCTTCCTCATCCCTATTTAATACATATATGTATTGTCTAAACCGGTATTAAGACGTGGTGGGAAAAAAGTTGTTAGATACTTTGAATAAAAAAAACACATTCTTTAACTCATTAAACTAAAATTTAATGTTTTGTATATTGAACTCCTTAAACAATTAAGTATTTTAACTTTACAAAATTTGTGATCAGATCACCACTTGGTCTTTGATTTATTTTGTAAGCTTATTATTTTTTTTCAACATTTAATATGCTAATTATAGCTAACACTCCCTCTCATAATGTCTGGAAATCAATATTTCAGACTGCACGACCCGTCTCTGCTGGTGCGCCGCACCACAGTTATAGTCCTCAGCAACCTCATTATGAACGAGATGGTCAAGGTCAAAGGGCAAATCTCTGACCTAGCCCTCTGCATTGTAGACCCTGAAGACATCATTGCAGGTCAGTCAATACCTTTATATTGTAATTTTGGATTGTATGTCTTTGTTTATTAAAGTTAAATATTGCTTTGACCTATTTTTATAGTTGCTTAACACCAATTTATATAGCTTTAAGCTAAACATTTGTTCACTTTTTTAGATACAATATGTGATGTATGGAAGAAGGTACAGGAAAGAGTGAAGGAAGAAAAAAATAATATTTATTTGTGTTTAACAGCCGTTTATTCTCTGAAAAGGATTTATATATCATGTGAAACACAATATTTGGCTTTGTCTGCAAACTTTCTTCTCAATATCTACAATTGGTTTCACAATGGTGCAAAAATTACTAGTGGCTTTCATCTCAAGATGAGAATAAATAAAGATATCGAGAATTTAAACAAGAGTGTAAATTTGGAAAATTTAAGGATACTTATTATTCTCTTCATAGTAGACTATAAATTAAATTGGTTGTTGTGTATTTAGTATTTACTTTAAGAAACATCAGAAAAAGGTAGATCCAAAAGTTTGCATTTAAAACAAAACACATCACAATAATTTTATGGCACATAGGCCCCTTCTTGGTAAGAAGAGAATTAATACTCTTGAATGTAAACTTTTGGCCTACATTTTCCTGGTAAGTGATTAAGTTTTGCCCGTCCATACCCCTTAAATATTTACTAAATCCAGCCATTTGGTGCCATTTTTTTCCTTTGTTTATTTACTTTGTATAATCTCTCTTTTTTTCTTGTATTTTTAAGCTTCACCTAAAGTAAATTATCTCTTTAATATTTTTAATATATTACTTTTTTTTTCTAGCCATGGCCTGCTCGTTTTTCTTTGAGTTGGCTAAGAAGGGCAATGCACTGTACAATGTGATGCCAGACATCATATCTCGACTGTCGAGTCCAGACCTCAATCTGCCTGAACCAAAATTCCAGTTAATCCTCAAGTAGGTCTTTATTGTTTGTTTTAGTTTCAGGGGTTTTTAGAATTTACCAACAAGGTTTACTGCAATGCTTGCGTTCATTAGAGGGATTAGGTTCATTCTTTACCAACTTCTTCAAAATTGGTGATTTCACATGGTACATTGTCTAGGTCAGGCATGTCACACTTGTAGGCTGCATTTGGCTCGCAGAACTTATGAAGAACCAACTGCCAATGACTGGGAGATTGTGGTTCAATCCTGGTCGGGTGTACTGAGGGTAGTTTTTCCTAGATGGTTTCCCACTCTCTCTACACACACTAGTTCATGTGCACTTCTTCTAAATTCAACCTTCATCATCCCTAACCTAGAAGCATGTAACCCAAGGTGCTAAAAAATACATCCAATTCTTTTTATAAATGCTGTAGAAATACACCATTTGTCACAGTTGATTTTATGAGATTTGTATTCTTTTACTGATGTGCAATTTGCTAAAGAGTGCTCTATTAAAACTACAATATTTTATGGATAAATTAGATCGTAAGTCCTATTATTTTTAAGATGGTGCAGGAATTATTAGAAAGGAATAACATTTTATAGTTTTAAATATATGTTTGAATTGGGTCAAAAAAAGGGACAAAAACTCTGATAGTTATTTTAATTTTGTAATCTTGTAGAATTTTTGGAGGAAAAAAAACTTTCAAATATTAAATCTTAATTTATTTTTAAATTTTAAGCTTTCCCAATAAAAACTAAATATTTTCTGCAACAAGTGCTGCGATAGATTCCCCCTAATCTAAAATAAAAAAACATAGGTCTAATGCAACTATTATAATTGTGTGATTTAAATCAAGCATTTTTGGTATTAATAGATATAAATAAATTCCTAAAATTAAGATTGACCAAATATCTTCTTGAATAAAAACTTCATAACATGAATTTTAATAACCATTTACACATTAGAGATTAGCATATTTAAACTAATGTGAATAAACACTGATTGGACAGTGGCTAGAGGCGAACCATTGTTTCTCGGATTTTATATCCGCCTGTTACTATACAATAGCTTTACGTATATGTGCTGTTACTAGTATTGTGATCTTTGCATTATTCCTTGAAGGCATGTGATAAATCTGATTACGAAAGAACGTCAGCTTGAGAGCCTTGTGGAAAAGCTGTGCCTTCGGTTCCAAGCGGCGCAGAAGGAGCGCCAGTGGCGTGACCTTGCCTACTGCCTTACCCTCATGCCCTACACTGAGCGCAGTCTGCGCCGTCTCCTCAACAATGTGGCCATGTTTGCTGACAAGCTTCATGAACCGGCGGTGTACAATTCCTTCACCTCCATTATTGCCAACACAGGGAAGAATGCCAAGCAGGACATAAAGGTGAGCCTTGCTTGCAAGATGGTTATCAATTTCATGTATAAAAAGGATGTTCAAGCTCCTTGTATCCTGGATTCTTATTGGTATTGAAAGAATAAAGAATCAATCGCAATATCAACAATTTTCACTGACTTTATTCTTAGCCCTTAAATCCTCGTGGATAAAAGTTCTTGTAAAACAAAAAGTAATATTCAGGATTGTTAAAATTTTCATTGTGACCTTTATTAGTGTATTTTACTAAAATATCAAGATGCAAGAAAAGGTTGATTCAACTCATCTCTAGTAACAATAATGTGATCATTTTAATATGGATAAACTATTTTTTTTGTTTTAGAATGTCCTGGAAGAGCTGGAGGCGAAGATAGAAGAGTGTAGGACAAGAGGTACAAGGGAGTCACCTCCTCCACAGAATGTCCACAAAACACCTGCTCCAGGTTAGACAAGAGATTCATCTTTTATATTTGGTGGTAAACGGTGTCATACCTACAGTATTTACACTCGGGGCGGGTCCTTCTTTGTTACCCCCCATAAATACTGAAACTTTTAAATGTTAACACATAGAAAAATGCAGGTGGCTGAAAATTCATTGAACAAATAATACTACATCTTATTTTATTTAAAATAAAAAACATTAACTCCAGTCTCAACGATTTACCTACTCCTCAACGATTTACAGTCTCTGCTTTCAAGCCTTAATTTTTGCAAAAAATTGATGACTTCATTAAAATTCACCTTGCATATTCATGTTCAATTGAAAGTAAGGCCAGATTTGTCAATGGAGCGTAGGTAATATTTATCAATTTCAATTCGGAAAAACTTCTTTCACATGAAGAAATGGACACACAGACAATAAGAAAGAATCTTAAACACAGTGACAAGCTTAACAGGGATTCACAAAAATCCCATTTTGCAATAAACTCCAGAAACTGCAATGCTGTCCATTTATTTGCCTCTTCAACGCTGATTTTGGTAGCCTTCAAATGCCTCCACAGTTGTCCAATTTCCAAACTGATATCTTCATCAGAGAATTCATTGAAAATCTGAGTCAAATTTGGAATATGCTTCCGAAGTTCTTCTTTTGCAACAACCAAAGTGTTTGGCTGAATAACAGTGAATATGGATAGAATTGTATTCATTGCCTTAGAACAAATTTCCAAATCTTGACTAAAGCGATTAAGACATTCAAGCATCATTATTTTTAATTCCTCTGGCAATGTGAGAGCAATCCTTTGCTATCTCTGCTAGCATTCTTTTTTGGAGCTTTACTCTCCCTCTTTTCTCTCCAGAGAAATTTTGATTTCTTTACACTTGTTAGTTGTATAATGAATAGCCCTTTCCACAATTTCATTTCAATGAACTTTAAGAAACAATTTTAGAGCTTGGAGTTTCACAGCGCACATTTCCAGACTGATTCCAACTTTTGGAAATACTTTTGTGTGAGATTAATTTCTTATAGAACTCCACACTAGAAAGAAAGCTCAAAAAAGAAAAATCACTTACAGCAGGGGTAAAAAAAAAAGTCACACATGAAGAAGTGTTTCTGAATGAGTGTAAACTGCAAAGGTTCAGTGAATGATTTGCACAAGGCACAAACAAAGCCTTGGGATTAATCTCTCTGATCTTTGGCTGAACACCACCACGAATCCCAGCCATAGTCACAGCGTCGTCATACCCTTGATCATGGCACAGGTTTATGTCCAGCTTCCTAAAACAAAACCTGTAGGGATATTGAAAAGAGCAGACTGTGATCCATTCCTAAAGTGTAAACTAGCTTTCTGAAAAACAATTGCAGATGGATTTCAGCTTTTCCTTTTTGATTGGGTTTGATATATTTTGTTATTTTTCCATCATTTTCCCTGAACTGATTGGCAAGACGTCTGCGTTCTTATTCTTCCATGAGAGGTGAGGCAAGATCAGCTGTAGGGGAGGAGGAGACCGAAATAAATGTTATTAAATTAATATTTCCACATGAATAATACCATAAAATTATAGTGGAAATTTTCTCAGAAGTTGGTCAGGGAACTTGGTAAAATAGTCAGGAAAAGTCAGGGAGAATTTGTTTACAAATACTGTAGGAACCCTGTTGTATCTTCTTCCATGTAGGATTGAAAGTTGATAAAACTAATCTTTCCCTTAAACATTTCTATGCTTTTTATTTTAATTTCTGCTTAAGTTTCTTGTTTGAAAACATTGTCTTATAAACCTATCATTTGCTTCATTTATTCTATCGCTTGCAAACATAATTAATTCTAGGTTTAGGTTGTAAATGAGTTTGTCGGTTAATGTTTCAGCAGGTCAGAGAACTGCCCCTAGAACAAAAGGCAAATCTGGGCGACGCCTTCACAAACCTTGTGAATCTTCTTCGTCTGGCTCAGAGCTGGAGGATGCTTCCGATAAAGGTTAGTTGGAAACACATTACTACTTGTATGTCTATTAGACTTGTCAAGACTCACTATTTAGAGTTAAATTTTATATATTTATCAAAATATTATCACAAAATTAATTCATGTTGAAACTCTAAAAAAAAAAAATCATTAAAATAACATCAACTCTGTCAATTAATGTTAAGTAATTGGGGGTTGATAGGATCCTGAACGTTAAGGAAAGAAGTCGGGGAATCTATCTATTTTCGTAGTTTAGGCAGGGTTGGCTATTTCCCGAAAAGCTCAGGAGGTAAAACAAAATGTTCTTCGTGTTATTACAGGCAGTACTGCTGACTTATCACTAGGTAAAACGACTTTTTGCTAACTTTGATTTCACAAAAGTATGAAAATCAATTTCAAATCCCTAAAACTTGTTTTAAGTTAAAAGAAATCATTATTAAATTTAAATATGGTAGCTATATTGATATATAGTCCGTTCCACTCTTACTCTGCAGTACAGGTCTTATGGAGTGCACAGTTGCCAGATCTCACCCACTCGAAACAGATGGGCCACTTTTACATTCAAACTTGGCAAATTATACAAACTTTATACACGCTATGGTAATCAATTTAAAGTTTGGGTTGTCGAGAATTGTGTAATATTCTGTTTATTATCATATTAATGTCACTTTTAATATACACTGTACACTGTCAGCTGCGATGAATAGGTTGGAGATCGAATCCTTTCAAAGATGGTCTTCCCAAGTACATAGGCTTATACAAAAATATTCCCGGGTTGCATGTGAATGTGTGTGCACTTTTATAAACAATTACCTAGTTCATCTTTACTATAGTAAAAGCTAAAACTCAATAATAATAATAAATAATTTATATACAATAGTTTTATAAAGTAAAATACCGGTAATTATAATGAGAGGAGGGAAAGTTCTAAAAACCATTCAAGGCAAATTTAAGCCTTCTCTGTAAAGTAAATAACATATTAGTTTAAACCTAAAAAAATTCCTTTATGCTTCATCGCTGTCCCCGCACAAAGGTGTGGCTCTATCAATTGAGAAGTAGTGTTTAGTGGATGGCCCAGGTAGCTCAAAGTTTTGAGAGTGAGTGACTTATGGGTGGAGGAGATGACACAGGGGATGATGAAGATGATGAAGTTAATCTTATTAAAAACTGCTCCTCGTCATCTTACAGCTCGTCTGCTTTCCACATGTCATTTTCAATTTTTTTGATGTGATTTTCATAAATGAACCCGTTTTCTACAGAAACCTTTTCATACACGGCAGCTATTAAAGGCCTCGTATCTTTAACCTTAAAACTAGCATTGTTCATTTTAATATATGGTTATATATATTAAGTTCACAGTGATACGGAGGCAAAAGAATAACTTTTCGATCCACCACCTTCGCCATCTCATCCACCTTGTATTTTTAAAATCTGTTTTTGTGTTGCGAAACCAAATACAGCATTTCCCGTTTCAACGTTTCATCATCAACATCAATGTTCTTATGGATAAGCCACTCAGCTATTTGAGCTTTACGCCATGATGTGGTCGGGATTGTTTCACACGTCCTACTGTTATAGGCTGCATTATCGATTACAATAACAGCTCCTTCAGGCGTATTAGAGTAATTGTTCTGAAAATAACATTTCATAAACGTCACCATCCATTTCATCACAGGCACCTGCTCTGTTTTTCTTGCACAAAAACGTGAGCACCTTCAACAAAGAAATTGCCATTTCCAGCATGAACCATTGCAAAGTGTGGTCCTCGAGCCTGGGGTGGCTTCAGTCTCGTGCTTAGCCCCTAAAGAAATGCTTGCTGATAACTCTGAATGGTAGTATCTTTCCACTCCTTAGAAATGTTATGTCCATCATTTACTCATGATTTATCTGTATAAATAATAAGTCTACCTTTAGCTCTGAACTTTTTAATATTCCTCAAATACTTAATACGCCATCTAATATGTCATCCCTTTCAATGAAAGCACTCTTGTTACTCCTCCGTTCGTACTTAAACCCCATCTCCTGTAAAAATCTGTATAAGGTGGTTCGTGGGAAATTTGGCAGTGTGTTGTCTGCGTTCACCCTCGCTAAAATAATACTTAAAGTAGGGGGCATTGTCGAACAACAAGGAATGGACAAGACAACGAACACCACTCGTATTTGTTTGTTCTTGTTTTTTTTGTTTCCCTCTTCTCTTTTGTTTTCTTTTTGAAGGAATCTGCAAAGGACCACATTTTTGTTCCTCTCTTAATGCGTAAATAGTTCTTTCGGAACATTTCGTGGCTTTACATGTTTCCCTAACTGCTATGGTGACATTCATTGTCTTAGTAAAATAATTGAAAATGTTCATTACTATTTGACGTTCTTTGCTTCTCATTATACCTATATTATGCACTTACTATCCCATATAAAGTAAAAATATTATAACTAAAAATATAAGAAAAAATTAAAATCTAATATTATCAAACGTTTGATAAAATGACTTCTAAACTACTAAACGCTCTTAGCACTCTGTCGGTCCACACCAATATAATGATCGTAATCCATAACACAAGAATAATGGCTCACAACTGGAGAGAGGCTTCTTGGATAAACTTCAAACAGCTGTGCTTTGCTTTTCCAAGAGGACTGTCATCAGTAGGATTCATTGGTGTGAAGCTCAGCAGGGTTATATTTATGTTTACACGGAGTGCTACGCCTGAAGACTGTTTTGACTTTCAGCATCTTACACTGATTTAAATCAATAATATAGCGAAGTAAAGGACGAGGAAAGTGGCTAAGAGTATGTGCACCAGTATTTTCCTGAAACTATGGAAAAATAACTTGTTAAAATCAACCTCAGATAATTATTTTCTATTAGGTAGATGTACTTTTCGTACAAGCTGATTATATCAACACACGACTTACAAACTACCCTAACACTGAGAAAATACAACATCCAGTCCCCTATTCGACAATTTACCAAAGACAAATCTCATACCATCACTGGACTGTAACCCAGACCCCTATCTCAGTTGGCTCACGCGCTATAGACTGTGCTAAAGTGTTTAAATAATGCCAGTAAATTCGACCAGGATTCGAACCCAGGCCTGATTACAAATGGTGGCAAAGTGTAAATGCGAGTGTAAAACCTTAGACTGCTCAGCCACCCACCTCTGTGGGTAGCTGGTTTCTTAATTCAAAAGCATAGTATAGTAAAATTTGGAGTTGCATATAAAATGTATTCTCAAATTTTTAACATTGTCTCAGTAAGTACAATAAAAACTTGTTTATTAAACTATAATTACAAACGAAGAGGAGTATAATGGATGTATAAGTGGCTGAACCATATATTTTGTGAAACCAATACTATAAATTTTGATGTGGATGACTAACACTTCTGTTGTCAACGCTACAACTTTATAACATGACTCTGCTCTTCAAGACCATTAGGAAAGCTAAAAAAAATTATTTTCAGATATGAATATTATTTTGCTTTCAGAGTGACTAGAAGTTTAGGGTGTGGCTTATTTTTGGGTCTCTACATTATATAAGTTCTATAATATTATTTATGTACGTAATAATATATTATTTATAAACGATGTGAATACTTGAGGTAGCGCATGCTTTATTTTGTAGGCCTGTAAAAAGTATACTTTTCAAAGGTTTTTCCAGTTTGAAAAGTTTCTATACTAAAAATTAAAAAAAATATAAGTCTTATATATCTATCAAAAATGTAATTTTTGAGTTTTATTATTTATTTACCATAATATACTCACCAATGTTAATATCTTCTTTAGACACTCTTCTTCTTTGTTCTGTAGTAAGCTTATGGTTGGGAGAGTTGGGAAGGTGGGAGGGGGTATTTTACTGTTTGTTGTAAGACATACAATTTGAGACACGCAACTTATTGTTTCGTTTATCAACAGTTATTTGTTAGGTTCAGCAAGCGAGAGCGCTTGAATAATTTATGATGGATTAAATTGCTGGGATCAATTACCATGTCCAGGTGTCATTTTTCAATCTAAAGAATTGAATGCCTTAGAGAAAGACAAAGTTATATTCTGTTCTACCATAAGGGGAGAGGAAGTATCTGGCTACGGTCGATCATTTATGAGTGCAGCTCCAGACAGAAAGTGGAGATTCAGAGGGTGTCAAACAGAATATTTAATGTCTGTCAAATCTCTTGAACCTTGAATAAGATTCAAGCCTAGAGAACCTTTAAGGGGCATCAAATCTAATGAACATTAACAGGTTTTTAAGGAGTCTCAAATCTAGAAAATATTTAAGGGGTTTCAAACCTAGAGAACATTTAAGTGATTTCAAACCAAAAGAATATTTAAGGGATTTTAAACGCAAACAACATTTAAGGGGTTTCAAACCAATATTACCTTGGAGGGGTGGATAACATTTTGGAGTTCAACCCCAAAGAACACACATCACCATCATCATCAAAATTCCTCCTTTCATCATGAACTGTTTCCAGCCAGGTCCGTTTAAAAAAATGTCTCTCCGTCTTCCTCTATCCTTCCACCACTCTTCCTCCTTTAATTTTTTCCACTCTTCACTTCTCACTTGCACACATTCTGTTATCTGCTCCTCCCTCTTGGTCGGTCTTTTTTTACATACTTAATTTCCAATATTTTCTTTGGCATTGCCTCTTTTTCCATCATTACATGCCCATACAATCTCAGTCTTGCTTCCTCTACTATCTATGTACTCCCTGTACCCCAACTCTTTCCCGGATAACTTCATTCTTAATCTTGTTTCTCCTCGTGACAGCTAACATGTTGCTCACAAACTTCATTCTCATGGCCTCCTCTTTCCTAGTCTCTCTTACATTCATTGTCCATGTTTCTGCTGCAAATGTGACAATGGGTAGAATGTACGCCTTGTAAAATACTTCCTTACACTTCAAGGGCACTTCTTTTTTTCCAAAGCATGTCTCTTACACACCTATAGAACCACTCTCCCTGCTGTCCTCTTCTCATTACATTCTGTCTACTTCCACCCTTCGCCTGAATCACGCTTCCAAGGTATTTTACGTTCTGTACTTTTCTCAGATCTTCTCCATCCAACCTTATAGCTTTATTAGGCCATAAGATTTATTCACACCCTCGCCGAAAGTAGAAAGCAGTATCTGCTTGAGTGATACAGCAACTCACACACTGTATGTTGACTCATGATGCATTGCAACATTAATTTAAAACAGTTGATTATCAACATTTTATTTTCTAGTGGATACACATATATTTTAGACCACTCATCCGATGAATGTTTTCAAATGATAATGCTTTTTAGTGGCACAATCCAATACACCAATACAAACCCTTTACATTAACGGGACATTTCAAATATCCACACAAAAGCCAACGATGCTGTCTGCTAGCTTTTGGCTGTAGAGCGCATGCGTTGTCAAATGTGCATGCACATTGATTTGAGATGTCTGGTTCTGAGATTTGATTGATTCTTCTTTGCCGAACATCTTAGGCAGAGCGGACAAAGTAGAGATAAGTTGAACTTCAATAGAATATTAAGAATTAATAGCCAGAGCTATTATTTATGCTTATTAGTAGGGAATGACTCCACTAGATATCATATTCTGAAAATTGAAAAATGACACCTGGACACGGGAATCGAACCCGGGACCTCTGGCTTAGTACGCCAATGCTCTAACCACTTAGCTATCCAGGATAAATAAAATATGAGTGAAGAATGACCCAGGGCACGGGACGAATCCTGGATAGCTCAGTGGTTAGAGCATTGGCGTACTAAGCCAGAGGTCCCAGGTTCGATTCCCGTGTCAAGGTGTCATTTTTCAATTTTCAGAATTCAATAGAATAGCTTGCGCCGATTAGGCAGAAATCTTGTGGTTAGCTTAGGGCTTGTCACAGGACTATGTTTCTGTTCTGCGCTAGTTTTTCGACAAACATGTGAATTCACAGTTATTCTCATCCTTGTCATTACCATAACTTCACACTTTGTGCCATGCTAAATTTTATTCCACATTCTTTCACTTCCTCATTCCATTCATATAGTTGTTCCTGTACTTCCTTCTCGCTCCAAACCATCACGTAATCAACAAGCATCATGGCTGTCATTCTTTCCTCCATTTCCACTACCATTACAAATAGTAACTTGGTGAAAGGGCACTCCCCTGCTTCACTCAATTTATTTTTTTAACCACTTCGTACTTCCACTCTCCATCTTAACACAACTTCTCTTATCCTCATACATGCTTTTCACTCTCATTACAACTCGTATTTCCATGGCCTTCTCCACATCCATAAATACCATTACCAAGTATTTCCCACATTCATACCTTCTTTCCACCAGCTGTCGTATGGCATATATTAAGTCTATTGTAGACCTCTGTTCCCTAAATCTATGCTGTTCTTCCTATCTCCTTTCTTGAAAATATATATTTTAATTCCCATTTACCAGTCTTTCGGTACTTTGTTCTCCTTCCAAACTACTCTCTAATTATCCTTTATAGCCATTGTATACCTACTTCACCTGGTGTGCGTATAATTTCTGCCATCAATTTTTCCACACCCGATGCTTTCCCTTGTTTCATCCTCTTTACATGTGGGATCTCTTTCCTGGTCTTCTGCTGTCTTTTTGCTCCTCTGTTTCACTTTCATCCCTTTCCTATTCCGGGCTGTACATTTTTTCAAAATATCTCCTCCATAGTTCTATTTCTTCATTTCCTGTCGTCAACGTTCTTCCTTCTTCAACCATAATTCTATATTCTTATCTTTTGTGAATTTCTCTGGTATAAGATTTTTTTATTGTTTTATTGTTCTCGTCCCACAGTAAAAATGTAATTCCCACCCATCCCTACCAATTAATCTTATTTATTGACATAATACATTATAAATATTCGCAAAAAACACACACATATATTAAATATAATGACCACTCATTGTGTTTTACCTTTAATTTATCAGCTTTTTAAGTAATAGGGCTTGAGTACTATTCTTATATCATACCATTTTCAATATTTGTGCTCCATTGTTTAGAAAATTCAAGTCATTGAGGTTTTTTTTCCTTGTTTCTGTTTTATAGAGAACAACCATGGGAAAAAATCTGTGAGAAGATCTGCAAGAGCTAACAGAAAGAAACATTTGAGAGTTCCACAGCTTAGGTTTGACTCAGGTATACCATCACCCATATATAAAGACTTAGTGATAAAAGAGGAATACCGTAAATAGGGTCAGTATTATTATTGTAATGCTTTTAATTGTTTCTTTAAAGTTAAAAAATTAAAAATACATTTGAAAGTTGTGAATGCTGCTCTTCCTATTGAGAGGTTTGGGTTTTTTTATTCTCGATTTTAATAAAGGATGGGACCCTAGAAACTTATAACTCTCAAATACCTTAAATCTTTAAGAATATTTGAGATTCAAGTATTGGAGACTCAAATCCTTGAAGAAAAAAATTCAACTTTTCAATTGAAATTTGCTTCAAACTTAATACTTCCTATTGGTGGTTCAGAACCAACATAATTATAGAAAAAGCTCAACAACGAGGCCCCAGACAAGTGTAATTCAACACTTAACTGATATATGAATGTTATAATATATAATATATTATAGGAAAAATGTTAAAATTTAGTTACTATTTCTGTTTTCTCTTATTTCATTATATTTATATTTCTTCTGAGATACATAATTTTTTTCAAAACTTGGCATTTAGAAGTAAAATGAAGATTCGGATTCGAGATTTGAATTAGTTAAATAATGGATTCAACCTAACTATAGACTTTTAAGTAAATATTTTTTAGGGTTGAAACAGAAGTGGAAAAATCTGAGAATTTGATGTACCTAACATAGAAAAATTTCAAGTCACTTGTACACACTAGAAGAAAGAGCATAACACAGTATACATTGAGAATTAAATAGCTAAAGCTATTATTTATGCTTTTAGTGGGAATTACTCCATCTAGATATCATATTCTGAAAATTGAAAAATGACACCTGATTCCCGTGTCCAGGTGTCATTTTTCAATTTTCAGAATATGACAGCATACATTGTTAGTGCTATCTTATTTTTATTTATTTGGTTGAGAGCAGTCATAATGGTTTTTGATTATTTTAATTTATTTTTACATTGAGTCTTACAACTTGTTTATGCTATTCACATTTTATTATACTAGTACAGGGCTGCCATTTACCAAAAAGAGTTTTTTGTGTCTGGAAAGACAAGGAATTTCACAAAAATTGTTAAATATAATAGAATATTGGTGAATTAGAGATAATTCACGTCAATATTTAAATATCAGTCTTCGCATAGAATAAAAAGCAAAATTAACTTAAATTAATTTAAACATATAACCTTCATGAACATGTTTTGTATAGTGACTGCATAGATCTGCCCATTAGGGGTCTGAAGTTTCAAAAATATCGATTTGATAACTCGAATAAACCAAACCACGTAAAAATCAACATGGCTCTAGGCACGTTGCGAAATCCCACAATGTGCCTAAAATATGCCAGTATATTTTAATAACAATTCTTGTGAGTTAAAGTAGATGCTTATTAAATTGTTACTAAATTTACCAAAACATTATGATTTTTTTTATCAAAAACTGCCTTTATAAAACTTTCACATAGCCTATAATCATACCTTCAGATGATATGTAACAAATTTGTGAAGATTGAAGATATTTATTGAAAAAGATGGTGTTCTTAACCGCCTTGACAAGGCTAACTATTATTGCATGAATATGTTGAAAACTTTTAAGTTTATAGTCCAAAATTAGTGTTTTGTAAGGGTTTTTTATGTTCATTTTTAAAAATCATAACTTAAGCATATTTAACTAAGATATTATTCAGTTTGATAGTTATTTGAAATGTGTGAATAATATTTGCTTCAGTTTGAGATTTGATTTGATTCAAAAAACCTGTTTCAGGTAAAATTATCCTGTATTTAACATGAATTACATAACTTCACACAATTCCATTTTATGAAAACTGAATTATCAACATGCTATACTTCATCTTAAGTTGTCTGGAAAAATAGTAACTCTTTGAGGAAAACCTTCAAAACATAAGAAATTTTGAAGCAAGAAAATAGTGGCAGCCCTGTAATATTTTAAGAATAGGGAACAAGAGCAAAAAATATACTTATGAATCAATTCCAGTTTCTTCTCCTCAGTTCATCTTTATTTATATTCCCACATTTTAAATAATTTAAAATATCAATGGACCTCATTACTACACAATCCTTTACTTATAATTCTATGTGTCCTATCATAATGTTGCTGTGAACATTTTTTTTTTGTAGATGAGGAAAAGGATGATAATGATAGTGATATATTTGCAAGACCCAAAACTCCATCTGCATTGCAAAGCAAAAAAACTACAGAATTTTCTAATGTGGATGAAGAAGGAATTGAGAATTATGATAGAGTTGGAAAATTGAATACAAAAACTCAAGCCCTTCGAAGAAAGGGACCCAAGCAGACTGAACTCGAAAGTGATGAGATGTCAGATGAAGATGAAAACTCCAAATCGAAGACCCCAAGGGTTTTAAGAATAAGCTCTAGGAAAAAAAAAAATGACGGTACAAAGTCCTTGACGCCAATGACTAGAAGAAGAGGTTCTAGTAATATAGTGGAGAGTGTAAAAGATGCATCACCAGTTGAAGTCACAAAGTCGAGGACTCGAAGAAGTGCTAGAAATATTGTGGAGGGGGAAAAGGATGAAGATTCCGATGTGATCACCAAATCTAATACTCCAGCATCGCAGAGAAAAGAACATAAAGGGTCAGGTTTGTGTGCATTCAGTAAAATCAATAGGTTATAGGCAAACTCGACACAAGACGATATAATAAAACTAAATTTAAGGTTTCAATAAAGTTTTAATATTTCAGCCTTGGTTTGTGTTTGTTTCAAGTGTTTTTATTTAATTTTTTATCTCTGTGTTTTATTTAGATGTTTTAAACACATTTTAAAGTTTAGTAAGGATAGTTATTTATATTATTTATGAATCAATAGGTAATAAAAAGATATAAAAATTATAAGATGTGTCAACGAGAGTTGTATTGAATACTAAACAATCTTGGAAAATATACATAAAACATTATTAATTTTACATCATAAAGATTAATGGTCAAAAACATTTATCTTAAGAGTCTTTGTAACAATAGAACAAAAGTATTAAAATTAAGACATATGATATAACATTTAAAATGAATCAAGCTTGTGAACATTGGTGAAATGGATTAGTTTTATCATGTAAATAATTCTTATATTATATACTTGATTGGAGCAGATAGAAGTGTTGGAAAAGTTTTAGCAAAATGGTGAAAATTGAATTAATTAATGGGTGACCTGGCGGTCTAGGGGTAAGGTGTCAGACTTCTGTGCTGGGGGTCTGGGGTTCAATCCTCGGTCCCGGTACAGATTTATCTGATTGCCAAACCCTTCCTTCACCTCTGACAAGACGTGTATTAATCACAACTTGTGAATGTGAGGAATGTCAGGTCTCCACCGTGGTTCGGATCCCACGTTAAACTGTAGGTCCTCCATTTCATCTCACAATCACATTAGCGTAAGTACATATAGCTTGAATGGGTAGTAAGACACGGTGATGATGATGATTATAATAATAATAATAATGATAAATTAATAAAAGTATAAAGTTTGAATTCACAGTTTGACGATCCTCAGTAGTAAGTAAATCCTATCATCCTTGTGTTGAAATTCAGCGTAAGCAGCCACCATTTGATGACTAGTTTCGACGTAATTATACATCATACTCAGGTGATTCACTGCCATTTAGTGAGAAACAACTACTTCCATTTTTAGGATGAGCTTAGGATATTGTAGCATGTGTTCAGGATAAATCTTAGTTTGTCTAGGCCTTCCTAATACCGGTGGTGAGCTGTATGTCTTTGGAAGGTTGTTACACTTATAGTATTTGTGATAGGCATAGTGATTTGGGTTACAGCGTCCAGCAGTTTCGATTGTGACTCCCCCATCTCATCAGCATCCAGCTCACCTGACCCCAAGCGGGTGCGCAGCAGCAAAAGAATCAGTGGACACACACCACCTCTTCAGAAATCACAAACCACACCCATTCAGAATCAACAGACAGTTCTACGAAAGTCTTCACGAAAGAGGAGTAACTAGCCATTATTTTACAAGAGAGAAATGTCATTTTCTGGTTTGGACAGTTTTACTATTTTAAATTGTAAAGATAACCTTAAAAATATATACATATTTACACATTCTATATTTTGATTGTTATCTCTTTAATTCCGGTTTGAATGCCCCCCAAGGCGAGGCTGTGGTAACCATATTGATAAGGATTTTTTTTAAAAAATAATATCTATATTTATTATTTTGCATTGTTACAATGAAAAGGTTAGTCCATATTGTAGTTCAAATTAAAATGTTATAAATTTTCCCTGTCAAATTTAACAGATTTTGTTTTATTTTTGGGTGGCACAGCAAATTTTTAGTAAATTAATAATAGTTTCTGCCTATTTTAATTAATCATGGATAGTCTTAGCCAATTAAAAATAATTGAATAACTTTTCCACAACACAAGAATAGCTCTCTTAAGTAAAGGCATTGTTGCAATGAACACAAAAAGAAATAGATAGAATTTACTATCCAAGGAATAAAACTACACACACCTAATGTACTGGCAAAACCATAAAATAACAGCTGAAGAAGTACCCAAGTTCAAGCATGCTAAAAGTGGCTGTTACATGGAGGTATTGTTGCAATAAACACCAAACTAAATAGTTTACATTTGTGTAGTCCTTGTAATAAGAATGAGTCTCTTGCATAGAGGAATTGTTGCAATTAACATCAAAAGCAAGAGTTAAAACTTCCTTTAATGGAAGAAAGCACTGCTCTACAATTAAGTATACATGAAAGGCTAAGCTTGGTGGATGAATGATTATAACTATGGAACTGAGCTGTATCTCAATCATAACCATATAAATTGAAAAATGCCACCTCCTGTTAATGCTTTATGAACCAGACTTTACAAAGAGTCTTATCTAGTCTTGCTGATAGGAAGAAAAGGTTTAATGACGACGAGTATTTGATACTCCCTTAGTCTTGCTGATAGGAAGAAAAGGTTTAATGACGACGAGTATTTGATACTCCCTTTTTGGTGGTGTGGGATACCCCTGGTATATTCATGGACTCAAACACTACCTTACTCATTTAAATAAAGATTTGTTTCCTCCCTTTCACTAATATTTTTATTTCATGAAGTTTGAATATAGGTTTGTGTTTTGTGTCACAGTTTTTAATACAAAAATGCTCATTAATTATTTTACTATGGCTTTGTCTTGTAATTTTAGCAAACAAAACACGAGTTGGTGTGAAAACGTCTAGAAATACACAAATCCAGAATACTTTGAATACACAAATCCAGAATACTCTGTACATATTGAAAAATGTATGTATGTTGTTTTGTATAATACCTTTGTAATATTGAGGAGAAATTAAACCAAATAAATAGCATCTGTGATGGGCAAGATCGGTAAAAAAGCTAATTGGCCCAGCCATAATATTTATTTTACAAAATTCATCTTGCTTAAGGAACTTTATTTCTTAGTAGTAATATCACAGCTAAATAAGGATTATAAACATTTAACTACACAAATGGAAAAAAAATAATAAAAGTATAATCTAAAAGTAAAGGTACCCATGTTTGGATGGAGAAAAAGGGAAACTAAATAAGAAAAACCTGTATGAGATTCAAACCCTGACCTCGTTACCAGTAAACCAGACTAAATGAGCTCGACAATTACTATACTGTGTGTTCACTGATTATGGCTAGTAAAGCATTCAAACACACATTCACAAACACCACATTGCATTTTTCTTCACTTCACGAGGAAGATTATATCAAGTCTGTTTAAATGTGTAGTTTTACTTTAATTTGTACTCCATTTTATACATTTCTGTCATGTTTAGAGACTTACTATAACATGCTTAAGTGGATTTTATTTCATACATTGTATTTGGAATTTAAAAAAAATTGTTTTCTTAAAGTGCCTTAGATTTACTCTTATGAAAAATTAAAAGATTCAAACAGAAGGGCTATTTCTAAATTTTAAGATAACTTTGATTAATATTTAACGCACATATTTTTGTATAAAATGTATTTCATAGAATAAACAAAAAAGTTTACCTATGTAATGGGTTTTTACATTATTTTTTTATGACTGCAATCTATTTGATATTTTATTACAAATAGAAGGTTCTACACAGTAATATTGTATGTATGCATTGTTTTATAATGTATCATATATATTAGCAAACTTTTAAAAATTGGTTATAAGCAAACTGTCATTAAATAAATTTTCTTCAGAAAACAAGCATTTTTTTTTTTTACTTTGTCACTATCTTACATATAGATAAATTGTTGTGATTGTCGAAAAAATCGAACCAAGATTTTGATGAATTTTGACTTTTCATGTCCCCTCGAATTTGAAAAAGTGGTTTTTGCATTCCCTTCTGTCTGTCTGTACCTCAGTGTAGAGCCTAAACAATTTTACCAATCGGGCTAAAAATTGGTATCTAGGGATTCCATAGGGTTGCCCCGAGGGGTTTTTGGAATTGGATATCTAACCCTAAAATTAAGGGTAGTTTCCTTAAGGGCGAAAAGAGAAAAAATCGGTTTTATCAAAATCAGCTATAACGATTTTGATTAAATTTCATTTTCAAGCATTGATTACTATTACAAACATGTCTACTTTTTTTTTCCCCCAATATGACTTTAAGGGTTTTGTTCTGATATGTAAATTCTAATGTTTTATAATATCTCCTTAACTCTTTGAGAAATGAAATTACTTATAAACATTAAGACTTAGATAAGTTGGTCTAGAAAAATAGTTAACAGGTTAAACAGTCGATAAAGTGGTAGATAAATATTAAGTGAAGTGAAATTACCAAACAACAAAAAGATATAATTTACATATAATTTTAGTGAAGAAACATATTGTAAGTTATGAACATTTTTATAAAAGCTGCAAATAAATATTTTTTTAACTTTTGGAACACAAAGGTGTATTGCGACCATGAAAAAAAAAATCTAACTCTAGCTCTTAATGGATGTTGACATTTCATGACCTTCCGAATCCTAAAAAGTAGTTTTTGCAATGCTGTCTGTCTGTAACCCTAAAATTAGAGAGTCATTTAATAAAGGATGAAAAGAGAAAAATAATTTATTTTTTTCAAAATTACCTTTAACGATTTTGATTAGAATTCGTATCTAGGTGTTGGTTAAGATTATAAATAAAATGCCTATTTTAAGTTTTCCACGAAAATGACTTTTAGGGCAGCTTACAGAGCGGAAATTTCCGTATCTCCGCAACTATTTGAGATACTAAGGGCCAGTTTCATAGTCAGATTTAGTACGCCTCAAGTGCGGCGCTATATTAAATACAAGACGTCACCTACCTGAAATTGAATGGAATGGGCCAGTTTCGCATATGAAACTGGCCCATTCCATTCAATTTCAGGTAGGTAACGTCTTGTATTTAGTATAGCGCCGCACTCGAGGCGTACTAAATCTGACTATGAAACTGGCCCTAAATAACTTACTATAAAATTCTAGTACCATTAAAAATAAAAAACTTTTATCTGACTAATAGTTTTTGAGATATTGGCAAATATATTAATACAAGTTTGTGAGCTTTAGTTGTACAGATATACTAAAGTTTTAACATATATTTCTCTAAAGCCATAGAGTAAGTATATAATTAAGTCTCTCAAAAAGTTTATGTGCATTTTAGACTTGGCAGTCAATGTTTACCTTTTATATTACTCTTAATTAATAAATGAGGAATTTAATAGCGATGCAATAACCATAAGATGTGCAACCGCTAACAAATAGTCAAAATTTTAATACCAAGTGTTGACCCTTGTGAACCCAAAATCGATCTTTTTTTTTTATCCAAATATACAAATGAGGACTTTAATTCTTTAAAAATAAAATTATAAAATTTAAAACAGGGATTCAAAAAATGTTTGACGTAAGTATAACACAATTTTTGCTCAGGTTTGTTAGTGTATATTATTTCGTTTCACATATATTACAAGTTTTGAGTAAATATCTCAATTTCAAAAAATTGGAGGGAAAAAGTCCTTGTGGAGTTTCATAACTTTTTTTTTTTTGCTATATAGGAAAAACCAGAAAATTTCAAGAGAATTTTCTGATAAAGAATGTTAATTAAATATTATACAAAATGCATTGCCTGGATACAGCATTCTGCTAATGTATCATATTTATACTCTGCCACATATTACATAAAATAAGATCACAAGTTTTATAAATTCATTTATGTTTAAGTAGCTGCTATTTTTTTTTTAAATATGTGATTATTATATGTAATAAACTAATGAATTGTCATTCACAAAAAAAAATTTGAAAGGTTGTCACAGATTGAAAAGTTCTTGTCTCGAAGCCTGGAAAAGTTGGTGAATTTTACAATAAATTATTGAAATTTTATAGCCAGCCAAATTATTTCTTCTCTATAAAAACCAACATTCTTCACTCTCAGATAATTATTCTGTACAAAATAAAAATCAATCAGCAGTTAACTACCATTGGGCCTAATTTTAGAGTTAGAATTTAATCTAACAAACGAGTTGTGGTAAAAAATGTACTCTCACCTAAATAAAAATGTATATAATTTAACTTGACTTTAGCTTGACTTTTGAAAAAAAGGTGAGGAGGGGTAGAAGATGGGGTTAAAACAAAATTTTAGCTCAGATGCGCAAGAACTCTAAAATCTTAGGACCACAGGGTATTTGTACATTGGGAACAACTTTTCTTGAGCTTACCTGGTTGTTTTATCAACTTGACACATTACAATAATGACTTCACCTAGTAGCTGGACACCAAAACTGTTTAGGGGAACCACATAAATTGTACATTAACACTTCAAAATTAATTAGGTACATGCATCGCATGCCTGTGGTGCTCCGAACTACATTTCTAAGTAGGGTTCTGTGAGTACTTGGATTTTGAGCTTTATACCAAGCTAATTACAAGCATATTAACAGTAAAGAAACATCAAATAATAGTCAACAGGGTAAAGTGATAATTCAAACTTACCATGTGCCCCAATTTTACTGTGTACTCCCGAACCGCTTATCTGCCACACCCCTGGAGCCCAAGATGTACGCTTAGACTGACCCAATCCAATTCAAGACAATATAATTCCCGCCGCGAACGCATAGGGGTGCATCCGGTGCTAGAACCTGACACCATCATCAAGAAACATCTAGATGGTTATTCTAGGGCTATTTAGACTACTACGTCACACATTCCCCTCCTCGCCTGTTTCTTTACATCCCCTACCTACTCCTCTCTGAGAAAATGTTCAGAATATATACCGCCAGGAGAGCCAAGGAAAAATCACTCTTGGCGGGGTATCTGTCTAGGACACAACTACTTATATAATTTAAGAACAAAATTTAATTTTTGATTATAAGTATTTCTAAATTCCTTTCAGGCCTTTATATTTTGAATATAACTAAATACAAGTTTAACTATGGGTTGTTTGAGTTTGATTGACTTAAGGATATATAATGTTAAATTTCGGCTCTGAAAATTCACCTCGAATCAATCCCACGACCAGGTGACATTTCTTGATGTGGACATTAGGCTGTTAGATGGCCACATCAAAACTTTGGTACATCTTAAACCCACTACTAGACAACAATATTTACATTTCGATAGCTGCCACCCATTCGACACAAAAAGATCTATCCCATACAGTTGTGCCATACGGGCTCACTGCATCTCCTCCGATCCGGAAGTTAAAATGATTTCAATACTTTTATCTATTTGAGAAAGCAAAATGGGTGGCTGCATTAATCTGGTAGATAAGAAACAATTCATAAACGGTTTCTTTAGTTTTTCAGCTTCATCACTTACTAAAAATACAATAAAATTTTCCTCTTCTCATATCATTGTGTTCACTACTCTTGAAAATAGCATAGACATCTAGGGTTGCACCTGTGTAAGCAGTGAGTGGTATACGGTGAACAGGCGCAGGTCTGGTGTGGAACTTATAGCTCTTCTAAGAAGTAGACTTATCTGTCAAAAAATTACTTTGATGTTATGTGTTGTAAATGTAACTTATGGAAATATAATATTCTGCCATTCGTATGATCATGGCCTTATTCAACATATTTCACTTAGTGCATAGTTTATCTTTTTCTAAGTATATTTGAATACTATGTTGGGTTATACATCTTTTTAAGGTTCTTGGATCTAAAAACTCCTCTTAGTAAAACCTAGAGGTAATTTTATGTTTGGTGTTTCAATGAGAATGTAAAATGTATTCATAATAACACACAACAAATGTGTCGATCTTACTCCCTTTTATTGTCAGAAGTTATATATTATAAATGGTACAGAAACGAAACAAATGAATTTAGACATTATCCACATTTAACTGACTTGTTAAATGTTTCTAATAACTTCGGCCGAACAAGGTGTAGAACTGGGGCTTTTTATTACACGCAGGGTGGATGCACTTATCGCCTGGCAAGATGGCTTCAAGTTGTTCATTGGGTATGCAAAGAGATTTTGCCCCCATCGCCGGGGCTCCTGGCTCCAAGGTGGCGTCATCTCTAGAAACATAGTATGACTTCTGTTAATTTATTTCACATATAACCACCCATTTGGGCTAGCTGTATTTAATTATAAAAGGAGAAGTTAAAATTTAAAGTAAGTTTACATGGAGGTAGAGTAGGAACAAAACATTACATCACAATTTTTTGATAATTTAATTGCATTGTGATGTATTAAAAGTCCTACTTTTCAAAGCTGTACTTTATATGATTAACATACAAATTTTGCTTGTGTAAATAAAGACACTTATCTGGTTTTTGTAAAATCCTAAGTTAACAATGAGCTGTACCTGGCACTATCCTTCTTGATGCGATCCTCGCAAGCTGTGTCCCCACAGAAGGGTGAGAGTATGATGTTCTTCTCGTCAAGCAGACTACAGAATTGGGCCCAGTCCTTGGTCTGCTTAGTGTGCGAGACCAGGTCCTCTGTGGCTTGATTCAACATGGAACGATGAATGTCCTCTAGAAGGTCTGCCAACTGTTGTATTGCAGTCTCTCTCTTCAGCGTGAGCTTCTCACCAGTGTCTCGCCGTGCTGCCACCAGCTGCTGTTGTTTCAGGTCCTTTGGGCCTAATTCCACCCGCACCGGGACACCCTAGACACGCACACAGTCATTAATGTCAACCTTAATACAAGTAAAAGAAATGGTGGCAGTGCAAGTGGTGTTAACTGTTAATGCTTAATATGGAAAGTATGATTTTTATGGAGATTTACTAAAACGAACCCGAGTTTAGGAAAATTAATGTTATTTGGCCACTCGTACCTAAAAAGTTATCTTTATCTTTGAGTAAATTATCTTAATATTTCTACCTTCTTAAAAGGATAAAATTCAATCACTTTTCCTGAGTTTTTATCCAAAGCTCAAAATGCAACAAACATAATTTACAGTTTTCCCAACCAATGGTCACTCCAGTAACATGTTTCTAATGCGAGTTAGGATATTTAAAAAAAACTTAAATTATTGGTAAATAGGGATGGGATCCTCTCATCCCTAAGTATATGCAAAATTTGAGGATTCGAGAAAATTCTAATTTCGAGATTCTAAACCTTAAAAAAGTTTTCAATTTTTTAAGTGAAGTTTGTTTTAGAGATCTAATATTGCCAATTCATGGTTCAGAACCAATTATAATTATAGGATGAACTTAACAACTAGACCTCAGACCTATAATTTAATACGTAATTGGATGTATGAAAGTTATAATGAATGGATTATAAGAAAGAATAGTAACATTTAGCCGAGTTACTATTTATATTTTCTATTATTATATTATATTTACACTGTTGATAAGGGCTCAAACTTTGGCTCCTTAACTCAGATAAAAGGATGCTGGAGTCCTCTTTACTCTGAAGATAAGGCAATAAAAATAGTAAAGTCAATGGCTACCTTGAGCTCCCAATGGTTGAACTTCCAGCCGGGGGAATAATTGTCTCTGTAGTCCCCTTTCACCCTGAGTCCCTTGTCTTTTAGGTCTTTCTCAAGCTGCTCGCAAGACGATAGAAGACTGCGTCGATCGGCCTCTTTCATACTGGCCGTGATGCCACAAGGTACAATCACCACCTGGACTGACACAAACACACATCTTGTAATCTGCTGCATAGTTGTACAAGATCCAATAATTAAGTGCCATTAAGAGATTTTAAAAATATGAGACACAAGAGCATAAATTCTTTATTCTGTAAAACTAATATAATTTACCCTACATCACAATAAAGAGTTTCCTGCAGGCTCTATCTCAAACATAAGCCTCTTTATTTACTCCTGTCCTACCATCACTTTTCTTCCTCCACACTGTCCCATTCCACTTCACACTCCTCCCCACTTCCTTCAGTCACCTATCCCTGGGGCTTCCTCTTTGCTTGCCTGCCTACCACCTCCATTTCGAGCATTCTTCTTGAAATACTCCCTCCTTCCATTCTCTTCACATGTCCATACTAAACCTTTCCCACCGTGTCACCCCTTGTCACACCTAGCCTACTCCTTAGAAATGTTCTCTCTCATGCTTGTATCCTGTTCCTATACCTTTCCTTCATTACCCAGGTTTCTAATGTATATTGCAATATTGGAACATATTATGCTCTGTACAACACTCCTTTACACTTCTGTGGCACATTTATACCCCAGACCAAGCTTCTGACACATTTGTAAGAGGACTATTCTTGCATCCCTCTCGCCCGAATCTCTCTCGTCTTTCCTCTACCACATTTCCCAGGTACTTAAAACATTCCACTTTCTTCAGATGTCCTCCTCCTAATGTTACTCCCCCTCATGTACCTATTTTTGTTACATATTGAAATCACCAGTCCCCCCTCTATTTTCCACCTGAAAAGACAATTGTTTCCCTGCCATCAAGCAATAGTACAAAGGACCACGATGTCTGTTACCCTGCTTAAAAAATATTGAGTCATCACTACCTGACTTCTAGCTTACACAGTTCAAAAGATTGGTGTAAACAATTGGGTTCAAAATGCTGTTCATCTGATTGTGCCATAATCTTATAATCATCGGATTGGTGCTTGGCATCTACCCAGACCTAGTTCATATGGATGAGACTCAAACTTCCTGTACTTCCATCAAAGGCAAATCAGATAAGAGTGTGCGAAGCTTCGAAAAGTTCGACTTCTCTTTTAATATTTGTTCGCTTTGACGTTTATTCGAAAGTAATACAAATTCGACAATTAAAAAGGTTTGCCAAAAAATATTTAAAGCTAAAACCAATATTTTTTAAAAAAGATCGTTTTCTGCTGTTATTTTTCATCACAAATTAGTGTTTGCATAAGAAAATCTAAAATAGTTAAATTACATTTTGTGATAATAACTTACTTTATCATTTTAAGCTGAAATATACTAATAACTATGTTTGAAATATAGCATTTTGTAAATTATATTTAATACCTAAATTTTCAAAGTTATGCAAAGTTAAGTATTGTTATCCAACTGAACATTAAATTATTTTTTTTAATATTTGGATTCGGAAATATTTCTTATTATTTTATCTGACTGCTTCGAAGTGAAACCCCCCCATTAGACAATATGACAATGATACCCTTTTCTGCATGTTTGTTGGTGTTGAATATAATAATACGAAAAAGTTAACTAATCTTTGACTTAACCTTCGACCTTTCCAAACATCTTTCAAGTTTTGCCTTGATTTTACTTTTCATATGAAAACATTACGTTAGCACAACCCCAGGAACATAAGATAACCAATCACACACCTGTATAGAAGCCACTCGAGGCGGTAGCACCAGGCCTTGGTTGTCCGCATGGATCATGATCATGACACCTTAAAAAAAACATTGTCCATTTATAAACATGAGAATTGACAGCATTTGGATGGAATTTACAAATAAATAAAGGAGGTGCCAAGTCTACTTGTCTCTACCAATTTGAAAATAATCTGAATCAAATTATTTTAAAATTTCCTAAGCTACATTGAAGTTTGAATATTTAAAACATAATTATAATTTAGGTTTGAAAAAATACTATACTATGCATAGAACCATAACATGAGGTATAAAAAATATAAATTTTAAAATGTTATATTGCAAAAATGATTAATATATTCTGTTCCAAGCTGATAAATCTGACTATCACATGTTATTTTGTTATCCCTCCCTTTGGCTTCGGGGGTAATTGGTTGATGTCACGGTGACGTTGATTTTGTGTTCAGACACGTGTGGGTAGGGGTAGGAAAAAGGTCAGTGAGTGTGTTCCAGCAACGTTAGTTGCGGTGGAACAGAAGGATGTCCTGGCAACGTGAGTCGCGATGGAACATGAGGAAGTTCTAAGGTAGGGCGGTAGGGTGCTGGTCCCAGCAGCGTGAGTTGTGGTGGGAGGAAAAGGGATTGTCCCGGCAACGTGAGTCACGCTGGGAGAAAAAGGGATTGTCCCAGCAGCGTGAGTCACGGTGGGAGGAAAAGGAATTGTCCCGGCAACGTGAGTCGCGGTGGGAGGAAAAAGAATTGTCCTGGCAACGTGAGTCGCAGTGGGAGGTAAAGGGATTGTCCCAGCAACCTGAGTCGTGGTGGGAGGAAAAGGGATTGTCCCGGCAACCTGAGTCGTGGTGGGAGGAAAAGTGATTGTCCCGGCAACGTGAGTCACGGTGGGAGGAAAAGGGATTGTCCCGGCAACGTGAGTCGCAGTGGGAGGTAAAGGGATTGTCCCAGCAACGTGAGTCGTGGTGGAAGGAAAAGGGATTGTCCCGGCAACGTGAGTCGCAGTGGGAGGAAAAGGGATTGTCCCGGCAACGTGAGTCACGATGGGAGGAAAAGGGATTGTCCCGGCAACGTGAGTCGCGGTGGGAGGAAGAGGGATTGTCCCGGCAACGTGAGTCACGGTGGGAGGAAAAGGGATTGTCCTGGTAACGTGAGTCGTGGTGGGAGGTAAAGGATGATGGCGGAAGGAGAGGGGGTCAAGAAAAACTGCTATTTACTAAAACAACAATTTATTTGTGCTCTTTCGAATAGGTGGCTCACCAGGGTTGGGTCACCACTCTCTGACTGGCTCTGACCGAGGAACCACCATGTTAAATACCCTCCACTGCTGCCTGGCCTTGTCTAATGAGAGAAAAGGGAGCTTCCCATTGGCACGAGAAAACGTGAGTGATAGTGGCCACCAAGCAAGCCAACAGAAAGAGGAGTTCTCATGGGCGCTCAGTACATTGGGGAACTCGTCACGGACAACTTGGAGAATATTAAGTGTGGGGCGATCCAGGCAGTAGAGAGGGTGGGTGGCGCGGCCTGTGCAAGTGCGGAGGAAAGATACAAGGTCCGACTGAACAGTGAGGCACAAAAATTTATTAATTATTTCAGACTCGTCAGATAAATTTTAATTTGTTATGTACACATTGTTTACCATGAAAGGTGTCACGTCTACCCTAGGACCATAGTGTGAACAGTAAGAGCAAAGTGAGTGTATATAAAAGCACAGAATTTTAAAAAAAAAATTAAATATATGTTTATTTTATCTCTTAATATTTTATTGGAGAAGCTTTGTAATCGTTAAAAGTGGAGTTTAAAGATTAAAGTTTAAGTTCACAAATAATCAAAGCTAAGCCAAAGTTTTTTTAAGTTTTGCCCACCTCTATAAATCACCATCAGTTTCCTAAACATGCTATGAATGAAGTTCGGGCAAGAGGTGAGGTACATGGAATATATGAAATAGTAGAGGAAGTAATGTTGAGATAGTATGGTCATAAGATGAGGAAAAAGGAAGGAATCCTAAGGAGGGTGATTAAGAGGAATAAGACCGCAAGGAAAATCAAGAAATAAATGAGATGAGCATATAACACCAGGAGAGGAGAAAAATGTAGGCAAATAAAGAAGGAAGAGTGGTGGAAGTAAAAAGAAAGATGGAGACATTTTACTAAACTGACCTGGCCACAGGCTGAAAACAGTTTGTGGTGACGACTAGGTTAGGAATAAGAAAAGTAATCCTAGGTAAAAGTCGGCTTGAGCATAAAAAATAATGGTATGGAAATAATTTGTGGCTATGCATAAAGAACCTGATTTGTGATAGATAAAATTACTGGATTTCATTTAATAAAAGTATGTACATTGGTATAAGAAGTCTTTAAATAAACTATTTTTTATGCTAAAGATAACAAATTTACAGAAATGTGCAATAAAGTCTGAATGTTAACCATTCTGACATTTCTCTAATAAAGGTAAAATGGCGCCAAACTGCTGTATTAATTTACACACAATTTCCACAATTGGAGAAAATTTCAGGCCTCAAAGTTAACAATTGAAAACACAACAAAACACTTAATCATGAAATTTTCGGGGTACATCAGTCCCCTTCTTCAGCAGACGAGAGTAACACACAGACTGGACTATGGCAGCATGACTAGAGGTTGATCAAGGTTTCTTGATTATTATTTTTTAAATATTGTAGGCTTGAATTCTGCAGTTGCCTGTTTAAATTTGTGTCTTAACTCTTGGTAGCTGGTTTAAACAACCCGAGGTTTTTACTAGTATTGCTTGATTGAGATGTGTTAAAATGACCATTCTGAGTGGATACAATGCAGGATTTATATTAGTGCTTCTCGTATGAGAAATTCTGGAATGGAGATCATTCTGGGTGGATCCAATGCATGCTTTTAACCAAAACTGTTTATTTGAAAAGGGTACAGAGTGTAAATATCTTGGAAGTGTGATTAAGGTGAAGGTTGGAAATAGAGAGTAGCTAATAAGAGGGCAGCAGAGGGAGTTGTTCTACATAGACCTGTTATGGAGAAGAGAAGTGCCCTTGGAGTGTAAGGAAGTGTTGTATAGGGTGTACTTTGTACCCACAGTCACATATACAGGAGAAACATAGATAGTGAATGGAAGGAAGATTAGGAAAGTGGAGGCCATGAGAATTAAGTTTGTGAAGAGCATTTTAGTCAAAAAGAGAAACAAGATATGGAATGAATTAATCCGGGCGGGAGTGGGAGTACGGATTACAAGGAGGACATGTGTAGAGGAAGCAAGGCTGGTGATAGGGTCATGTAATGAGTATGTAAAAGGAGAAAATACCAAAGATTAAAGAGAATGATTGAGATGAAGTATGAAGGGAAAACGCCACAAAAGAGACCAAGAAAGAGATGGGAGAAACAAATAACAGAAAATATGCAAGGGAGAGGAGAAGAATGGAAGCGATTAAAGGAGAAAGAATGGTGGAAGTCTAGAGGAAAATGAAGAGATTTTACTAAAGAGATCCGGCCACAAGCTGAAAACTGATGATGATGATGATTTGAAAAATGTCAGAATGGAAATCCTTGTAAATACAATGCCAATAAATCCAGTGGATACAATTCAGTTGACTCTTAACCCTTTTGCTGCGTTAATCGGATAGATCCGATCTCGGCATTATAGCTATTGACTGAGGAAATCAACTTTACCCCACGGGGCGTGTAAACTTCATCTACCTTTGCTGAGAGAGTTGGAAATAGCCCCAAGTGTGTTAAATCGCTGAATTTTTCATACTAGCATGCCCATGCGCCTCTGGCATCTGGTGTTAGTTTTGAGAACTGTCAATTACCAGCTGATAAATTATAACAATAGTAGCGCTTGTTTATTTCCACATTTCAAAACTTGTAGCACACGTGCAATATTTATGTGTCAGAAAACATTGTTGAGGGATTTATTAGTGTAGTATTTGTCATATTTACCCTGTTATTCTACTGTGTTAGTAACATTTAATTTATGATTGATGAATTTGTGCCATGTGAAGGGTAATAAATATTATATTTAGTTAGTATGGCAATTGAAAAATTTAATAATTCAGTGAGTTTTAAAATTTATTTTATTTTTGTTCTTTACCTGATTCCTATTTTGAAACCATGCCTAACCCAGATATATGATCTTATAGACTACACTGAGGAAAGCACCAATGTAGCACAAAATTGTTCAAGTTGTGTTGATGTAACCTGAATTTCAAAAGTTTTCTTTTTATTACATAAGACCTATACTAGGCCTGTCAAATCCTCATTTAGCGATTGGTTTGACACAATTGTGGGTTGCTAGTAAAATAAAGAATGGTTCTGATAGCAGAATAACATTGCATTTGGGTAAAATAAATAATATGCGACACATAAAATTTTATCGATATAAAATACATATTATTATTATGTGATTTATAGACAGCATGGTGCTAAATTTCATATTTAAAATGCATTAATAGTTGAAAATCACATTATTTGATCATAATCATGATCATTCAAATTTTCAGATTTTGAATTTTTGACTTATAATTAGCATTTTTGAAGGTAAGAAGTAAAAATTAAATACGCAGCAAAAGGGTTAAAGGAGCCTCATGCATTCAATATTACTGATCATGTGAGGTAGATACCGACAGTTGTTCAGTATAGTGATGGACTTATGTCAGATTCCACCAGTATTTACTAGTTTGATAGTAATACTGTCGTGAAAAATAAAGAAATGATTTGTGACTACTGGGAGCCACCAACCGCAACAACTCTTTAAAAACATCAGGGCTCATTTAAAAATAATTCTTGAAATCATCGAAGTCGGAAATCTCTGTTTCTTTCGATAGTGTTAGCTGTGTGTTGCGATCCAATTTTCAACCCATCACTTCCAGACCCTCTTCCTGTTCAGCCCTACAGCTAAAACAATTGCAACACATGACCCGCCTCGGTGGCGTAGTCGGCTAACACGCCAGTCGTGTTGAGCTAGACCACCGAGGATGGGGAGATCGAGGTTCGAATCTCGGTCGGGTGACCTAGGGGTGGTTTTTCCTAAATGGTTTTCCACTCTCCTTCCAAGCAAATGCGAGTTCACTTCCTCAAAACTCAACCTTCCCCATTCCTAATCCATTAGTGTAATTAATACTTAAGCGTATAACCCGAACGGGTAGTAAGACGCAGTGCTAAAAAAATAAATATAAAAATTGCAACACATGCATTTCCTAAACTATCCATCAACAGTATGATGTTTCTGACCAAAATACTGTTTGTAATATTGATTGTGCGAGCTCAATACTGAAGTAGTACAGTAATACTGTTAGTACATACTCAGTAATATTGAACGTGTGAAGTGCCCTTTACTGTGCTATGTCTCAACCTAGCTTTATTATATTAGAAATTTATGGAGGCTAAGGGAAACATGCAACATAACTTCTAAAAAAAAATCTTCATAAAAAGGAAATTGGTTTAGAACTAGAGAACATGTGATAGGGCAAAGTTAGACAAGAACAAGATGACGAGACTGAACAGTGTTACCTATTGTGCGGGTTGTGATGCCCCACGAGTTCTGGTACACGTATTTCTTTTCCTGAGTCTCTGGATCTTCAAATATGATGTCAAACATTTTGGAGAAGTTTTGTCCTAGATAATGTGACGTTGCACCCTGGAAAGTTATGGCAACAAAGTATAAGATATAATTTTCAGTACAGTTGAGTGTGCTTTTACATATTTTCTAGGTTTTACAAACAAAGATCGATTTTCTTTTAAAAATCCTTAAGGTCTTATACATAATATTGATGTTAAGGTAACAAGCTAACAAGCTACAGCATATTTAAAATTTTCATTAAAAAATAAAGGGATGTGCAAAGTGTCAAAAAATGATACCTTTATTTGAATATTTGTCAACAATGACTTTGGTTTGGAAAAATAAATTTTGACTTTGATAACTACAAAGTTAAAAAAGAAAAATAATCAAAATGTAAAATAAAAACTTATTTTAAAAATTTGACATTTGGTGCTATTAAGTGAATTAAAAATAATATTTTCACCTTGTCACACTAATTGTCCAAGAAAACACATTTTAACTAAACAAATGGTGTAAGAATGACGAAGATAGAATTTAGAGGAAATATACTCACAGTTGTGTGAAGGGAGAGTGGAAAACCATTTGGGGGGGTGAGGAGGGGCGTTGGTGGGAACATCCCCCAATTGTGTAAGGCTAGAAAAAATTCTAAATGATAAACAGTTCTAAAAGATATCTGATTTTTTTTATGGCAACATAGCCCCCTAATTGCTGGAGGCTAGGAAAAATTCTAAATATGAAATACCTCTAGAAGCTATCTGAAGTGCTTTTTCATGGCAACATAACCCCTTAACTGCCGAAGGCTATGAAAAATTCTAAATATTAAACACCTCTAGAACTTCTCTGAAGTGCTTTTTATGGTAAAACAGCCTTCTAATTTGTACTTGTTTTTTGGCTATATTAATTTAGCCATATATTTCATGTGGCTTTGCTTTGCTCATGTTCAGAAAGAAAGAGTGAACTTTGCACACCGTATTTAAAAAAAAACACTTTTGTTTTACAATTTTGACAATATGAACTGTCTGCTAAATGGCATAAGTTTTGGTTTCACCCAAACATTGGTTTTCAATGTAATATAATATAACTAGATTTATAATTATATCTGTGACTCCTTTAGACTCTATAAAATACTTGATTAACATTATCAACTGGTTTTTTATTCCTAATTAGTTTATTTAGTTTGTAGAGCAACCAGTGGACTATTTAAACACTGACCTGAATGGCTCTACCACTGGCAGACACAAAGGCTTCTAATGTGGTCGTATAATCTCCACCAGCAAACTTCTCTTTCTCTGTCTTGCGACCTTTGATTACTGGGATAGCCAACAGGTTTGTATAGATGTCCTTGTAGAGATCTGAACACAGGGAAGTAGCATTTCAAAATAATGAGATAAAATATATTATAATAGCCCAACACCTTAGCTCAGTCGGTAGCGTGTCTTGGGTTCGATTCCCGGCATGGCCAAAAATGTATAATTGGTGAAATATGGGTTTACCCTTTCACATAACTTAACAGCCGGGGACTGGATGTTGTGCCTGTCCTGGTCTTAAGTTAGATTATAAGGCATATGAAGCTACGGCAGGCCTAGCAAGCTGGTAGTGAAGAATATATAACTTGAATAAAAAGACTTGTCCAGGCCACAGGCTGGAAACAGTAATGAATGTAAAATAGATTATAATAATTATGATCATAAGTGATGCAGTGTCAAATATTGAGATCAATTAAGTGTAAGAGTTGTTCTTTAAACTTATTATACTACCAACAAACACTACCAACAATAATTATAAATCATTCAGTTTGTGGCTACAGAATTTCAGGAAATAATTGTTCACCTGCAAAATTTGAAAGTTTTTCTATAATGACGCAAAATACATCAGGAAACCCACATATATCTATGTGTCCTATCATTCTTTAAAATTTTCCATTTTCTCCATTTTGTGTTTTTTAGGTTTTTTTTCCCTCTTTTAGGAAGTTGCGTTGCGCGTTTCACACTCCTCCCTGATGAGTTTCGATAGAATGAAACCTAGGTGGGGGGATTGGTCGGTAACGATCGATTTTCTTTAAGAGGCAACCATTACCTCTTTGTCCGTTGGCAGCAGTGTAAAGTGTGAACTGTGTTCTTCTTTTTATTGTAAAAGCCATATTGTGTTCATCCCTTTTATATGTTTTTATCCACCTTTCCTGTACCTTCTTACGAATATAATGCAATTACCTGATAGAGCGAAAAGAGGTTTTCCTTAATGAGATATAACCCACATGAAATAAATTTCACTTTGCTTTCACTCCCCTCACCCAGTATGACAAGCACCTCCTCCTGCGCATCCTTGGAAACAGCATGAGCAGTGTGCCCCTCCTGCCAGAGAAACTCCCGTGTGCGGATGAACGGCTGCGGGTGTTTGAACTCCCAACGCACCACGTTGTTCCACTGGTTCAACTTGAGTGGCAAGTCCCGGTGAGATTGGATCCACCTTGCGAATGCGGGGTACATCACTGTTTCACTTGTTGGGCGAATTGCAATTGGCTCTGCTAAGTCCGTGTCACCAGACTTGGTAACCCACGCCACCTAAGGACAACACCAATAGTTATTTCATTATTCTTTAGATATATAACCCGCCTCGGTGGCGCGTAGTTGGCTAACGCGCTAGTCGTGTTGAGCTCGACCGCTGAGGACGGGGAGATCGAGGTTCGAATCTCGGTCGGGTTAACTGGGCGGGGGGTTCCTAAATGGTTTTCCACTCTCCCTTCACGCAAATGCGGGTTTCACTTCCTCTAAATTCAACCCTCCCAATTCCTAATCCATTAGCGTAATTAGTACTTAAGCGTATAACCCGAATGGGTAGTAAGATGGGGTGATAAATATTATTATTTAGATATATATTAAATAGTATACAACCGAGTCCACTTTCAACAAAGTTCTTGCAATTTACCCCTTTTAATATTTAAATTAAATACCCCAATAGTGGGTTTCTAAGGACAAACATTGCTGTGAAGATTAAGAATATCTTTATTTATTCATTTTTGGCAATAAGTAAGAAGTATCCAACTTTTTATATAACTTTTCTATCTCTATCAAAGAGATTAGTTTACATTTTGTCACTTACACTTTCAGGGTTATTTAAATCATACATTTGAATTAAACTAAATAGTGGGTTTAAGGTTTCAGATGAAATCAATTATCTGAAACACCTTCTAAAAAAAACTGTACTTATATTAAGTAAAAAGCTGTGATAATAATCATGCTCTGAAAAATATAATACAGTAGCACTACATTTAATGTTAAAATCAAGAAATTTTAATTTTTTTTAACAGGCCTTATTCTGTCTTTGTGGCAAATTTACTTATGCCCCATGCTATTCCATGACATATTGCTTATGTCCAATTTTTTACATTCTTAACAATGAAAAATTTACAAAATTAAGGATGAATCAGATTTTGATTGTCTGGATTGGAGCTGATCAAAAAAAAAAGGATTAATTAGTTTCTGGTGTATTAGATTTACAAGGGAATAAAAGAGTGCTTACCTCTGGGGCAAAGTCTGCAATATGAGCCTTTTCCTTCTCGAGAACTGAGCGGGACACAAATAGAGGGAAATAGCAGTTTTGAACGTCCAGTTTCTTGATTTCGTCATCAAAGAATCGTTGAATGATCTCCCATATAGCATAGGCCCATGGTCGCAGGATGTAGCATCCACTTACATCGTAGTACTCAATGAGTTCTCCCTTTGTTATAACCTGCAAAGGTTGCACTCATTGTTATTTAGTTACACAACAAGATAGTCGGGATCTATGATTATTTGAATTTCAAACTCCAGCTTCAACCTTTAATAGAAGCATAGGTTTGAGCTAAACCACTTTAAAGACTTGGCAATTCAAGCTTCTAGTATATTACTATTTCTGTTGTGTATTGTGTGTCTAGTGATTGATGACTTAGTATTTATTCTTATCTCTGCTTCTCTGAGAGGATGTTAGTCAAATGCTGGCATGTCATTTTAATTTTTTAAATATTAATCTTGGTTGCTATGGTTTCTAAGTTTTGAAATTTCTTGACTTTTCCAGGTTTTACAAAACCCAATTTACACATTTTCTAAGTAATTTACGTGCAAGGCTATGAATATAAAATCTAGGGATGGGACCCTCAAATCCCTTGAATCCATAATGGTATTCAAGGATTCGAGAACATTTTAGATTCGAGACTCAAACCCTTAAAAAGAAAATCAATTTTTCAAACTAAGTTTGTTTTAGAGTTCTAATACTGCTTATTGGTGGTTCAGAACCAATAATTTTACTATAATTATAGGATGAACTTAGCACCCAGACTCCACCCTAGACAAATAATTTAACACTTAACTGGATATCATGAATGTTATAATGCATGGATTATATGAAAAAATTAATATTCAGTCACTATTAGTATTTTCTATAATTTTATTATATTTATAATTTCTCTTAATTTCATAAATTTCCCAAGATTCAAATTCAATATTAGGGATTTGAAGGTAAATTGGAGCTTCACATTTGAAATTTGTATTCGTAAAATAGTTGTTTTATATTAAATTCTTGACACCAAAACTATTAAAGACAAATAGATCACAGTGAGTGCTCTTCTATTATATATTTTGGAAATCAAAGAAAAAATATCTGAAAATTCCAATATTTTTCCCTGTCACAACAAATTCCCTGATTTTGCCAGTTATGTTAATCCTTTTGTGATTTGAATCATATTATTTTATATTAAATATATGTATTTTTATTGTGAAAGAAAAAAAATGGGGTAGGATCCAACACACAAAGGTGACAGACATCTTCTTGCTATCTTCCATATTCTATAATAGTGGTAAAAACTGCTGTGTATACTATGATTACTCTGAAAAGTCTTGCCTTGGTAAATTACACTTTACTTTACATCTATTACTGTTTCTAGCCTGTGGTCTGGGTCAGTTTTTTACTCAAGTCATATATTTTTCCACTACCTTGGTCTGTTGTAGCTTCACATGCCTTATAATCTATCTTAAGACTAGGACGAACAAAACATACAATCCCCAGCCATTAATTTATCAATGTGAAAGGGTAAACCCATATTTTCATCAATGATAAGCTTTCGGCCATGCCGGGAATCAAACCCAGGACCCTTAGATCCCTAGACTGACACGCTACCTGAGTAGACTGGTAAATTACACTATGAACATATATTGTAAGACGAGACATAGTGGAACTATTTAGGTAAACTTGCTATCTTTCAGGATAAACTAAAGTTACATTGAAACACAAAGTTTTAATCTCAGCATTGTTGTCTTCATCACACAATAGTTTACTTTTCCTTGTTTTTCTAAATTCCCTCTTATTATTATAATATTCTATAACCTAAAATAGTTCTGCTAGCTTTGCATGCTGTTGTAAGGCCCTGCAGTCGACGAGACTTTAAACTCTCCTATACTTCATACTTGGACTGCATTATTTTCATGTGCAATGGTAGTTAAAATAGCCAAGTAACCGTAAACTCCAGACTTTTCTCTTTCAGGCTGCTTATTGGTCACCAAGGTTTGAGAAACGCGCAAAATAAAACTAGTGTTCACTAGACAAGTGTTGGTCTCTTTAACCACAAGGCTATTCAATAGGCGCAACTGTTTATGTAAGGCAGGCTGGTCACGGTAAATCTAAACAACAGACGTCAATTGCGCACACGAACCTGTGAATACCAATCAGCTAAGTTGTCCTCTTTGGCCACTTCCAGTCCTAGCCGAGTCTGCTTTTTGGGACCTCCCTGGCTCTCATCTTTCTCAGTCTGCAAACATTAACATTATAAGCAGGGATGGGGACCCTAAAATACTTAATTATATGGGTCAAAATCACAAAATGGGACAATATGCATGAGCGTAAAAAATAATTAAAGTACCAATTATTACTCTATTTACCATGGAATTAAATCCAGAATATAGTCGGGAATAATCAAATATATGTGGCCGAACTGAATTTCATGTTTTTATATTTTAAAAAATCCAAACACAAGGTGCAAAAAAAGGACAATCAGGTCACGCTCATTAAAGAGGCCAAAGAAACTTTTGGAATGTTATACAAAAGCAGTGTATGCGTAAGATTTTTTTTTATTGGTAAGTATGAAAAATATAGAATATAATTTGTTTACATTAATAACAGGTATATTCTAAAATTTACATCAGTTTACATGTTTGGTAGCTATTTACATTGCAAAAGTTTATACAAAATCTTCAACACTTACAAAATGCTTATAGTTTGTTAGTGGCATATTCTGAGAAAATTAATAGGTATGTTGTACTTTAAAAGTTGCGGGGAGGATTTGGGGGATGAGGACCCTTAACCATTTCTTTGTTCAGGGATTATATGCAACCCTTCACAACTAAGGATATGGGAGCTGGCCCATCAATATATCATCAAATCCAGACAAGCCCCTAACCTCAACTTCAGATAATTCCTCTCCTTCCTACCAGAACACTTATTATTACATTCAATGTCACAATAATAATACAGCATATAAAACAATTTTTTTGTTTTTCTATCTATCTAGTTACTCATAGTGCTACCATCTATACAGTGATATCCTAACTGAAAAACAGTCAGCTGTGGACAGTCAACCTTGCAGTTTAACCAAGCATCATTCTACTCTCTTGGCCTGATGAAGCTGTCTGTGACAGTGAAAGCTTGTCCTTAAAAATGTGTTTGTGTGTTTTATAGTGTTCTATCTAAACAATTTCTACTCCAGTATCACCAAGGTAAGTGTGCTGGCTATCCCTCCTCACTTAAACTAGGATCAATGTTAGTAATTCAGATTGATAAATGTGTTTAAATATGCATTCACAATGCCAAAGAAGTTTCCCACAAGATGATATGTATTGGAGCATTTTAATGCAGTAAATTTGTTATTACTAATTAATGTACATTAGCCATTTATGAAGGAGTCAAAGTCAGACAGTAAAAAACAATAGAGTAATTTGAGTAGAAACACTGCTATTTCATTAAAAAATAATAATTTTAACACGTGTTTGTTTTTTATTTACATAATTAAATTTCAAAATTATGTATTTATTGAACACAAGCTCAACTATGCTCGATACTCGAGAGCTTCATGAGAAACTCATTTGAAATTGACTTGAATCAAAAACCTTGAGCTCCGACCTTGCCTACCTTTTACTCATTAAAAATGTTAAATCATAGAACAGAAAGCACAGTTACTGGTAATGTTCTTACTGAGAAAATAATGTTTTCATGATAAATTAGTTGAGCTAAAAAGGCACAGAAACATAATAGGTCCTTGTGGAAAATGAATTACATTAAACACAACATTTTAATAGCTAGGTTGTATAACTTTAATTTCTATGAAACTATCATATTTTAAAAAAGATGGGCAGCCTCTGCCTTTCTGTCCAAGCTATAAATGTTCATGTTTATTATTTTATTTTTTTGTTAGGTGTGTAAGAGCTTTAAATATTTACCTCTGGGAGCTTTACAGGAGTTTTCTTGGCTGGGAGCGGCTTGCTCTTGCTCTGAGGCCGCCCACCGCCCCCAGGGGCAGAGAAGTCACTGCCGGTCACCGTCTTGTAATTCGCTTTCAACTCCAACAGTTTCTTCACTTCTGCATCCACTGTATCCTTAGGGGCGCCACTAGACTTCACCTGCCGCACCTGATGAATAGAAAAAATTGTATTGTTTCTGCTTTTCATGTGCTTCAAATCTTTCTATCCTTTTAGATATAACTACATCTAACCAGACTAATGAGGCAAAGAAGAGGAAGTTATAGTTTTAAATTAAATGTACCCTAGTTTGTATGATAAGGGAGTGTGAGAAACTTTTTTTTTTAAATCACTCCTGGGGATTTGAACTTCAAACTCCCTGTCAATGTAAACCAGACTAGCCCAGCTTGATGCCTATCTCCATGGGCACAGCAATGAAAGTATTTAGTCTACTTCAATGGCCTTTCAGTTGTGTTTTAATATCATTGAGGTGTTTTGCTTTAAATGACAACTAGCCACATTAGATTACGCTGGATCAAGTCCTAGATTAAACCAAATTCAGTCATTAAATGATGAAAATAACTGGTGAGGTACAAGTGATTCTCATCAACTAATAGCCCAACTTGTTTTAATCCCCTGTAGATAGTTAAATTAGTTTTCCTCCACTAGTAAATTTGAATTTAACTTTGTGTTTGGATATGTAGAGCTGTCAAAGAATGTGTTATTTTAAGGCTACAAAAGAATATAATGTTGGAATAAATCAGAAATTCATAAAAAGCAAGTTTGTTATCATGGTCTCAAATATATTATTACCAGTATTACCTTGTAAATTTCAGAATATAATGTTTTCATGATTAACAAAATGACCTTTAACCTTAATTATGATTTTTTTCTAGCACTGATTCTTAGTATCCTATTAGATTATTGATAGGTTTAACACTAAGGTTATTAACAGCATGATCTAGATTTTGAAGGCTATGGAGGGCTTAAAAGGGAATGCGCCTTCATGAGTTTGGAAAATGAGCAAAGGTAAAATATCCCACAAATAAAGCGCTGGGAGTTGAACCAAGTCAAATCTCAACCTATTTTGTTTGTGAGGAGTGCTAGCCATTATACCAACCCTTCCAGTATTATTACCTTATTTCCCTGATCTGTGATCTGCTGTGTTAGAGTAGATATTTGATTATCTCCCGCTGGAATATTTGCGCTCACACTGGAAACATTATTCAGCCGAGAGCTCTCTGTCTTGTTGGACGATGCAGGTGCGGGTTTCCATTCTTTTCCCGACACACTCTTGTACTCTGCTTTCAATGACAGCAAAACTTTCACCTCAGCGTCTAAAAGATTTTTATCTGCTTTCTCTGACTTCAGTTTCCTCACTTTATCGCCCTGTGCCGCAACCTTATCAGCAAGTTCAGCCTCTGAGGGGACAGACATTTTGTCAGGAACTTTAGCACCAGGCTTCCAAGCCTCCCCGGTCACCACTTTGTAGTCAGCTTTCAAACTCAACAGTTCTTTTACTTCTGCTTCAACAACATTTTTGTCGGCTTTCTCCGATTTGAGTGTCCTTATTTTATCCCCCTGTTCGGCTATTTTCACCAATAGTTCATTCAGACTTTTATCGATTATAGTTGGTGTGGAGTTTGGAGCCTTAAACTCTTCTTTTAGAGTAAGGAGAGTCTGAATTCTAGTATCTACCCCTTCTTTGCCGGTATTTTCAGACTTGGCCTTGCTTCCCTGTTGAGTGACTTTTGCATTGGGAGTCTTAGGTGTGTTGTTAAGAGGAGAAGGTTGAGAAACTCCTGGCTTCCAATCACTACCGGTCAGAGTCTTGTAAATGGCTTTCAAGGACAGGAGTGTCTTCACTTCTACATCAATGACATCCTGAAAAATAATAGCGCCACTGTAAGGAATAAGCTCAATGCGGTACCACATCAAGATTAAATTGAATAACTGATCATTTGAAAATATGTTCATGTGTATAAATAGACATGGTAAACTAGTGTTTAGTGTCTTGTATCTTATGTCTAGTACACTCAACCAAGAGTAGGACCTTTACCTTCTTGTCACTGGCAATCCAGTCTAACGAAAGCTAACGAAAGCTTAATGCCTAGGACACAGACAAATAATATACCCACACACTCAACCTCCAGGTTAAAATGGTTGCTCAAGCTTGAGTCCTTCAACTATAGGATCGCTGCAGATAGTCCTATCACTACCCAGCATTGACACTAACGATGCCCAGTGACGAAGGACTAAAGCTGGCAAAAGGAGAGAAGCGAAACCCCCGTAAGGTTGAGAGTCTGTTTCTTACTTGTCTGTGGCCTAGGATCAAACAACCTCCAGTGTAGGATGTAGTTTCTTTCATTTTCTATCATTTGCTCAAGTTAATGATTAGAAATATAATTGTTCAGTATTTTGCTGTAACTGGAAATTGGAGTGATTTGGTTTATTTGTTTTGCCTTTTGGAAACATAAGAGATAAAGATGATAGTGATAACACTGTTTATTTAGTTTTAAAATTTAAGATTTTAATGTATTTAAAGTGATTTTATATAATGTATAAAACTACGTGCCCATGTTGTAAAATGTTATGTTCAAAAATAAATTACAATGACTTTAATCTCATATCAATATTTAAATTTTAAATAAACTAAAACTAAATACTAAAATGGGATGTGTGAAGTCTACTTTTTCATTACGAAGTGAACTTATATCAAATATATGAAATCAAATCCGACTCACTCAAAGTTTGACTATTTTTTGTTAGTGGTTTTAATCTTGAAAAAATATTATATTGTAGTTATTTATATAACTTTATGGACTAAAATTACTTTAAAAAAATTGTCTTGTAAAATTTTTTGTAAGGTTTCATTCTAATAACTTACAATTATATTACCAGTACTTCAGTTTTTTCCATTTGAATATTAATTTTTAATGTACACAAGCTCAAAATGGCAATAAGTGACCATAAATTAAGTATTTTACCTGTCAATATATATTTCTGTTTTATAAATCTGTATAGTAGGCTAATAACTTTAGCACTGGAATCAGGAATATATTTTATAATTTGTGGTATTTAACATGCACTTTCTGGATTGACTCATCACACAACTTACAAACTAACTTAATACTATTACGTACACAGTATCCTTTTTCGACTAATCCGGGAAGTAAACCTGGGAGCCTAAGTTAAGTAGGTAAACTGAGCTAAGGTGTTGGATAGAAACTTTTATCTGTTTATATAACGTAAGGAGGGTGAATTTAAAGGAATTACACAAACACTCTGTGAAAAAAGGATGTTAGTGTCAAATCGTAGAAAAATAACCCAGCATCCAGGGCAAGGTGTACAAGCTGCTCACTAAAACTTGCAGGTAAGGCCAGACTATATTATTGAAAGTTCTCAAGGAGGTGGCCAATCTATCGGCCTGAACCGTTCATAGCTTCACCTTGATGGCTTTGGTAGCCTTGAGCTGCCGAACCTTCTCCCCCTGCTTCACAATGTGTTCGCTGATTTGGGCGGGAGTCTCGCCCACAGGAGGTACCACTTCTTCCAGCGGAGACTTCTCCACAGACTTGCCCCTGCCAGAATGGGTCGTCTGAAATTGTAACCAAGTTTCTATAGTGTAAGAAAATTTCCATCTTGTACAATGCCTTTTCAGGGTGATCAAAAAAAAGTTTTTTAATTAGTTTTTTTATTGCTCCATGCCTTTTTTTTAAACATCCAGGCTATCCACATATTTATATTAGTTGAGTAGAGATATGGAATAACATATAGCAAATGTTACCACATTTTCATGGAAGGAAAGTGGGGTAAAACTTTTAGCACATCTGACTAGAATTTTAACCATGATATCCTCGTCAATGACAAACCAAACTAATTGAGAATGATATTTAGTTTACAAGTTCACCAATGAGGGTTAAAGATTTGTTACTTTATACAAACCTAAATTGGCTTTGCACCTGATTGGTTATTTTCTTAATACTTGGCATGTTGTATTTTTAACTCTTGATAAGGGGTGTGGCACAAAGATGGTTTTGGGACTTTTGGAGGAAAAATACAGGGGAGATTTTAGTACTTGAGAAAATATTTATAATAAACCTAGTTAGGCATGAAATACCTGTCCTACGACATGACTTCAAACATGTTAACCAATAATTAATAGTTAATTTGTAAAAATTATTTTACGTACAAAAAACATAATTATTCATTACAAGTGAAATAAACAATATAGCTAATATTTTTTTAATGATATTTTCATGAGAAATATTGCTGTTTTCCCATTTGGGCACTTTGGACTTTTATAAAAATGATGGTTATTCACTTTTAACTTTGACTCAGTAGCATTTGAGCTCAAATTATTCTAAAGATATTTATTTTCTACCTAAGCTTTAAAAATGGAAGGAAAAGAGAGAATAAATATATATATGGTTTTAGTGTGCCATAAATTTGACATATCAAATGAACAAAAATCATTGATTAATATAATATTACTAAACCATCAACTAGAGCAAATACAAGTTCTAACAGGTAAGACAATTGTAACTAACATTTCAGTCTCCCCTTCTTCATTATGTTTGCTAAGCCACTGCTTTATACAAGACTCTTTAAAAAACATAGTTTGTAAAATTACTCTTCATTAATGAATTTGATTTTGATGTACCCTTTTTGGAAATATAATTTGGCCAGCCATTCCTCCATTAAAATTAACCTACTCGGATTTTACCCATCTATAATCAAGGTGGGGGGGATATAGGGGTGCAAGAAAAGGTCGGTGTTTTTGCAAAAAAAAAATTAAATATAGAAGAAAATATTATTATTTTTTTCAAAAGAAATCAAATATTGCTTCAGTACAAACATAGAGTTTAATTTTATTCCCATAGTGACCTTTATAAAAACTGCAAAAACACTGGCCTTTATATAACAAAATGTATCTAAGCTATGAAAAGTTTCTAAAAATATGACTTTGTGATGAACACACATCAATACAATTCAAGGTCCTTGAATCTCTTCTTACCTTCTGCTTACAAATAAGGAAGATATAACTAAAACAAGACAGGTTTGGTGTCAGTCCTACTTCAGCTATTCATAAAATGTAAAAACAAGTATTTCTTTATACTTAACAAATCATCATTAAAATGTTTCAAATTGCCGGTGATTTTTTATAATATCCCTAACTTAAAAGTAATTAAAATAATTATTGGTAAAAATATTATATTTGACTAATATTATGCAATGTATAAAAATCAGCTCAAAACAACTCAAAAATAACTCACATTATTATTATTTGAACAGGAAGTTACTCACCAAATACAAATATTGAAGCCCTGGCTTATGTAATTTCAATTTTTACTTAAATAGGCCTATCCAACTTGAAAAATAGTTTATAATCCATTTGTCAACCAATATAGCTCTTGATTTAAAATAAGATTTGTGACAGATAAAAGATTTTATTGGTGGCGATGTCGAGCCCAGTTGAAATATAAATTAGAACCTATCCCCAGAAATATGCCAACAGCAAAACATGTTTTGCATCGAACCATTTCAAGAGTTTAGCTTATACTTTTTAGCAATATTTATTTTCTATTTTTTCAAGTAAAAATGTTTGATCATTTTATAAAATTCAAACTATGAATCTAATTGAATAATAAATTACTGTGCCAACCAACAACCCAGAAATAAAACACCGAGCACAAGGAAGCATTATAAAAATGTGTATGGCTATCAATAAAATTTACATGTTTTAAAATTTAGAGATGTATACAACCTAAGTGTTTCCATGGTTAAATTAATAATAAATGTTGGGAAAGAGAGCATTAACAAAATTTTCACATAGTCAAAGAAACCCAGCTTTCAAGACATTTTAAAGTAGTAAAATAGTTTATGTAGGCCTAAATAAAAAAGAAAGATATATTGCATATTTTTTCATTTATAATAAAAACAGTAACAATAACATTTAAAAAATATTTTTAAATTATTGGCAATATCAGGAATATCACTATGATTTTGTAGGCATAGTCTATAATGGTGTATTTATGCTCTTTGCCTAAATTCTTTTTTTTCATAATAATTTTGTGGTCTTAATAAATTTGATTGAGTTTGTCAGGCAAACCCACCTTTTGCGGGTGCGGCAAGTTGCAAATTAGCTGTTAGAACTAAGAAGCAGTTCTATAAAACATGAGGAAGTAGGGGTACTATTGTTTGTAATTTCCATTTTGATTGTAGAGATTAGTTAAGAGAAAAATAAATTATCTATCGTGAATTAAACATATATAAATGTATGGTGAAACCACCAACTTGAAAATACAATAAAACGATCATCGTTTCATAAGGTAAATGAATGAAACATATGTAATGATGGTGGTGTTACTATGCGCAAGCGTGGTAGTTTGACATATTAACGCGCTAAAATTAAACAAGGATACGTCAAAGTCAATTTAATTTCAAAAAATAAAAAATAAATTGACAACTTAAATCAAATTATAAGTAGACTATATTTTAAAACGCCCTTTTAGCCAAAGCGAATAGTTCGAAATAAAACGAACATATGAATGGTACGGTATTATGTGTGCAAGTTACATTTCTTTTTAATTTTATTATTTACAACTGACTTCTTCAAAACAAACAACAAAAATATTCCTGTCGCAAATGATGAATGACAAACATATTGAAAATACGGTATTCAATAAATAAAACTAATTTTTCTCTAAAATAACCCAACACATTTAAAAGTTCACTCAATTCCATCCCAACACAAATTTAAATAAAAACTTTAGCTAGAGCAACTTTTGAAAGAACACTTACCAGGTTTTAATAATCACACAATATCCGAGAAAAATTACTGTAATAAAATGTAATAAACATTAGGAAAGTTTAAAAACGTCTTAAGTTTAAACCACGGTATTGAAAACGTGGCATATGCGTGAGAGAAAGTGTCATTTTTTTATCTCTTAGTTTAACCTTGAAAAAAATAACACTTTGCGACTCTGCTGACATCTAGTAGGCACATAAATAACTACTTCCACGTGGAACATTTGGCGCAATATTTGAAACCAACAATAAGTGTAGTATAACTTTCTGTATTTTAAGGGAAGTGTGTGTGTGTGTGTGTGTGTGTGTGTGTGTGTGTGTGTTTGCGTGCGTGTTTGCGTGCGTGTGTGCGCACGTGAATATATAAATGTGTATGCATAATTGCTTGTGTATGTCTGTATTATTGTATCTGTATAGTGTGTATGAGAGGTTTACTGTATGTGTATATGTGTGAAAAGTTTAAGTCTGTGTTTTTTGAACCTGTGTTTAAGTGTATGTCTGTGTAGCAGGCTTATCTTAAGGAATTTCGCGACCATGGTCCCTCCCCTCTTTAAAATATTCAGAGAGTGTAAAATTATAAAGTGGCTAAATTAACTATTTGTAGGGATTGACAGGAGATTGAGAACATACAAAAATACTGAAAAAATTAAAATATGAGAAAAGATAAATATCCAGTAAATTCATAATTTCAAAGCAGTGTGTCAATCCATTAAAAGGTCGCGGGGGAAAGGGGGGGGGGGTTTCTGTGGAAGTAGGTGTGAAGTCTGAATCTTTGTTCAGACAAGTTAATTATTCAGTATTCTAAATATTGAAAATTAATTGTTCCTCAATATCATGGGTTTGATTCCTGTGAAAATTTGATCTTTGGAACAAAGTAATAAATACCAAGGAACTTCAGATTCAGCTATTTTAGTTTCAGACACTTGCCATGAGAGAATGTTTTTGTTTTTCAACTTACAATATTGATAGTCTGTGCTTCTGCTTCCATCATTAAATTTAATATCTACAATATTATTTTGTGTTATCCTCACTGTGATTTTGTTCTCAGTCTTCAGCACCAACCGTAATATTACTAACTAGGGGACAGATTTTGTCTATTTACCTTTTGTATACCTTGGTCGTAAAACAAAGGCAGTTGATTTGGAATAGGTTTGAAAATCGACAGATTAGAAGTTGAAAAGAGCAAAAGTAGGTATGTTGTTTTTCTCATTAGGTCAGGGTTCTCTTTTGGTGTGTAGGTGTCTTGCATTGGGTGACATGGCATGTGCAAATCAGAGTAAGACCAAAAGACAAAACTTCCTCTCATTTTTCTATTTTCGTTATTTTGTGCTCTTATTTTTTTTTTATATATTTTCTTAGTATTTATTCCCCTCAGAATCTCGCAGCACCCCTAAGTGCCACAACACACCGGTTGAGAATCCCTGGACTAGATAGTTAACATCCTTCAGGGTGTGTAGGCAAACTATATTTTAAAATTTCTTGACTTTTGCAAGTTTTCTAGAGACAATATATTTTTCCAGCCACTATATACAGGGTGTAAATGGACATGTCACAAACTTCTAGGGTACATAGGGGGTCCAAAGTAGACCAACTTTTAATAAGGAACTCATAACCTGGAACACATTGTTTGCGTGTTATAAACGGGAACTGTTTAAACAAAATCAAATGATAGCGTGTTACATTGGCCAAGTCATGATCACATGAGATGACTCGACCAATGTAACAAACACTGTAAACGTCAAATATTTTGTTAAAACACCCTAATCTCTCTTAACGTTCAGTCGCAGATGACTATGGATGGGTATACTTATATCGATTATGCTAACATGGAGTTAATGTATGGCAAGGCTTGTTGTAATGGTTGTAATGGTAGGGCTGCTCGCCGGCTTTATGAAGACCGTTTTCCAAATCGCTTAACTCATAAAGTGTTTGCCAGAGTTTTTCAACGATTGCAGGAAATAGGAATGTTCACAGTCAACAGGGTGAACTGTGGGTCTCAGAGAAACCGCTGTACTGCAGGATTTGAAGAAGATGTGCTTCATAGGGTTGAACATAACCCATCTATTAGTAACTGAACCATTAGACGTGACATGAGTGTTAATCATATGAGTGTATGGCAGATTCTGTATAAACAACAACTCCATCCCTACCATCTGCAGAGTTCAAGCAATGAGTCCAACCGTTCCGTAACAAGTTTACTTTTCTCACAGGTTTGTGCAACGTTGCCTGTTGCAAGTTGAATTTCCATGGATTGTTTTGTTTACTGATGAAGCTTTCTTTACCAGGGAAGGCATTTTAGACTCCAGAAACAGTCATATTTGGGACAAAGAAAACCCACACGCCACTTACTCTAGATTCAAATAGCAGTTCAATGTCAACGTGTGGGCTGGTATTATCGACGGCCGTTTAATTGGTTCGTACCTTCTTCCATCTTGTCTCACCGGCCCCATTTATTTTATATTACTGCAAGAAGTATTGCCAGAATTGTTGGAAGAGGTACCATTATGAATTCGTCAACAGATGTGGCTGCAACAAAACTGTGTGCCACCACACTTTTCACTCGCCATTCAAGACATCATCCAGGTATTGGATTGGTCGAGGGGGACCAGAAGAATGACCTCCATGCTCCTCGGACTTAACTCCGCTTGACTTTTTCTTATGAGGCCACATGAAAAGCCTTGTCTATGAAACCCCTGTCAAAACTGAGAAAGATATGCTAGCAAGCATTCTCGCCACAAGGCAAGAAATCCAATGAAGCCTGACATTTTTGAAAGAGTGTACCAGAACATGCCTCACAGGTGCAATGCTTACATCGCAGTTGGTGGATGTCATTTTGGAAAAAATTATTTTAGGCATCTTCTTTGGCAATGGTAAACATTTTTTTATGTAATGTAAGCCAATTAAATTTTATGAGAATTATTCCTATTACTGAACATAATAACAGTTCTAGTCTGAAACGCACAAACAGTGCACTTCCATACACGAGTACCTTATTAAAAGTTGGTCTACTTTGGACCCCTCAAATACCTTAGAGGTCTGTAATATGTATTCATTTACACACTGTACAAACAGTAAATATTAAGGTACATTACAAACATTATTTTATTAAGATGGCAACTTAATGTTATAATATTTTCAAACACACACACATTCTGAAATTATGTCAAATTATAGAGGAGTTAATGGATATTATCCTAAAATTATGGGCTATTAGGTAATTGTATTATATTTGGAAGAAGGTACAGGAAAGGTGGATAGAAACATATAAAAGGGATGAACACAATATGGCTTTCACAATGAAAAGAAGAACACAGTTCACACTTTACATTGCTGCCATTGGACAAAGAGGTAATGGTTGCCTCTTAAAGAAAATCGACTGTCATCGCCCAATCCCCCGACCCAGGTTTCATTCTATCGGAACTCACAGGGAGGAGTGTGGAACGCGCAACGCAACTTCCTAAAAGAGGAAACCAAAAAAATTAGGTAAGTTGGATTTCATTGAGATTTTATTGAGTCATTGAAAGATCACCTTACACCAGTACAATTTAAATTTTTGTGAGATACATTCTTTTTTAGTTTATTCTTCCTACAACTTAATCAAATTCTCATGCATGTGCATATCCATGACTCAACTTTGGCTAAAAATGCGAGGTTTAGGGGTGGAAAAATGACATGAAAATCACATATTGACTTTGAAAATTGAAATTGGTATGCTCAACTGGGACAACTATTTTAAAAGAGATTTGTGATGTGCATTAACTGGAAGAAAAATGTTAAATTGACTATTTTAAACAAAATTTGTGTAATTTTTTTACTGAATATGCAAAAGTTCCAGAAATTTGATTAAAAAAATTCCCTGACCTTTCCATGATTATTTTTTCCTGACCAATTTATTTCCTTGACATTTCCCCGGTTTTTCAGGTCACTGGACACCCTGTTCTTTTACTCTTCTTTACTCTCAACTGTGTTAACCTCAGCAACGCTTTTTTTTCTCTCTACCCTTCTATCAATCAAGCATCTGCATTTATCACTAAACCATGGTTTCTTAGGTACTCGTTCTCCTTTCTCTGGTATCTATTTAATTACGTCCTTTATTACACGTTTGAACTTTCTTCATTCTATGGTAACTTCCCTTTCTTGTTCTTCTGATCTTCCTCCCTTTTCCACACCTACTGCTTGTTCTTCTCTTCGACTGTCTGGAACTTGTTGCTTAGCTTCAGCTGTAACTCTCTTACTTTTTTAATATCCTATCATTTATTCTGAAAATTGAAAAATGACACCTGGACACAGGAATTGAACCAGGTGTCATTTTTCAATTTTCAGAATGATATCTAATTGAAGTAATTACCATTAATATAGCTTCGGCTATTTACACTTAATATCCTATCATTTATGTTTGCCATCCTAAATAGTTTTCCTACTTTATTTTTATTCCTTCTCTCTAGTGACAGCTTTTGCCTTATCTTGGTTAGAGCTAAGAAGTGGTTTGTGCTACATTCTGCTCCTTGTACACTCTTTACATTAATTATTGACCGGTAAAGCCTGTGGTCAACCAAAAAGTGGTCTATTTGGTTCCTTATCTTTCCATAAGTGGACATTCACGTTTGTTTGTATTCTTATTGGTCAACACTGTGCTAACCAATCTAAGGTTGAGGGTACTATACTTTGATTTTGTTTGGAAGAACAGTGGAGAAAATTCAAACTTATTTCTTTACGATCAACATTTATAGAATGTTACTATATTATTTATGTTATTCTATAGGTATTGACAATATCTATAATATCTATCAAAAGGGACAGCTGCAGATAGCATGACTTGACACATAAATATATTAATAATTGTTTTAGTAACTTTACTAACGACTACTTTTCTTCCCACCAAAATCATACTATAGCTAAGATTACAAGTT